>BSBK01009573.1:165000-535696 GCA_027943335.1 Chamaecyparis obtusa | reverse complement strand
ATATATGTATGTATATATATATATATGTATGTATATATTATATATATATGTATGTATATATATATATATATATGTATATATATATATATGTATATATATATATATGTATGTATATACATATATATATATATGTATATATATATATATGTATATATATATATATACATATATGTATATATGTATATATATATATATATATGTATATATATATATATATGTATATATATATATGTGTGTATATATATATATATATATATATATATATATATCTATATATATATATAAACAAAGTATTTAAAATAAAACATGACATATATATAAGGTCAATGTATATTGATAATATAGGTCTTCATTTCAAAGTTAATACAATGTATATAACCAATGTATCTAAAATAATGACATATAATAAATAATTTCTATCTAATTTGTATTGAAACCAATGACATAATAAATTTATCTCTACTAAATTTCCATAAATAAGCAATGTATCAAATAACTTGACATATAACCTATTAAGACACATTAGGACCCATTAGTACCTAATAAGACATGTTAGGACATATTAAGACAAATTAGGACCTACTAGGTCCGCTTAAGACACATAGGGGTTCTAAGTGATACTAATGTATCATAAGGGGTCCTAATGTGTCATATGACCATTTAGAACCCATTAGTACCTAATAAGACAAGTTAGGACCTATTATGACATATTGGTACCTATTAAGAAACGTTAGGACCTATTAGGACCCCTTAGGTCCTCTTAAGACACACAGGGGTCCTAAGTGGTACTAAAGTATCATAAGGGGTCCTAATGTTTCATACGACCATTTAGGACCTATTAAGACACATTAAAACCTATTAAGGCACATTAGGACCTACTAGGACCCCTTAGATCCTCTTAAGACACATAGGGATCCTAAGTGGGACTAATGTATCATAAGGGGTCCTAATGTGTCGTACAACCATTTAGGACCCATTTGTACCTAATAAGACATGTTAGGACTCATTAAGACACATTAGGACCTATTAAGGAACATTAGGACCTACTAGGACCCCTTAGGCCCCCTTAAGACACATAGGGGTCCTAAGTGGTACTAATGTATCGTAAGGGGAACACAACCATTTTGGACCGATTAGTACCTAATAAGACATTCTAGGACCAGTCATATGATGTGAACATCCACTATCAATAATCCATGGGTCATATTTACTAACATAAGAAATAAGAGATTTTTTATCTTCATACCTCTCTTCATCTAAATCTTCTTTCATAGCAACACAGACAACTTCATAAATTTTTTATGTGTCATCAGATTTATCATTGGTTACTCCTTCCTCATCTAGGTAGCATGATTTTTTTCCTTTGTCCCTTGTAGTCTCTAAATATTTGGTATCGGTTCTCTTTCTTGTCACTTTTATCACTCATGTCATTGTTAGGATATCTAGATGCAATGCAGCCAATCTTATTACAATTTTAACATTTCAAAGATAGTTTACCTTTATACTTTCCTTTACCTCTCGGTAGCCTCTTAGCCAACAGTGCTTCCAACTCTTCTTTTTCTTTCTCTTCGATTAGGATATTTTCATATTCAATTTCATATGAACTACTATGAATCTCTCTTTCTCTTCTTGAATTTCCAATACTTAAAGATGACATGAAGGTTGTTTCAATAGTTGGTAGACTATTATCATAATTACTAAATTCAAATACAGTTACCTTACTGGTCAAGACATCAAGAGTAACAACATTATTTGGTATGGATCTTAGTTCTTGAATAGAAGATACCCAAATAGCATACTTGGATTAAGGATTTCTTAGAATTTTACTTACCACTTCTTCACGAGTTAATGTTCCACCAACACCTCTAATGGAATTAACATCTTCCTTGATTCAGAAAACTATATTGAGAAATATTATCTTCATCTTTCATTCTCATTTCATCAAAATTTCCTCTGAGACTATCAACCTTAGCTTTTTGTACATTGTGATCACCTCCATAAATTAGTGTAATCCTATTCCACATCTCTTTTGAAGTAATACAATCCTTAAAATCATTGAATTCAACATCGATCAGGGAAGAGGAAATTTCAATCATTATAGAGTTGAGTTCCTTCTTTTCTCTCATATGATCAACTTTAATGGGTCAAGGATGTGGTGTACTATAGTCATTATCCAAAATATTTAGTGTAGATTCTCTAATTCTAGATAGGTACAATCTCATCTTTTTTTCCATGTTGAGAAAATTTCCTCGTTCAACTTACGTACTTCTCTCCTATACATCTTTAGATATTTTACTCATGTATTTCAAACTTATCCCTTTAGAGTACTTAGCTCTGATACCAATTGTTGGATTACAGAGGGGGGCTGAAAATCTATAATCCTTGATTCTCTGTACCTTAAGAAATTTATTTGATTAACTTGGTGTCAACTTAGTCAGATGTAGTTCACTATTTACTGACAATAGTAAATATACTTTTACAATCACCAATAACAATCACATTAATCATTCAACACGTATAACACCTGTATTTAATGTAGAAACGCGACTTTGGGAAAAACCATTGTGGAAATTGTCACCCACTAAAAAAATACTCTTCTAAAGTATGCATAGTTAAGAGCCAATCCTATTAAAGATTACAATACACACTACTAAGTGTGGCCCAGCCAAGGTATTTTCCTCAAATTTGTTAGGATCTTCACCTTGTTAGGAGTGGCATGGTTAAAAGTCTTCAAACACTCTTTAGAATGTTACCTTTTGCAAGGATTTTACAATAAGACTATTAAGTCCACTCAGTTAAGAGATTTTTCTGCTACAAATGTTAATAAGCAACAGTGAATATATTGACCTATGAATTCACAACTAGATTTTCATAATCATATCCTTTGTGTGTTCTTTGTCTTCACTTGAATCCGTGACTTTCCATTGGCTTCAACACGTCATCAAATTCTTCTTACTGACTTGGAATTCACCTTTTCCTTCTTCATTGCATCAGTCGGTGACTTATCAACCCTTCAATTTTCTAGCCATTTGTTCATACAAATTCATCCTTTATATATACTTTGTTTTTCTAATTATTATCCTTTACCATGTTTTCTTTTAGTCATTCAATTCATTCCACAAACTTATTAAATGAATTTGGATCTCGGTAAAATGTTTTATCATCACCTCAGAACTTGAACTTTCTTGAAATGTGTTCCTTCTCTTTTTCTCACTTAGATCTATACCATAGATCATCACCATGAAGTTTTCTAATCATAGATCTTTCTAACTAACTCTTCCTTATCATCATAAACTTCCATCTCATCATAGCTCAACATTAAATGTCATCCTGATCCTTGTATTTAATTTATGTTCCTTGCTCGATGACTAAAACCTTAAGCTCAATGTCTTGAGTTCCTTTGCCTTTACTAAAACTTAATTTTCTCTTATAGAATGACTTATTCTTCTTGGTAGCCAAAATAGTTTTTCTTACCGACTTGATTAATCCTCTTTACCATTCTTTAATGACTTGATATAATCATATGTCAGGTACAAAACAATTATATCAACATAACCTTAACATTTTCTAATCTATATTTGTTTCCCAATTATGTTTTTCATCTTCACAACTTTTCACTTCTTCTTCTTAACTCATTCACATTTATATCATACTCTGAATGATACAGAAAAATAATATAAATCAGATATCAATTGTTTGGCATCAATGACAAGATAATAAGTGATCTAATCATTCTATAAACTTGTATACCTTTACATACTATTCTTGCTTTATTTTGAACCACTTTTCATCGTTCATCCAATTTGTTCCTGAATACCCACTTAGTTCTGATCACATTCTTGTCCACGGGTTTAGGAACAAGAATCCAAGTATTGTTCTTCTAAATTTGATCCAAATCTTCTTTCATATCTTTTATCCAACTTTCATCATTACATGCTTCATTAACATTACTAGTCTCAATCTTAGATAATATACATTTTCATTCCTAGAAATCTTTCCTCTAGTCTAAACACCTCTTTTTCTATGACCAATAATATCATTTTCAGAGTGATTAATCTTTGCATAGCGTAGATTTCTCAAAGTAGACCTTATAACAAAATCTTATGTGCCAATATCATTCATATTCATCTCATTTTTCTCTACCAGACCATTGAGAAATTCAATCTAATTTTTTCCTTCCTCATCCCGACTATCTTCTTCAAGTATGTCATATTTGTAGTCACTTCCACATCTTTTCACATTTTTGTCAACTCTAATATTATCACTTTCAACAATTTTCTTCAATTTATAGTTATAACATTTATATGCCTTCCTCTTAGTAGAATAACCAAGAAACATTCCTTCATCACTTCTAGGACCAAAATTTCCAACATCTTCATCTCTCTTAATATAGTATTTACTTCCAAAAAATTTAAAGTATTTCACAGTAGGAGCATGATCATACCTTAATTCATAAGGCATCTTACTGGTTCCCTAGTTAATCTACACTTTGTTCAATGTATATACTATAGTACTGACTTCTTCTCTCCAATAGATCTTCACTACTTTTCCTTAAATCATCATTGTTCTAGTTGTGTCTAGAATTGATTAGTTCCTTCGCTCAACAAAACCATTCTGTTGTGGGGTTCATCGAGAAGAAGTCTATCTCTTAATCATATGTTCTTCACAAAAAGAATATAACTCACCGTATGTGAATTCACCTCCTTTGTCCAATATTAGGCATTTTGATATCCTTCTTGATTCTGTCTCAACCATCATCTTATAGATCTGAAATTTTTGAAAAGCTTCTAATTTTTCTCTCAAAGAATTTCACCCACATCATCCTAGAATAGTCATCAATGAATAGAATAAAGTACCTATCTCCATAATAGCTTCTTGTTCTTGTAGGACCACATAAATCCATATGCACCATATCTATAAAACTATTTGAAGTATGCATCTTATTTTTAAAATTAGATATATTCATCTTTCTCAATTGAAATTCTTTGCACAAACTATTGGGCTTCAAAAATTTAGGAAAATATCTTACAATATCACTAGTTCTAATCTTCACCATGCTATCAAAATTCACATGAAAAAATCTTCTATGCCATAACCAGCTATCATCCATTATAGAAACTAGACATGTACTCTTAATTTTTTTAAATAAAATAGGTTACCTTTAGTTTATTTACTGGATGCAATCAGTTATCCATTGCTTCCAATAATTTTGCATTTCTCATTCATGAATTCCAACAAACAACCCTTATCCAATATATGTCCAACACTCAACAAGTTATGTTTCAAACCTTCAAAATATAAGACATCTTTAATATTATTCTTAGCATCAGGAGAAATAGATCCTTTTCCTTCTATCAAGAAAGGTGCATCATTATCAAACCTAAAAAACTCCTCCATCATAATCTTCAAATTTAAAAAATTTATCCTTATCAACAATCATATGATGTGAACATCCAGTATCAATTACCCATTCTTTCTTCTTCTCAACATGTGAAACCAAAACTCTTTCTTCATTAGCATTTTCTTCTCTTAGTAATGAATATAGTCTCTTCATCACTAGCAATAGATTATGCATTAGTCACACCTTCATCAACAACATAATTACTTATATGTCCCTTATGTCTAAATCCCTTAGATTTACCCTTATAATTATGATCTTTAGAAACTTTATCAGGATACCTAGATGCAATATGTCCAATATTACTACAATTAAAGCATCTCAAAGGTAGTTTTCCTTCATACATACTAGATCCTTTAGGTAGTCTTCTTGCAATCAAGGCCTCCAGCTCATCCAACTTCCTTCCTCTTTAATTTCTTCCCAATATTTATCATATCTTCTAAGTCTAACAAAACTTGATGAACTACTAGAGATGCCATATGAATCAACTAATCTTATATTATTGTTCTTAGTAAATGTGCTCTCATATTGAATCATTATTATAGCCTTGTTGAGTGTGGCCTTAAACATGGTCTCAATCTTTAGAAGTTCCTTGTCAAGGGTAATCATATCATATGCATAGATTCTTTTGGTCAAAGCTTATCTAGAAATCTTTCTGAGTGTTCTCAATTCTTCAATAGTAGAAACTTTCTCACTATAACACTTTGGAAAATATCTCATAATATTTTCTATAACCTCATCATATGTCAAGGTACCACCAACATATATGATTCCACAAATCAGATCATGTACTCTCTTCATAAATGATGTAACAATCTCACTTTCAGTCATTCTTAAGTCTTCATACTTTCCTTTCAATCTATGTAACTTAGCTTTCTTAACATATTCATCACCTTCATAAGTAATTTTTAATTTAGTGCATGCCTCAATAGAATTCCTCAAACCATAGATGTGTGAATACTCTGAATCTGATAAGGCACTGATAATTGCTTCTCTTTCCAACATGTTCTCTTTGAATCTCTTCTTCTCAGTTGCAGTAGCTTGTTTTAGATCATTAGGAATCACATAGCTCTTATCTATAGTAATATGCCAATATTAATCTCTCATGCACATCAAATAGGTACCCATCTGATCCTTCCATATCAAATAGTGAGCACCATCAAACTTTGGACTTTCTTTCCTCAAGCTTTCCATACTGGATATCCTTCAAGTGGTTAAGCTTCTACAAAAGGACTTAGCTCTAATACCAATTGTTATGCCCAAAGAAGGAAGTCAAACTGAGAGGGTGGTTGAATCCATTATAACAATTCAAGCACAAAATCTCTTAAACATAAAACCATCTAAATGATAAATAGTAAATACAAGATCCACAACACATAACACAAGAATGCCATATTTAATCTTGAGGAAACCCGTTAGGGAAAATCTTGGTGGGAGTCTAACCCACTAGATGATGTACTCTATTAAAATTAATACACAATTAAGAGCATGAAAGTAGAGAAAAAAAAAAGTGCACATACATCGAAAGGCCTACAGCTGAATTTGTAGGTACACTTCCAATATCACACTACTCACAATACAATCTTAGATCTATCCCTCAATCGGGTTCACCAGTTTTCTTTACAATTAGATCAAGATGGAAAAGTAGTCCATTACAACCGAATTGACAAATATCATCTCCTATTACTGTACAATTCTAATGAAGTAAATTAAGAATGCCATATTTATTCTTGAGGAAACCCATTAGGGAAAATTCTTGTGGGAGTCTAACCCACTAGATGATGTACTTTATTAAAATTACTACACAATTAAGAGCATGAAAGTAGAGAAAAAAAAAGTGCACATACACCGAAAGGCCTATAGCTGAATTTTTAGGTACAATTCCAATATCACACTACTCAATACAATCTCAGATCTATCCCTCAATCGGGTTCACCAATTTTCTTTACAATTACATCAAGTTGGAAAAGTAGTCCATTACAACCGAATTGACAAATATCATCTCCTATTACTGTATAGTTCTAATGAAGTAACTCTCAATCATCTCCTCTATATCCTCTTAATTACAAAATGATCTCTCATATATACTTATTACAAAGAATAACCCTCCACTAGGTGGGCTAAGACCTATTTACAATAAAAGATATAAACAATATGCTTAATAACCAATGCAATCAAAGTAAAGTTGGTTAAGACTTAGATAGGATCTAAATATTCAACCTTGAACATGCTAAACCATTGCCAATGCAACACCAATAATTGCAACACGTTATTCCATCAAGTCAGCTAGGACTCAAATGAAGAAATATCCACATGCTACCAAAATAAAATTTTAGATCTCTTCAATCAATATAGACTAAGAACACAATCATCATACAATATAAGAACATGAATACCATCCAAAACCTTCACATCAAATCCAACTTGAAATCCAAATGCATCTTGATCACCAATCATCAAGAACATTATCTCATCAAACATTGTCATACCAAAAGATAGCTTGTTGTACTCTAAATCATGAACAATAGTAACTATAGACACAATGATAAGGAACAATGATAATAACATATTTTCAACCTCTGAATCATCAAGTTCGGCTCATATCGAACCAAATAATCAACCTATGCACATGGAAACACTGTAACACCAACAACCAATAACTCAACCATAACTTGAACTCAAACAACCATGAAAACTTCTATAAGTTGACAAGAATCAACTAAATACATCTCAAAACCTCCAACAAGAATCACAATAATAGATCTTAAATATAGAAACTGAACCATATATTTTACCAATACTAAACACTTCTCAACACACCGTCTACGACATCAAATAGTATCTTGACATCAATGACAAAAGATTAATGCCAACACACCTAAACAATCTATGACCTTCTCAACTAAACCTTTAACAAATTCCTCCAACATCTAAATCCCTCTATAGGTAGGCCCATGTTATCCATGGCATTAGTCACACTATTTCCTTCCCTAAAGATGTGATTTAGAGTAAAAAAGTGGAAACCTAATGTTAGTGCTCTCAAATTCCAAAGAATTTTGAGATGCACATATGGGAAATTTTTCTAAGGTGTCTAACTGTACCTTTGAAACCTATTTGAAAGGCCTAGTTTGAGAGTATATGAATTAAATTCCCAGTGACTTTTATGTAGATTGGCCTTGGAAATGTTTTCTTTCCTTTTCATTGAATATATTTGATCATCTACATGATGAACTACAACTGATTGAATATCTAAATGACTTGAAGATCAGTGATTAGAGATCACCGAGGTACTCAAATTATATCTAAGATGATTAAATCAGTCAATATGTTGTCATTGATGTCAACTAGTTTTGACAGTACTTATCATGGTTGTTGCAGACATCTAAAACATTTGTTGAGGAGAGAAAAGATGAAGAAATGAGATATCTACATGGAGAAAGATAGATAAGATAGATAAGGATAAGGAATACTTTGGGTGACTTATTGATGAGTCTATGATCTCATATTGTTGACTTGATTATGTTACATTAATCTATTATGAAGATGGAAGTAAAATTGTACAAGACAATGTGGTCGGTAAATGAAGACTTCAGTATGCACCGAGCAAGTGCAGTGTATACCAAGCGATAGTATTAACCAAGCTAGTATTTGCCAGCACATTTCTTTATTAACCGAGTATGGATGCAAATATTAAATGCTTAGTTTAGCGGACAAAAATTGATGAGCTGGAAATTGTTATGATTTTGAGATTGAGGATAAAGTTTTTTATGAGATACACAATTGACAAAATTTAGAGAAGATCTAAAGGATGAAATTGAAACATGTTATTGACACATCTACCGAGGAAGTTTTAAGAGGCAAAATCAATGAAGAAGATTAAGTGGAAAAATCTAATGGTTGATATGAAAATGGTTTATTTTTCTATATAAGAGATATGAGTTTCTTTACTAAAACATGCTGGAAGAAAGAAGACTAGAGAGATTTCATGTGAATACATTTCATGCATGCCTGATCAAACTGGTTGAAGGAGAACCGAACTACAAAACATTACCGAGCATCAGAGAACTATTACCGAGTGAAAGTAAGTTGAGGAAGTGAATTTAATTATTGATTAGAGGATTTCTATTGGCTTAGAATAGATAAGAACATCTGTAAATTGATTTGTATTGTAATCAAATCAACTATTGTTTCAGTATAACCATTGATACAGAAAATATCCTAACCGAGTGGACTTAATCATCTTATGTTATGCCCCTATGTCATTCAAGGAATGTACATTGTTATCTTATTGACCCCATAGTGAATGTTGGTCAAAAGTTAACTGTTCATCTTAAATCCTCTAACAAGGTCACACCCAACAATGTGTTTGTAACCTTTAACAAAGTTGGCTCTTCACCGAGCTCACTTTAGAAGAGTGAAATTTTTTGGGGGTTACCGGTCCTAGGTGGTTTTTCCCTTAGTAGGGTTTCCACATTAAATTATTGTGTTATGTGTTTTTGTGATTATTGTTTTATTGTCATACTTTACATACTGCATATTTGATTTGGTCAGTAATCACTGTTAGTTAATTAATTGGTAATCAGTAAAAGGCATAGACAATATAATAGCTTATGCTATCAAGCTGCAGAATTTGCTGAATATGTTTTGGAAGTTACATATTTGTATTTGGGACTATAGGATAACTAATCTAACCGATCCACCCCCCTCTCAATTATTCTAGCAATTGGTATTAGAGCACATTGGTTGCTTTCAGAGCATATTGGTTGCTTTAAAGAATTTTTCAAGGACTTAAGCAGAAAGATCACAAGATGTATAAGAGGGAAGTGCCAAAGCTAAACAAGGACAACTTTACAATATGGAAAATTTGAATGAGACTTCATATATCTAGAATTGGAGAAACTGCAATAACTTTATTGGACAATGACTACTTACAACCACTGACTGGACCTTTGACTCTTGATCAGTTAAGAGACCGACATGAACATAACATTACTATGATAGAGATAAATGTTGCTCTTACTAATGCTGAATTTGAAGACATCAAGGCCTGCACTAATTCAAAGGAAATGTGGATAAACTTTCTCTAGTTCATGGTGGTGATGCAAATGTGATGAGAGCCGGAGCTAAAAGCTTGAGAGGCAGATTTGATGATATGAAAATGAAGGAGAGAACATAGTATAGTACTCAAACTAAATTAAAGAGGTTGTCAATGCTATTCGAGGAGCTGGTGGTATCGTTGAGGAGGATATTGTGGTAAGTAAGATTTTGAGAACACTTTTTCCTATCTATGCAATCATAATATCTACTATTCATGAAATGAGATTTGCACCTGGTAGTACTCTTACTCTTAATAGTCTGATTGGAAAGTTAACTACTTTTGAGCTGAATAATCATGATAACAGTGTTGAACCAACTATTGAGTCTACTTTTATGTCTTCTCTTAAAATTGGTAAATCTAGTAGTAAGCATAATATAAGAAATGAAAGTGATAGCAATACTAGTAATGAGATTGATGAGTTTGAAGCACTAATGGCCCAGAGACTGCAGAAAGGTAAAGGAAGGTATAAGGGTAAATTACCTTTAGCTTGTTTTAATTGCAAAGAAGTTAGTCATATTGGTGCTAGATACCTGAACAAGAAAGAAGATGAGAATGATAGAGACCAGACCAGAGGAGGAAGTTATGGAAGAAGGAATAACAAAGATAACCAACACTACAAAAGAGGCAACCGAGACTACAAAGATAAAGGTAATAAGGTATTTTACATTGCTGAAGAGAATGACACGTCTGACACTGACATGGATGATGACATTGAGGTGGTGTTTGTTGCAATGAAAGATGACTCAGAAGAAGAGGAAATGTATGTATAAATAGCACTTATTTATAAAGTTAGTAAGAATGATACTTGGATCATTGATAGTGGTTGTACACATCACATGACTAGTGATGAAGACAAGTTTGATCATCTTGAGCATTATAATGGAGGATCAGTAAAAATGGGAAATGACACACCTTGTATGGTTAAAGGAAAAGGATCTTTATTGATAAATGATAGAATCAGATGTGATAATGCTTATTGGGTACAAGGACTAAATTACAATTTGCTAAGTGTAGCACAGCTTAACAACTTTGGTCACTGAGTGGAATTTGAATGAAAGAAGGTGAGAATCTATGATGAAAGTGCAAAGCTTGTCAGAATAAGAGGACAATCAAAAGGTAACTTATTTTATCTTGACAATGTTGACACTTCTTGTTTACTTGATGCAGGAGCATCTCAGGGTAGTTGGCTATCCTGCATGTTTGGGAGATTTGATGGAGTCATGTGGACTTATTTTCATATGTGAGGGGTTTAGTAGAGTTGGATAAACCTACTTGGGTCTTGGGTAATTGGTTTTGATGTATTTAATGGAACTTGGCATGGTCTTGGTTGCTCAGTGTGGCCTAGAGGAGCTCGGCCTTGCTTAGGAATTTGGTGTCTATTACAGGCCATATAAGTAATTTTCCATAAAAATTTAGAGGATGAAAATTTTAGGGATTGAAGAGGGCCTATAGTTCTACCTATGGTTCAAAGTACAAGTTCTAATTCATTTGGAGCTAGGAGATATCGCGATTTTACTAAGACATCAATTTTGGGCATTTAATTGTTGTTGTTGGCCGACTTGTGGCTTTTAATTTATGTGTTTGTATTTAATTTATGTTTAGGGCCGACCTGTGGCTTAGATTGGTATAAGTAGGGGTTGTGGGGGAAGTCTTTAGGCATCATTTCATCCATCTTGGAGAAGAGGAAGAGGTAGAGGAGCAAATTTTGAGGAGAACTAGTAGCTATGGCTTGGGAAACACAGAGATTTCTTGGAGGGCTTGCGGGCACAAGTTTAGATCTTCTTCAGGGTTTCTACCATAGTGTGGCTAGGGTTTGGATTGGATCTTGAGGGATCTTGCAAAATTACTATTGGAATTGCATTGTATTTGGTTGTAACCTGGAATGCCTTACAACCAGGCATGTTGGATGAAAATATGATAATTCTATAATGAGTTTTGGCATTGTGTGGTTCTAAATCTTTGTATTGTTATTATATTCTATTGTGTGGTTATTTGCTAGGGGCTAGGACATCTCCATCGAGGATTCTCTAACCTTGCACTGCATCAAGTGGTATCAGAGCAAAGGTTGGATCTAGTTGGTGATTTGCTGCAGAGGGTTTGCAAAGATCTTGGAAGATGCCTCTGAGAAGATTGGACCCTAGGGCAATTGATGATCTTACTGATACTATGGAAGAAATAATCTCAGAGAAGATTAAGGCTCAAATAGAGGAGGTTAAAGCCAGTCTTAGATCTGAGATGGAGCTGATGAAGAGTGATATGATTGCTGAGATTATAAGTGCCTTGGGTGGTAGACCTAGGCATGTGGGTACTGAAGATGGTTATGAGGAAGCTGCTGAAGACTTTGAGACTACTAGATCTAATGGTAGAGCTGAGCAAGATGAGAGACCTATAGGAAATAGGATTGTTCAATTTGATAGATCTGGACCTTAGTTGAAACTAAAGCATAAGATGGAGGTTTCTAATTTCTTAGGTACTTTGAATCCTAAAGACCTGATTGATTAGATTGGTGAATTGGAAGACTATTTTGAACTTGAGGATATTGAAGATCCACTCAAAGTGAGGATAGCACAGACCAAGCTAAAGGGACATGCTGCTCTTTGGTGGAAAGAGTTACAATGAGATAGAGAAGAGGAGGGTGAAATGAAGATCACTAGATGGAGATTGATGGTGACTAAACTGAAGGCTAAGCTCATTCCTGCTGATTATGAACTTGAGTTTTTTAAGAGGTTGCATAATTTAAAATAGAAGGATATGACTATGAAAGATTATATAGAGGAGTTTTACAAGTTGACTCTTCATTCTAGACATAGAGAGTTATCTAAGGAGAAGGTGGCTAGATACATTAATGGTTTGAGATTCAATATTTAGGATGAGGTTGGTATGCTAAATATTTCTTCAGTTGAGGATGCCTATCAATATGCTTTGAGGGCCGAAGAAAAGTTGAAGAGGAAGAATCAAGGTGGTTCTGGAGGGAAGGAGAAGTAGGATTATTCGGCAAAACCAAATGCAGAAGCTGAACCAAAACTTGTTGATCAAAAGCGAAGGATAGGTCAAGGTGAATTTAAGGGTACTTGTTTCAAATGTCATGAAGAAGGGCATAGAGCTTATCAGTGTTTGCAGAAGGATGGTGATAGAAGAGCTTCTATTGTGGATGAGGTTGAAGACCAAGAACCTGAGCAAGGAGAGAGTTTACTAGCTTAGTGAGTACTGATGGGTCAAAGGACATGGGAATCTTGTCAAAGGACTAATTTGTTTAGGGCTCATTGCAAGTCTGGTGGCAAGGTCTATAATGTGATTGTGGATGGTGGTAGTACTCATAACCTTGTTGCTAAGGAGATGGTTCAAAAACTTGGTTTGAAAAGAACAAGACATCCTTATCCTTATAGGATTGGTTGGTTGCAAGGTGAGAATGCTTTGGAAGTAAGGGAGTAGTGCCTTATTGGTATCTAGATTGGGCAGTATAAGGATCAAGTGTTGTGTGATATTGTGGACATGAATAGTTGTCATTTGTTGCTTGGTAGACCTTGGTAGTATGATTGTAGGGCTATGCATGATTGTGTCAAGAATGTGTTTACAATTGTGAAAGATGGTAGGAAACATTCCCTAATTCCCTTGCAAAAGGAAGAGGTTGGTAGAAGGAACCTAAGCATTGGTAGCCAAGTTGAGTTGGCAGATTCTGAAAGGGTTAGAGATCAGCGTGGACAACAAACCTGTGAGACCTCGAGGATGGATACAAAGAAGTAGTAGCAGAACAAGGGAAAGAATGTGCAAGTTGAAGACTTGGAGGACATGTATGTGAAGAACCATTCAGGGATTTATGTGTTGAATCCCAGACAATGTTCTTCTAGCTATTGAGAACATCTTTTCACACCTAGGGAGTCTGATGCAGGAGCATCCCAGGGTAGTTGGCTATCCTGCATGTTTGGGAGATTTGATGGAGTCGTGTGGACTTATTTTCATATGTGAGGGGTTTAGTAGAGTTGGATAAACCTACTTGGGTCTTGGGTAATTAGTTTTGATGTATTTAATGGAACTTGGCATGGTCTTGCTTGCTTAGCGTGGCCTAGGAGGAGCTTGGACTTGCTTAGGAATTTGGTGTCTATTACAGGCCATATAAGTAATTTTCCACAAAGAGTTAGAGGATGAAAATTTTAGGGATTGAAGAGGGCCTATATTTCTACCTACGGTTCGAAGCATGAGTTCTAATTCATTCGGAGCTAGGAGATATCATGATTTTACTAAGACATCATTTTTGGGCATTTAATTATTGTTGTTGGCCGACTTGTGGCATTTAATTTATGTGTTTGTATTTAATTTATGTTCAGGGCCAACCTGTGGCTTAGATTGGTATAAGTAGGGGTTGTGGGGGAAGTCTTTAGGCATCATTTCATCCATCTTGGAGAAGAGGAAGAGGTAGAGGAGCGAATTTTGAGGAGAACTAGTAGTTGTGGCTTGGGAAACAAGGAGATTGCTTAAAGGGCTTGCGGGCACAAGTTTAGATCTTCCTAGGGGTTTCTACCATAGTGTGGCTAGGGTTTGGATTGGATCTTGAGGGATCTTGCAAAATTACTATTGGAATTGCATTGTATTTGGTCGTAACCTGAAAGGCCTTATAGCCAGGCATGTTGGATGAAAATATGATAATTCTATTATGAGTTTTGGCATTGTGTGGTTCTAAATCTTTGTATTGTTATTATATTCTATTGTGTGGTTATTTGCTTGGGGCTAGGACATCTCCATCGGGGATTCTCCTACCTTGCACTGCATCATTACTGGTGAAAAATGAAGATGCATGGTTATGGCATAAAAGGTTATGTCATGTAAATCTTGATAACATGATTAAGATCAGTAAAAAGAGAAAAGTTAGAGGGCTTCCTAGCCTAACTAAACATGATCATGTTATGTGTCATCAATGTCAGAAAGGAAAGATGACAAAATTTAGTTTTAAAAGTAAAGACTATTCAACAAAAAGAATCTTGAAGTTTGTTCACACCGATCTATGTGGTCCCATGAGAACTCAAAGCTATTATGGCAATAGATACTTTATTTTATTTTTTGATGACTATACTAGATTAATGACAATGATGTTTTTAAAAGAGAAATATGAGGCATTCAAAATGTTTAAATGGTACAAGGCTAATCTTGAAAAAGAAACCAGTAAAGAGTTGAAATGTTTAAGGTCTGATAGAGGAGGTGAGTTTATTTCTGATGAATACACTAACTATTGTAATGAGCATGGTATCAAAAGATAGGTTTCTGCACCTAGAACACCACATCAGAATGGAATTGCTGAAAGGAGAAGCAGATCAATTGTAGATTTTGCAAGGACACTGATGATTGAGAAAAATGTTGCACAGATGTATTGGAGAGAAGTAGTTAGCACATTTGTATATGTCCTAAATCGAGTTCAACTAAACAAAGACACAAACAAGACACCCTACAAGTTATGGTTTGGATGCACACCGAGTGTAAGTTATTTCATAATTTTTGGTAACAAATTTTTTATTCTGAAAGATGATAGGAATGGAAAATTTGACTATAAAGTTGATGAAGGAATATATCTTGGATATTCTACTAAGAGTAAAGCTTACAAATGTTTGAATAAGGTTACTAATAAGATGATTGAAAGTGCTAATGTTAGAGTTGATGAGTTTTCTGATAAAAATGATGAAGAAATCATTAAGGAGCCTGAAGACTATGGTAGATTTACTTATATTGAACATCCAAAATACCTATCGAAGCCATAGGCTGAGTTGACTAAGCATCAGGAAAATAAAACCAAGGAACATCAAAGGGAACTTGAATAGAATGAAGAACAAAGAAGAGATCAAGTGCTAGCAAGATTTGTCAAAAGACACCATCTAGAGAATCAAATCTTTGGAGATAAGCAAGCAGGTATGATGACAAGAAGTAGGTTAGGACAAAACACATGCTTAGTTTGTGAGTTTGAACCTAAGAGTGTTAAGGTTGCACTTGAGAATGATGAATGGATCAATGCTATGAATGAAGAGATTGAACAAATTGAGTACCTAGACTGAAAGATAAAAATGTTATTGGTACTAGGTGGATTTTTAGGAATAAGATGAATGAAAATGGTGAAGTTGCAAGGAATAAAGAAAGACTTGTTTACAAGGGTTATGCACAAGAGGAAGGTATAGACTATGGTGAAACTTTTGCAGCTGTTGCTAGACTAGAAGGAGTCTGTATGTTACTTGCATATGCTGCACATAAGAGATTTAAAGTATATCAAATGGATGTTAAGTCAGCTTTTCTAAATTGAATACTTGAAGAGGAGGTCTACATAGAACAACCAGAAGGATTTGTTGATCCGAAGCAGAAAGACATGGTTTGTAGACTGCACAAAGCTTTATATGGATTGAAGCAAGCACTAAGGGCATGGCATGAAAGGTTACATACTTATCTTTTAAGTATTGGTTTTGTAAGAACTAGTGAAAACAACAATTTGTACATGAAAGGAGGATCTGATGATACTATTTTGATTGCTGAAATATTTGTTGATGATATAATCTTTGAGCACAAGATCAAATTTGTAAATCTTTTGCTGATGAGATGAGAAAGGAATTTTAAATATAAATGTTTGGAGAGATTAAATTATTTCTAGGCTTGCAGGTTATTCAGTAGAATGATTGAATTTTCATCACACAATCAAAGTACATTAAGGAAGTATTGAGAAAATTTGGCATGGAAGATGCTAAACCTGTGGGAACACTGATGGTAATTGGCTGCAAATTGACAAAGGATGATGAATCTACAAAGGTAAACCAAACACTGTACCAATCCATGATTGGTAAACTGATGTATGTTGTACACAATAGGCCTGATATTGCACATGTAGTGGGGATTATGGCTAGATTTTTTTTCCAATCCTAAAGATTCACATATGGTTGCAGTGAAAAAGATTCTAAGATACTTAAAGAAAACAAAGGACTATGGTTTATGGTAATCTAAGGAAGGAAAATTTGAACTAAGAGTTTACACTGATGTAGATTGGGATGGAAATATAGATGATAGGAAGAGCACAATCGATGGAGCATTTTTATTTGGAGAAAGGCTTGTAACTTAGACAAGTAAGAAACAACCTTGTATTTCTTAGTCTATTGCTAAAGAAGACTATGTTGCTACTTCCACAAACTGTTCAAACATTTCTTATATCAAACACGTGTTGGAAGGGATGAATGAGGTAATCACAAAACCTATGATTATATATTGTGACAACACTAGTGCTATAAATATTTCTAAGAATCTAGTGATGCATTCAAAGACAAAGCATATATCAATTAAACTGTATCACTACTTAAGGGAAAGAAAGTAAAACTGGAGTATGTGACATCAAAGGAGAAACTTGATATTTTTACCAAGCCTCTACCGAAAGACACTTTTGAATATTTGAGACTAGATTTGGGGTCTGTCCCTTGTTTACTGGTCACTAATGTGATCTGGAGGTTGTATCAACCTATACTTATTAGAACATCATTCATGTTGATACAACATAGCTCACACTTTGGATTTTGTCTAGAGTTGTGAAAGATTTGAGGAGCTAGAATAGAGACTTTGCATATCAATACACAAAGATACATTGTATGCACCAAACAAAAAAGAATTATTTGGCTACTGCAGAGCTGTTTGTTTGTATGTCTCTATATTTTCTTTGGCATTGTTGTCAAAGGGAGAGAGATTTGTATGAAATATCTATCTGAGAAGAGAGATCAAGGTAGAGAATGAAGAACAAAATTAGTTACTGAGAACACAGAGAAAGTGAGAGAAATTGCTATATATATTTCACCATGTGAGACAGTGAGAAGGTGAGAAAGTCATAAAGTCAGAAAGTTAGGGAGAGACTTCAATATTTGTTGCTAAGAATAGAAGGAATCTGAGAGCTGAAAAGATCAAATTTGTAGAGGAGAGTCTACATTTGTAATGTTATTATGTATCATTGTGATTAAACATATTAAATTTGAGCTTACCAAGCTACAACATTTACTTACATAGTTGTAGAATACATGTTTGGTATGTGTATGGCATATTTCATATTGCTTTTGTTGTCATCAATGCCAAAGGGAGAGATTGATGAAATATAACTAATTAAATATCTGAATGACTTGAAGATCAGTGATTAGAGAACTCTGAGGTACTGAAATGATATGTAAGATGATTAAATCAGTCAATATGTTGTCATTGATGTCAACTAGTTTTGATAGTACTTATCATGTTAGTTGAGAATATCTAAAACATCTGTTGAGGAGAGAAAAGATAAAGAAATGAGATATCTACATGGACAAAGATAGATAAGATAGATAGGGATAAGGAATACTTTGGGTGACTTATTGATGAGTCTATGATCTCTTATTATTGACTTGATTATGTTGCATTAATCTATTATGAAGATGGAAGCAAAATTGTACAAGACAATGTGGTTGGTAAATGAAGACTTCAGTATACACCGAGCCAATGCAGTGTATACCAAGTGATAGTATTAACTGAGCTAGTATTCGCTAATGCATTTCTTTGTTAACTCAGTATGGATACAAATATTAAATGCTTAGTTTAGCCGACAGAAATTGATGAGATGAAAATTGTTATGATATCAAGATTGAGGATAAAGTT
Source organism: Chamaecyparis obtusa (assembly GCA_027943335.1). Lineage (NCBI taxonomy): Eukaryota > Viridiplantae > Streptophyta > Pinopsida > Cupressales > Cupressaceae > Chamaecyparis > Chamaecyparis obtusa. The sequence continues at coordinate 516,575 of BSBK01009573.1, read as the reverse complement.
TGTTATGAGATCCAAAATTGACAAAATTTGGAGAAGATCTAAAGGATGAAATTGAAATGTGTTATTGACATATATGCTGAGGAAGTTTTAAGAGGCAAAATCAACAAAGAAGATTAAGCGGCAAAATCTGATGGTTGATATGAAAATGGTTTATTTGTCTATATAAGAGATATGAGCTTCTTTACTGAAACATGCTAGAAGAAAGAAGACTGCAGAGATTTTGCGTGAATACATTTCATGCATGCCTAATCAGACTGGTTGAAGGAGAACCAAACTGCAGAACATTACCGAGCATTAGAGAACTATTACCGAGTGAAAGTAAGTTGAGGAAGTGAATTGAATTATTGATTAGAGGATTTGTATGGGCTTACAATAGATTAGAACATTTGCAAATTAAGTTTTATTGTAATCAGATCAACTATTGTTTTAGTTTAACTATTGATACAGAAAATTTCCTAACCAAGTGGACTTAACTGTCTTATGTTACACCCCTATGTCATTCAAGGGATGTACATTGTTATCTTATTGAGCCCATAGTGAATGTTGGTCAAAAGTTAACTATTAGTCTTAAATCCTGTAACAAGGTCACACCTAATAGTGTGTTTGTAACCTTTAACAGGGTTGGCTCTTCACCAAGCTCACTTCAGAAGAGTGAAATTATTTTTGGGTTACCAGTCCCAGATGGTTTTCCCCTTAGCAGGGTTTCCACATTAAATCATTGTGTTATGTGTTTTTGTGAAGATTATTTTATTGTCATACTTTACATACTGCATATTTTATTTGGTCGGTAATCACAGTTAGTTAATTAACTGGTAATTGGTAAAAGGCACAGACAGTATAATAGTTTATGTTACCGAGCTGCAAAATTTGTTGAATTTGTTTTGGAAGTTACATCTTTGTATTTGGGACTATAGGATAACTAATCTAACTGAATCACCCCCCTCTCAGTTATTCTAACACTACAACCTTCCGTAGTGAGATGGGATCAGTATTTCAAGTACCCATTTTAAGTGGGTCATGGATATCTAAACCATGCACATGTTTAGAAAATCCAAATGACCTACTTTGGAGGCCTACATATCATGCCCACTTCACTTTCATGACACAATAAGTGTCTCGATACATTCTAATCATGAAAGATAAGCCATGTGTCCATTTTCAGGCCTTAATCAATTCATTTGACCTATTTGCCAAGCTAAATCCAAAAGCAATTTATTCAGTCTTTTTACATACCCAGTGTTACAGTTATCAAAAATCCAACTTTAAGGGTTAATAACTTTCAATCTATTGGTTGTCAATAAGTCCCAATTATTGTTTTTTACTTTGGGTATATTAATGTACCAGTTTGTAAAGTTACAAACCCTAGGAGTCCATTTGATATTTTTGTCGAGACCATATGAAATGCAGATTGTTGTCTTTCAACTTGTTCAATTGCAGACAATGAAATAGGAAACTTTGGAGATCAAAATTATTCACCTTAGACATTTTCTAGAGAAACCGCTTTGCAAGGAAAATGTTTGTATGTCAAATTGTGTGTATGTCAGTTGTTAGGGTTCTGTCATGTGATTTGGTTAGTTTTTAAGGGTGATTCTAGAGGTTATTTGCTCAGTTTGGGCACATTAGTAGAATGGTTGAAAATAAAGTTTTTAACAATCAAAAGTTGTGCAAATTTGATCCAAATGCATGATGAAGTTGTATAGAGACTTTTCCAGGAGACAGTTGAATGAAACCAAAAAAATTAGCTAGGCCCACCTCAGGACTCACTTGCCTCACCCAGTTGTGAATTCCCCAAAATTGATATAAGTATTTTATTATTTAGATTATTCCATATATTTAAATAATAATAAGATATAAATAATATAAATGATATTATGATTTTCACATAATATTATGGCTATTCAAATGAGCACCCAAAAGGTTGGTAAATGTTTTGTGCAAGTTAGCTTTTAATAATGTTTGATAACATTATTAATTACATTTGTAATTTCCAAAGGGTGGAAAGCCCTTGTATTTTTATAAATCCATTGGAAAATACCATATGATTATGGAAAAATATTTTAATTCTCCCAAGAAAAGATAAACTAGTATAGATTCCCATGTAATAATTTGGGAAAGATGTGAAAAAGTAACGAGTATGAGGGGCCAAACAAAGGGACCCATGGATACACATAGTCACTCCTGTCATTCCCACAACTGTTTAGAGAAAGGGGAAGAAATGCCTGTAGGTGTGCGGGGATAATATTTTAACTTTTGCCTCAACCATAACTCAACCATAAATCACTCAAACAATCATGCAAATCTCTATAAGCTGACAAGAATCAAGTAAAGATATCTCAGAATCTCTAACAAGAATCATAATAATAGATCTTAAATGTAGCAATCGAACCATATATTTCACCAATATTGAACACTACTCAACACACCGTCTACAACATCAAAGAGTATGTTGACATCAATGAAAAAAGATTAATGCCATCACACCTAAACAATCTATGACCTTCTCAACTAAACCTTTAACACCTTCCTCCAACATCTAAATCCCTCTATAGGAAGGCCCATGTTAGCCATGGCATCAGCCACACTATTTCCTTCCCTAAAGATGTGATTTAGAGTTAAAAAGTGGAAACCTAATGTTAGTGCTCTCAAATTCCAAAGGATTTTGAGATGCACATATGGGAAATTTTGTTGTGTCTAAGTGTACCTTTGAAACCTATTCGAAAAGCCTAGTTTGAGAGCATATGAATTAAATTCCTAGTGACTTTTATGCAAATTGGCCTTGGAAATGTTTTCTTTCCTTTTCACTAAATATATTTGATCATCTACAACCTCCCATAATGAGATTGGATCAGTATTTCAAGTACCCATTTTGAGTGGGTCGTAGATATCTAAACTATACACATGTTTAGAAAATCCAAATGACCTACTTTGGAGGCCTACATATCATGCCCACTTGACTTTCATCACATAATAAGTGTCTCCATATGTTCTAATCGTGAAAGATAAGTCATATGTCCATTTTTCAGGCCTTAATCAATTCATTTGACGTGTTTGCCAAAGTTAAATCCAAAAGCAATTTATTTAGTCTTTCTACATACCCAATGTTATAGTTATCAAAATGCCAAATTTAAGGGTTAATAACTTTCAATCTATTGATTGTCAATAAGTCCCAATTTTTGTTTTTTACTCTTGGTGTACTAATGTACCAATGTGCAAAGTTACAGGCCCTAGGAGTCCATTTGATATTTTTGTCGACACCATATGAAATGCAGATTGTTGTCTTCTAGCTTGTTCAGATGCAGACAATGAAATAGGCAAATTTGGAGATCAAAATTGCTCACCCCAGACATTTTCTAGAGAAACCTCTTTGCAAGCCAAATGTATGTATGTCAAATTGTGTGTATGTCAGTTGTTAGGGTTCAGTGGTGTGATTTGGCTAGTTTTTAAGGGCGATTCTAGAGGTTATTTGCTGAGTTTGGGCACATTAGCAGAATGGTTGAAAATAAAGTTTTTAACAATTAGAAGTTGTGCAAATTTGATCCGGATGCATAATGACGTTGTCCAAAGACTTTTCCAGGCATTAGTTGAATGAAAACAAAAAAAATTAGATAGGCCCACCTCAGGACTCGTTTGCCTCACCCAGTTGCAAATTCCCCAAGATTGATATAAGTATTATATTATTTAGATTGTTAGTGAGATTTAAATAATAATGAGATATAAATGATATTATGATTTTCACATAATATTATGGCTATTCAAATGAGCGCCCAAAAGATTGGTAAATGTTTTGTCCAAATGAATGTTTAATAATGTTTGATAACATTATTAATTGCATTTGTAATTTCCAAAGGATGGAAAGCCCTTGTATTTTTATAAATCCATTGGAAAAATACCATATTCTTATTGGAAAATATTTTAATTCTCCCAAGAAAAGATAAAGTAGTATAGATTCCCATGTAATAATTTGGGAAAGAGGTGAAAAAGTAATGAGGGGCCACATAAACAAAGGGACCCGCGAATACACATGGTCACTCCTCTCATTCCCACAATTGTTTAAAGAAAGCGGATGAAATGCGGGGATAATGTTTTAACTTTTGCCTCTACTACATGGAAGCCTCTCGTGTCCTCATAGGCATAATAGAGAATTCTTGAAATATGTTGCAAGGTTGCAGCGAGAAGAAAAAATAACTGGAAACATTAGAGATATATTTTAATATATTTACTCTAGGCTAGGGCTTGGGCATGTTTAGAAAAGACATTTTCTAGATAATGTGAAAACTTTGCCAGTGAAATATGGAAACATAACCAATGCCATGAACTGTTTGACAGGATTTTCTCAAGGCAGTACACTGAATGGAGTGTTAGAAATGGTATAGAAATTTTCAAAAAAAAAATGCAATTGACAGTTGTAAGCCCAATTCCCCCATTTTTGTTGCCATTTCATTGTATGTTTATGCTGTATTATGTGTTTGTTGAAGTGGTCTTAGAAACTTCCATTAGCAATCAGCGTATAAGGCTATATATATCATGTAGCTTTTGTCACATATGCATTCCTTGAAAAATAAGGGAGTCTTTGAAATGGAGTGTGTTTGTAAAATGGAAAAGAAAGGCAAGACACAATGATCTGTTCTACAGAAATGCCTCAGGCATGTGATCTCATGGCTCTTATTGATATGTTTACAGAGAAATGTTGCGAGCTCACAAAAGGTTTCATACATCACAACAAGGGTGAAAATAGAACAGACTTTTGGATTTTTGTTAGATGTAGTTGCAGGTGCACTGGTAGATATAATACCATGATGGAAGAAGATTAAAAAAAGGAAGTCGCTAAGCTCCATTCAAATGTACTATTGACTAATTATGAAAAATCTGAAAATACAACAGATTTTTGCGAAATTTTTATCATCTTTCTTTACGATCTGCATATTTTGAAACGAAAACAACAAAAAAATTCCTTCTCAAATCTTAAAAAAAGAAGTTCTGAATATTTTTGAAGCTTAGCCACCACCTTAAAAAAATACCAGAATAATTACATAAGAGAAATGTCATTAAAAAATAATCAAAGCTTGTGATTATTATATAAGTTTATGGTAAACTTCAAATGTGAGTAACAAGTGAAAATTTTCATCAAAATGTTTATTTCCCCCACGAGAAGTAAGGCATTATATGTTTCGATCATATGTGGAAATTGTTTTCACATAAGAACATAATAAGTATTTTCACTAAGACAATAATGATATTCACTTGAAATAAAATGATCTGTGGAAGAAAAATGTAAATGGGGCAATTTAAAATGAGGACTGACTCATTTTGTGAAAGCACTATGTTGCAACGAGATTTCTTCATAAATATTAAAGTTAATGATGTCAAGTTACAAATTTATGGAGATAGATGTTTTTACCGAAGGGGTAAAATATATTCACAAAAATATCATAAATGGGGAAAATACTTTCCGAATAAGAATAAAGTCTTCTAGCAAATATTTTTCACCCAGTATGAATATTTTTATAGAGAAAGTGAATTTGAGAACAAAGGGTATGTATATTCACTTAGTAAAAGACAAAAATCAACTATTTTATGCAGAGGTGAAAGTGCTTAGTAAATATGTAAAGGTTTTTCACATTAAGGGTGAACAAGGAAAGTTAGTGAAAGGCAAATGTGAAACAAATAATTTGTCTTATATAAAAGTGAAACATATGCTCAAAATATATTTACGTAAAGCCTAGTGAGGTGAAAATACACAACTAGGATTTTTTTAGATTGACAAGTGGCAGAGTGCAAAATCAAATATTTTAGAGATAGAAGATATTTCAAAGGGAAAGTAAATATTTTCAGTTTGAAGGAGGACAGGTGTCATCTATAGGGTCAAATTTGGAACTCCTTCCTTATATTCTCATTCTTTCTTTATTGAAAAGGGTTCTGAAAGTTTTCTTTTTCACTGTATGTATAGAGTGTGCTTAGTTTTTAGGTTGCAGATATAGGAGTATTTTTATGTAATAGTCTGATTTTATGAGCAAAGAATCTAATAATTTTGTGTAGGTTATATATATAGGTTTATTTTCAAGTAATAGTCTGATTTTATGAGCAAAGAATCCAATAGTTTTTGTAGGTATATAGAACTATGTTCATTAAGTTGCTTCTAGTTTGAGAATTCTAGATTATATAAATTGATTGCAGCAAGAGTGTTTCAATTTTTTTCTTGTAGATCTTCTGCAACAGATTTGTTTGTTTGTTCATTGATTCTCTTAGAGGAAGAGATTAAATTCTTTGTCAAGGTAATTGTAGTCTTGAGTCTTCTATCCAGATTTATGAGTTTGAAATATCAAAGTTATTCAGTTTTTTCTTTACAGTTTTTGTTGTTTAAGAAATGTCTATTCATGGGTCTCTTCCAAGGGAAGAGTTAAATTATTTGAATGGATATTTGTAAGCTTGGATGCACAAATTGTTTTGTAAGAAGAACTTAATGCTAAGATAAATGGAGTTGTTAATATAAGGCATTAACATTTGGGTATCTGTTGGTTTCTTTTTTATATAAGGTTTATGTTATGATGTTATGTCTGACTTTGTAACTCATGGCAAGGCAGTGATCCATATGGGTGTTTGTGTATCTTCAGAAACAATTCAAATCATTAAATTTCATTTTTAATTTCATGTTGATTAGTGTAGGAGTTGTGCTAATTAAATCTCAACATGCTTAATGCTAGTGGGATTGTGCATAGGATGGTAAAGTTTTAATACCCATTACCTATAGGTCTAAGGACTATCCATAGTTATGTATCTGCATAGTGTTGCTTATCATAAGGTTTATTATATGTGTAGATTTATTTTATTAGGAAAACCCTCCTAAATGTATGGAGATCAAACTGAGGAAGACTTTCATACCTTGTCATTGTTGGGTTTTCTTGTCCTTGGCTCATTGAGGGTGTTGAATGTATGTTCTAGGTTTCAAATCCCATAGTCTATATCTTATGTTTTCACCTAAGATTGGGGGTTGCAAGCAAAAGTACCAATACCTAGAAGGAGTGTCCTAATATCTTCCATTAATCCTTCCACAAACCAACCAGCATTAATAACTCCTTTAGTAGTTGTGTTATCATTTTAGAGTCACCTTCTATATCAAGATTTTTTATTCCAATCGAGAGAGCAATGTTAACCCCCCATAGGAGATCCATACATTCATCTTGATTACTAGTGAGGTTATTCAAGTTTCTAGTAAAAGAAGCTAAATATCCATTGGAGTCTCTAATCACCCCACCTCCTACATCATTCTTTTATTTAGTAGCTCCATAAAAAATTAAGCTTGTACCACCCTATAGAAGAAGGATTCCACCTTTTTCTTTTCCTAGCTAGTTTCTTAGAATTATCAAACTAAGTGTAAGTGATTGGGAGGTTACAATTCTTGGCAATTTTATTATCCCAATGAGTAGGGGGTACCTAGGCTAATTCTAAGTAGTAATTGATAGATTCTCTATTAGTATTTTTTTCATAGATTTAAAGACACTTTTCATCAAATTTTCAATCTCCCTAAATATTTAGTTGTTCATTTCTTTCCTTAGACTCTAGCTGACATGCAAGAATAATTGGCACCATAATTGCCTAATCAGGTGGTTATAGGTAGTTTTCTTCTAATCAACAATGAATTATTAGACATCACTATTAAAGACCCATAGAAGATAAAACTTTTCCATCACAATCTGCCAGATTTCTCTAGCAAATTTTCAATGTAGAAATAGATGATCTATAGATTCCTCCTATCTACAAAGAATACATCTATTGAAAATTTAGCATGAATGATTATGAATGTTGTTAGCAAGGAAGATTGTATTTTGATCAGAGATGATTGAGTTCTTAAATGTTACATTCATGACTGGGTTTATCATTGATGTCAACATATATACTCTCTAGATAGAGTTAATAGAGTTATAGACACAAAATTGTTTCACGAGGTTTTATGCTGATGAATTGAGTTATGTGAAGATGTATTTGAATTGAAGAATGTGTTATGATGATGTGGTTGTAAGTGTATAAAAATTTGTGTAGATATGTTGAGTTATGTGAAGTTTACTAAAGACTATTCTTAGTGAGTGTTACCAGGAACTGGTGACAGTTATTTGAGATTTATTGTTTCAACGAGGTTGAAGTTAGTTCAAAAAGGTTGATATGTTGTCTATGACATATTTAAGATGCTTGGATAAACATGATAGAATCTACTTTGCATTCCACGAAGGCTTGTGGACGATGTGAAGCGTGTTACTTCTTTGTGAGCCAACTATAGATTAATGATTCTATGGAAGTGTTTAAATGTAATGTAACACACATTGTAAATTCTTATTGATGTCCTATATTATTAATTATAAATTGAGAAATTCTTTTAGTCAGCTCAGTAATTATTAGGACTTTGTATAAAGGAAAGGTATCAAAGGGTATCATAAGGATATCATGCAGTCATGAAATATTGTGCGAGCTTTGAATGTGAAATCTTTATGATCAGAGCAAAAGATGATGTTTTTGGTTTGTTGAGGACTTAAAAGGAACTCTTCAAACAAAGAGAGTTGTTGTTTTAGTTAGTTCACCCTTGGATGTGTTATCCTAAAGATTGTTTAGTGAAGATAGTCTTGAAGCAATTTGGACAGTGCAATCAGTTGTCTTCATTGTGTTTCTCAATCAACTCCTCATAGGGTTGGGATCTTTTAGCAGGGATCCAAAGTCTCCTAATAGGGACTAATATGTACTAATTGTATTGTAACAAACTTCTAACAAGGTCTATCCTTTCAAAAATTAGTACATCATCTTGTGGGTGTCATCCCCACTGGGGTTTTCCCTCTAATCAAGGGTTTCCCTAGTTAGCAAATTTGGTGTTATTGTGTATGTTTATTATCTTGTGGTTATTGGGTGAAAGCACAAACCTGTGTCGCACTAGAGGATATTTTCGAGGGTTTCAGCCGGAAGGGGTTCGGCCGGAACATGTTTGGCCGAACCCATGTGGTAGCCACGAGGTGCCAACTAGCGCCTACGTGTAGAGAATGGTTCGGTCGAACCACATCTGGCCGAACCCGTAAAAAATTATAAAAAGTGAAAATTGCCCTCCGAAGCTCATTTGTTCACTAGCGCTTTGCGGATTTTGCGAAGTGCTTAAGAAGATTTCGGCCGAACCAGGGATGTTTTTTTTATAATATTTTTTAATAGTTTTATTGTTTTTTAATTTGTTTTTTTAATTTAAATAAAATAGTTAATTTTTTAAAATGTGCTAAAATAGTTAATTTGTTAATTAATCTCACAATTGATTCACCCCCCCTGATCCTCATTTGTGGTGGTGGACTTTTCTTTTTAATAGTTGTAACCCTTTTCTAACCAATTTTTTCTGAGTTATAAATTTTTTATGTATAGTTGTCCACCAAAAGAAGTTAATCTTTTGGGTTAATGGTAGGTTCAAAAATTTTATACAGTATTCTGGGGTGCTAGCATGCTTTGACAGTAGTTTGTAAATTGATTTGACCAAGAACTCACCCTTTGGATCCTTTTCCTAGAAAAAATCATCTTCTCTCTAGAATAGGGGGAGTCTAACCTTGCTTATTATTATCTTGATATTAGTATCTTTTTGAATCAAGTCAAGTTTGTTGTAGTATCATTGTGTAAATTCATTCCACCTTTGTGGAGATACTATATAATCAACAATTTCTGAGCCATAACTTATTTTTGATATCTCCATCAACCCTCAAAAGATTAAGTTTTCTACCAAGGCCTTATCCCCCTTCCAAATATCTTCCCAAAAGCTTATTTTCCTCCCATTACCAATCTACCATTTTAGATCCTCCTCCATGATACTCCTACTTTTGAGGATATAATTCCATATTTTTGACCCCATGAGGTAGCCATTTGAGAAAATTATTTTGTAGAAGTTGTCAAAGTTGAGGTATTTGACCCCCATAAACTTGCACCAATATGCCCTTGCAAGAGCTAGTTTCCATCCCATTTTCATAATAGTGCCCTATTTAGGATGGATAGCTTCCTTATGTTAACCCTAGATGATGGTGATGAGGATGAAGATCGAGATCAGAGGTATACAAGATTGTAGAAAGATTAGATCAGTTGTTATTTTTTCATTGATGTCAAGCAATTGATTTCTTGTTTATATTGAGTTTCCATGTCATTTGGAGTATGATATAATTTGAGTAAATTAAGAAAAAAGAGGAAGTAAAAATTTATGAAAGAGATAGTGAAGTTGAAGAACTTAATTGGGAAGCTAATACAATTCAAACAATGATAAGGTAATAATTGTTTTGTTTTTTTCTACTTTACATTTGATTATATCAAGTTGGTAAAGGAGATTGGATAACTGAGAAAGGTTAGCAAGTTGACAAAGAAAATAAAATATATTAGTTATTGAGAAAGAAGGATTCATTTAGTAAAAGGAAAGAAATTGTCAATAAAGAGAAGGGAAGCCAAGACACTAGGTACAAGGAATTAGTTACCGAGCAGAGCAAACATAATTTTGGTTGAAGGAAAAGGAAGGGCACTGAGAAAGGAACAAAATTAAATACAAGGATCATAATGAAATTTGATGAAGAGTCACGGTGATCTAAAAGATTCTAAGGATGAAGAAGAGTTAGTTAAAGAGATCCAAGACCAAGAGAATTCAAGGCAATGATCTATGGTAAATATTTAAGTGGCAAAAGTGAAGGTACAAGTTCTAGAAAAGTTCAAGTTTTGAGGTGATGATAACACATTTTACTAAGTGCCAAGTTCATTGAATCAATTCAAGAAGATGATCTGATGGTTGAGAAAAAACAAAGTAAAACTTAATCAAGGATATTAAGAGAAAAATAGAGTATATATAAAGGATGAAATTGAATGAAAAACAAGTTTTCAAGTTGAAGTGTGGATGTGTAACCGAGTGATGTAGTGAAGAAGAAAAAGGTGGAAATCTAAGTCTATAGAAGAGATTGATGAAGTGTTGGAGCTAGTGAATAATGAAGGAATAAAGTGAAGATAAAGAGCACATAAGGGATCTGACTAAGTAAGAGGTAGTTGCAGATTTATAGATAAAATTTTATATTGTTTCTTATTAACATCTACAGCAGAAAATTCTCTTAACCAAGTGGACTTAAGAGTCTTAGTGTAAATCCTTAAGAGAGGTGACATTCTAGAAGAGTGTTTAAAGACTTTGAACTAGGCCACTCCTAACAAGGTAAAGATCATAAGAGATCTGAGGCAAATCCCTTAACAGGGTCAAATTTAACAATGTGCATTTTACTCTTTAACAAGATTGGTTCTTAACCGAGCATACTTTAGAAGAGTATTTTGATTGGTGGGTGACAATTCCCACAGTGTTTTTTCTCAAATTGGTTTCAACAGTAAATACTAGTGTCAAATGTGTTGAGTTTTTATTATTCATGTTATTTGATGATTACTTAAAGTTGTTGATTGAAAAAGTGTTGTCGATTACTATTGAAGTGTGTCTTACTGAGTTGAATCAGAGTTAAAAATTTTAAGGTTTATAGGATCATTGATTATTGATTCACCCTCCTCTTAGTAACCCAACAATTGGTATTAGAGTTAAGTACTCTAAAGGGATAAGTTTAAAATACTTGAGTAAAAGATCCAAAAATCTATAAGAGGGAGGTGCCCAAGTTGAATAGGGACAACTTCTCTACATGGAAAAGTAGGATGAGGCTGCACATATTTTTAATTGGAGAGTATGCAATATAATATCTTGACAATAAGTATTCATCACTGCCATTTGGGCCTATGACAGTTGAGAAAGCCATAGAAAGGTAATATCACACACAAGTTATGATTGATATGTCTTCTTCTCTCATTGACCTGGAGTTTAATGAAACTAAAGGATGTGATATGAAAAAAAAAATATGGGACAATCTTGCATTGGCATATGGTGGACATCAAAATATTCAGAAGGCAAAAGATGAAAGTTTGAAAGGTAAATTTGATTCTATGAGAATGAGAGAAGGTGAAGATGTTACACAATACATTACAAGACTAAAGGAAGTTGTGAGTTCCATCAGAGTTGCTGGAGGATATATTGAAGAAGAAGATGTAACAAGAAAACTGTTGAGGACATTGTTCCCTATGTATGCCATTTGAGTGTCTGCAATACAAGAACTGAGATCCATTCCTCAGATGCATGTTTCACTAGATGCTACAGTTGTTAAGTTGATTGCTTTTGAGCTAAATGATTTTGAAAATAGTTTACATGCTACTACTAAGATTGAGTCTATATTTAAGTCATCTTTGAACATTGGAAATTCTAGAGAGTCTAGATCTAGTGATGATTATGTAAGAAGTGTAAGTGAAAGGTTTCAAAGTGGGAAGAGTGATCTAGAAAGTCTATTTGAAGATGAAAGACAACAAGAAGATTTTGAATTTTTACTAGCTAGGGGACTATGGAGAGGAAAAGGAAAATACTCAGGTAAACTACCCCTGAAATGTTTCAATTGCAACAAGATTGGTCATATTTCATCTATATGTTTTGACAACAACATTGATGAGAAGAAGGAAAAATAATAACAAAAGAGAGAAAAGATTCAGGAGATACCAAGATTTCAAGAACAAAGATAAGAATTCATGCTACATTTTTGAAGGACTTGTCGATGGTGATTCAAATAATGATGAAGATGAAGAGGTTGTGTATGTTTCTATCAAGGATGATTTTGATGAGGAAAGGTATGAAGAAGAAAAATATCTAATTTCTCATGTTAGTGTGGATGATGTGAACCTAACCTATCAGGAGCATGCTAAGAAATTAAAATATTAGTTAGAATAATAGCATACATTGACATATAGAAAAACTATTCACAAGCCACCTTGGATTGAGTTGAAACGGGACTACCTAGGCACCATTTGATTTTCTCGTTTAAGAAGGATGTGGGTGTGCTCTCCAAGAACAATAAACCTATCCCTCATATATATTAGGGAATATTAGGATCATTTGCATTCCATCAAGACCCCAAAAGTGGCACAAAATTAGGTATAGGGAACTTGTTTTGCCACTAGGGTTCCAAGGGTACAAGAGATGAGATATAGATTCTAGGACTAGATATAAGATGCAAGATTGATTTTAAATTTAATATGGATGTGATATGAGAAGAAAATTCTATGAAAAGCTTGAAATGAACTATGTCAATCAATTTAAACTAAGCTAATATGAGTTAGGAATCATGAAAACATGAAGTAAAATAACAATTATGAGATATGCTATGATATTCTAGATGCAATCTAACATTATAACAATGCTATGAAATGAGAGTGTGAATTGGTGATTTTATCTTGAAATGAGGGCTATTTATAGATTTTGAGGGGAGGCTTGGGTTAGGAAGGGTGGTCAAGGTTTAGGACCAAGGTTTGGGGTTTAGGACCAAGGGTTAAGGCTTAGGGTCAAATGGATAAGGATGAAGGGTTGCTTACACGTGTGAGAAACACTAGGGAAGTGTGATAGGGGACAAGGGTGGAAGAAGAGAGATAGGTCTTCATTAAGAGGTTGTAAGAGCCATTAATGATGGTGTAAGGGGTCATTAATGAATTTTTAAGGCTCATTAATGAGGGTTTTGACTTTGTGTCAAGGGGAGAGGGTTTAGGCTAAGAGGGTTAGGAATCGCCCCTTAAGAAAGGTGAGGGAGTGATTAGGGATGGGAGGATAGGTTTAGATGAGTCAAGAAGATATCTAGGTTTTTAGGGATTTAAAAAAATATTTAATTTATTTAAATGGGATCTGGCTGAGCAATATTTATTAAATAAATTAATAACTAGGAGGGATTAATATTTAAATTTGATTTAAATATTTTTGGAAGGGTTTCCTTAATTAAATGAATTTAATTAAGATGGGAGGGGATAATAATAATAATAATTAATTAATTAATGATGACGTCATCAAGACTTTTGTTAACTAATATATTTTTATTTAACAAGTGGATTTTTAGGTGTCTATTTTTGTCCCCTCTTTGATGTGATGCCACAAGTGGCGTCATGTCAAAGACAAGAAAATAAGATGCCCTAGGCAAGAATTTAGATGGTACAAGGGTTGTACCCCATCGAGAAAATAATGCAAAGAGGAAACTTTGGGGAATTTTCTCGAAAAGAACCCAATGAGAAGAAGAGGGAGGAAGGAGATGGGTAGGAGGAGAAACAAGACTCCAACCAAGAATGAAGATGCATGAGTGAAAGATGAGGCTAAATGATGCAAGATGCAAGATGATGCTAGATGCAACTAAATGAGACTTTGGGGATATCATTGTGTTAAGGTGGAGAGCATAACCTAGTTTGATATTGCAATGCTAGAGACCTACCAAGGTTACTGGGACCTCAAGGCCTTGTCACAAGCATTGCAAAGGAATGATGCAAAAAAGACAGGCAAGGGTTTCCCTAACATCACACATAAATCTAGAAGGAGGCATGGTCGAAATGATATTTGAGAACCCACAAACAAATGACATTTCTCAAGTGCACCATGTAACCTAAAAATTCACATGTGGAACGTGCAAGGGTCATATCTGACTGACTCATAGGTAGAAGCAAGATGATAAAAAGAAACCTTTCCACAAATTGCCCTCATTTGCAGTGCATTATGACATAAAGGATCATAGCAACTTTGAAGAGAGGAACAATGAGAAGCTATAAAATATAAACAAGATCCAAAGAACAAAATCCAAGACCAAATTGATAAATCCACAAAATGTCCTTTTCCAAGGAGAAGGATTGATTATTTGATTCATGAGGAGAGGATTAGGTCAGACATCACAAAGGATACATCCTACAAGGACCTGTTTGATGAGGAGAATGATGTGTTACTATTGGAAAATGATGAGTCAAGGATAATCATGTGATAAGGATGGTCAACAAAAGATGTTGTTGAAGTATGAGGCTGGGTCGGGCAAGTTATCTAAGCATAGTTGTTGTAGGACTGACGAGGATATGTACAACAAGAAATGACAATATAGTACAAAGGATGGGGATATATGTACAATAGATATTTATAGAAGCTTAGGGATTAGGATGAGATGATTTCACTATACAAGATATACACAGGAAGCTCTAGATTGGGGATAGGATCTCATTGTTGTTTTGGATAGGCTTGAGGATAGAACACCTTGGGATTGATGGGTTGGTGGTGGGGGTGGGGATGGAAATTGGTGATAGGTATGGGGATTGGGATCAAGATGGGGGAAATGGGATGGGAGTTTGATAGATAATGGCTCGATCCACTATGTATGATGCATGTTTTTAGGTTTTCAGCAACATACTTGTCCAAGACGCTTTAATTTCTAAGTTTTTACCATTGGACAATTATTTTTCTTAACATTTTTTGCTTTTGCTTACTTTTTTTTTTTTTTGGGGAGGAGGGTGGGGGATTTTCCAATTTTTATGGATTATATGTATTTATAGGGTATGGTTCAAGCATAGAACCACTTCAAATGTATGATATTGATAGGATCATTTAGGGGGTCACCTTCTGGTGTTGATAACTAATAGGCTCCAAAACCAAATCATGTTGTGACAACATAAGGGTCCAACCAAGTAGGTTCAAACTTTCCTTTCTTTTCTCAATGTGCTTGTACTTTTTTATTTTCTTTCAAGACCATGCCACCTACCTGGAACTATCTTGGATGGACCATTTTGTTGTAGCTCCTTTTGAGTCAATTCTAGTATATAACTAGGTGATCATATGCTTGCTGCCTCTTTTCATCTAATAGGTCCAAGTATGTGAGGCATGTCATGCAATAGTCTTCGTCAGTGGTATAGTTCTTCATGGATACGTGTAATGAAGGTTTCTTAACCTCAATTGGTAAGACAACTTTGACACTATATACAAGGGACTATGGGGTGGTTCTTGTGGGAGTACAAAAGGAATTATGATAGGCACAGAGGGAAGGATTGATTTGGAGGTGCTAGTCATGACTAGAATCATTGACAACCTTCTTGGGGATTTTGAGGATGGTTTTGTTGGTTGCCTTAGATTGGCCATTTCCTTGGGGGAAGTATGGGCTTGAAAATTGTGATAGATATGGAGTTTGGCACATAAATCATCCACATGCTAGTTTTCAAAGGGAGTGCCATCATCTTTCAAGATGGTGGAATGGATGTTGAAGTGGTAGATGATATGGTAGAGGATGAACTTAGATATATGAATGCCTATAGTGAGGATGAGAATAATTGCTTCAACCCACTTTGTGAAATATTTAGTGGTTGTGATGATATATTTGTGTCCATATGAGGAAATGGGAGTAATTTAACCAACAAGGTCAAAGCCCCAACATGAAAAGGGCCAAGGTGGCACAATGGGCTGCAAGTATTTAGCTAGAGCATGGATCAGATTGTCATGTCACTGACATGGTAGGCATTTCTTGACAAATTCATAGGCATCATGCTCCATTGTTGGCCAGTAATACCCAACTCTGAGTAGTTTCTTTTCTATGACCATGCTACTTGTGTGGGCACTGAAAATTCTAGCCTGTACCTTTTGTAAGCCATGATGGTCTCATTAGAATATAAAAACCTAGAAAGGATGTTGTGATATCATCAATGATAAAGGGTGTTAGCTTCAAGAGTGTAGTGGGAAGCTCTATGAATTAGGTTTTGGCGTTGGTTATTTGTGAGGTGGGGGGATATGATACCATTTTTAAGATATAAGTGAATGTCGTGGTACTTTGGGGACTAAGGAACAACCAAGATACACACCATTTCAGAATTGGAGTTCTCATAAGCATGCATTTGTAGTTTCTCAACTAAGAATTCATACTGCGATGAGTCTTGAGGGATTTCTAGTAAGGATCCAATGGTTTCCATTGCATTGACTGCTTTGTTTTGTAGTCTTGGTATCTGCATGAACTATAGGCTCAGGAAGTTCTCTTTCAATTTTTCCACTAGTTCCTTGTAGGGTATAAAATTATCGTCCTTTGTCTAATATTCATCCAGGACTTGCTTGATTATCAGCTGTGAATCTTCAAACACTTGCAATTTTGTGATGTTCCACTGGATAGCTATTTTGAGGTCTGAGAGGAATGTCTCATATTATGCAATGTTGTTGGTACATGGGAATCCCAATTTGAATGATTTGGGGATATAGTCACCTTGAGGGGTGACAAAGAGGATTCCTTCCCCTAATCCATGTGATGTGTAGAAGCCATCAAAGTATTAGCTTCCATAGGATTTTTTCTTTGATCATGCACAGATGGTCATCAAGAAATTCCATGATCAAAGGATATGCATCTACCATGGGTGCTTCAGCTAGCTAATCAGAAATGACTTTCCCTTTGATTTCTTTGTGGTCTATGTATTGGATATCAAACTCGCTTAGTAGCATGACCCACTTTGCCATTAAACATGTCAGTGTTGTTCTTGATAGTAGATACTTAAGTGGGTTCACCTTTGAGATGAGTTTGATGGTGTGGCTAAGCATGTAATGCCAAAGATTTTGAGTGGTGAAGACCACTACCAGACATGCTTTTTCCATTAGTGAGTAATTGAGCTCATAGTTGACAAGTGTTTGACTGATGCAATAGATGGATCTTTCTATTTTGTTATCATTAATCTATTCTAATAGCACCCCTAGTGTTGTAGTAGTTGCTAAGATGTACAAGATCAGAGGGCATCCTAGGATCAGTGGTATGATGATGGGAGAGTTAGCCATATATTCTTTTAGCTTCTCAAATCTTCTTTGGAAAATGGCATCCCATTTGAAGCTTCTATCTTTGCGCAGTAGATGTGTGAAGGGTTGGAACTTATCTACTAGCTATGATATGAAATGGTACATTGATTGAAGTTTACCTTTCAGACTTTTGAGCTATTTTAGTGTTCTAGGAGGAGGCATTTCTATTATGTCTTTGAACTTTTTAGGATCAATCTCAATGTCATGCCATGATACAATGAAGCCTAACAACTTTCTAGATGTGACACTGAAGACACATGTCTTTGGATTTAGCTTTAAGACATAATGATGTAGATAGTTGAACACGCACTCAAGGATGTTAAGGTGTTCCAACAGTCTCTTGGATTTTGAAAGGATGTCATCTACATAGTATTCAAGGATCTTATGTATCATATCCTAGAAAATAGGTGGCCCCTGCATTCTTTAGCCCAAATGCCATCATATTGTAGTAGAAGGTTCCCCATGGTGTGGTGAATGTTGTTTTGTGTTGATCTTCTTATTCTATCTTGATCTGTTTGTACCCTAAGAATCCATCCATGAGTGACAACATCTCATGGCCTATTGTGAGATCAACAATCATATCGATGTTTGGCAAGGGGAAATCATCCTTCAAAAATTCTTTTTTGAAGTCCCTAAAGTCAGTGTATATTTTGATCTCTCCTGAAGGCTTAGTGACAGGTACCATGTTTGTGATCCACTCTGAATAGTCTATGGCTCTGATCTTTCTTTCTTGTAAGAGCTTCTCTAGTTTTTCCTTTATGAGTAGGGCTACTTTTGGATGCATCTTTCAAAGATTTTTTTAACTATTTTTGCATTAGGATCTACTACGAGATGATGGATAAAAATATTTGGATCAAGCCTAGGCATGTGTCCATATGACCAATAAAAATTGATTATAGCTTCTTGGAGAAGTACTGTGAAAGTTGGTTATTTAGCTTTGGTAGTGACCGAGCATTTTACATGGAGACCGAGTGAATGATTACAGTATTGATTGAGCATCAACAATTTTATATTTGAAGAGAATTCATTTTGGAGATGACATTGTTTGAATTCTTGGATTATGTAAGCCGTGTTGACTTTATTTATTGATCATATGGAAGCATTTAATGCTTGGTAAAAATGTTTTATTGTAAATATTTATGAGATTTGAGATGATTCTAGAAGAGGATCCTAAGAACATGAAGTGGGTAGATTCAATGAATCTGACCTAACCCTAAGATCTACGAAGGAGATTAAGCGGCAAAAGGAAAATTAACCTAACAGAGGAAAGTATTAAGCGAACCGAAGCATAGGTATGTGAATGCATGGGTGAAGTAGATGCTGGAAGAATAGTAAAGTTTTATTGACTGTATAAGCGAAAAGGCTAAAGGAAAAGTGTGGTGATTGCTTGAAGGAAAGTTCCGAGCAGATTAGAGATGGATATGGAAAAGTTTCAAAGTCAGTAAACTAGCATTTGTGTACAAAATTAGATCTGATATTTGCGAAGTGAGTTGTATGTTTTTAGATCAATACTACTGCTACTTTCTAACCATTGTAATAGTCAAAATCCTTTTAACAGAGGTTGACCTAATAGTCATATGTTAAATCCTTTGAACAAGGTTACATTCTAATGGAGTGTATGTAAGTCCTTTGACCAGGCTCACTTTTAACAGTGTGATTGAAATCCTTTAACTGGGTCACACCTGACAGTGTGTATTGTAACCTTTGATAGGGTTGGCTTTTAACTGAGCTCACTTAAGAAGAGTGAAAATAATAGTAGCATGTTACAAAGTGGTTTTTCCCATATTGGGTTTCCACTATAAATCCTGGTGTCAATACTTGTGTGAATGTTTTTGTTTTAACATTTATGTGTTTTACAAGTTAGATACAACTGGGTAGTGGACTACTAAGTTATATGTTTCTATTATTGAATCAACGATGACTGAGTTTGTTTTGGTTGCTTGATCTAATTTAAAGAAAAATTTTTGAAGTTATTTTATACATCAAGACCTAAGAACAACTGATTCACCCCCCCTCTTTGTTGTTCTAAATCATATTAACAATTGGTATTAGAGTTGTGTTGCTTATTGGTGTTTACAAAAAGCAAGTTTAAAGGGACTTGAAGAAAATGATCAAGATGTATAAGAAGGAGGTACCGAAGCTGAATAAGGAAAATTTCCCTGCATGGAAAAGCTTGATGAAGCTGCATCTAGCTGGTATTGGTGATTCTGCAAAGTACTACATTGAGCATGACTATGTCACACCTGTTGCACCTTTGACTGCTGAGGAAATGAGAGCTAAGCAAGAACACAATCAAGCAATGCTGGAAATTGCATCTGCCCTAAGCTATCTAGAATTTGAGGACATTAAGGACTGCACAACTGCTAAAGATATGTGGGACACTCTTGCAAAGATCTATGTTGGTGATCTATATGTACTAAAAGCTAAAGCCGAGAGTCCCAGAGGTAAATTTGATGAAATGAGAATGAATGAAGATGAAAACATTGCACAATATTATGGCAGAATAAAAGATGTTGTGAATTCCATTAGAGGAGAAAATGGAACTATTGATGATGAGACCATAATTGGAAAAGTGTTAAGAACTATGCATCCTATATATGCTATTAAGATCTCAACTATTCATGAATCTAGATGTAACTCTACAAATGTGCTTACTTTGGAAGGTTTTATTGATCCAAACAGAAGACACATGGTATGCAAACTGAACAAAGCATTGTATGGATTGAAACAAGCTCCCAGAGCATGGTATGAGTGGTTGCATAATTATCTAATACATATCAGATTTTTTAGGGCAAATGACACAAGTAATCTGTATATGAAAGATGAAGAAGGTAAAGTTATTTTGTTGGCCAAAATTTTTGTTGATGACATTATTTTTGGTTGACAAGATGCATTGTGTAAAAATTTTTCACATGAAATGCAAACTAAATTTGAGATGAGTATGTTTGGTGAGATCAAATTCTTTGTTGGTTTACAAGAATATCAGATGAAGAAAGGTATTTTCATTACACAGTCTAAGTATGTTAATGAAATATTGAAAACTTTTGGAATGGAAGATGCTAGACCGGTGGGCAGCCCTATGGTTACTGGACAAAAGTTATCTAAGAATGATGATGCTACAAAAGTTAACCAGACCTTGTACAGATTGATGATTGGAAAATTGTAGTATGTTGTACATAGTAGACCTGATATTGCATTAGCTATTGGGATTATGGCTAGATTCTCTGCCAATCCTAAGGAAACAAACATGATGGCGGTGAAAAGAATCATGAGATACTTGAAAGGAACTACTAACTATGGGCTATACTACAAGAAGAATGGAAAATTTGAGCTTAGAGTATATACTGATGCTGATTAGGCAGGAAATGTAGATGATAGAAAGAGCACTAGTGGTGGAGCTTTCTTTCTTGGATAGAGATTAGTCTCCTAGACAAGCAAGAAACAAAATTGCATTTCTCAATCTACTGCTGAAGCTATGTATGTTGCTGCTGCAGTAAACTGTTCAAATTTGATATGGATAAAACAATTGTTGATAGGCATGCAAGAAGAAATCAATGAACCTGTTTTTATTTTCTATGACAACACAAGTGCTATCAATATTTCTAAGAATCCAGTGATGCACACTAAGACCAAGCACATAGCAATCAAGTACCACTATTTGAGGGAATTGGTACAAGACAAGGAAGTCTGAATGGAGTATGTGAATACAAAAGAACAATTGGCAGACATATTCACTAAAGCTTTACCTAAAGAAGCTCATGAGTACCTAAGAAGTTAATTAGGGGTCCTTCCCCTAACTGAGGCTGCCTAGTCAAGCTAGGAGCACTGCATCAAATATGCTACAACAAAACATTTGACACATTGATGTAGAAGATTGTCACACTTTAGGAGTATCCTAGAGTTGTGAAGAAGAAGCAAAGATAAAAAAATTAGTCATAAGCAAGATGACAGAGGGAGAAACATTATGCTGAACAGATATATCTACATCTGTTGGATGTATGTTTGAGTTGTTGCTTTGGCATTTTTGTCAAAGAGGGAGATTGAAATAAAATGATACTATAACACATGACACTGAAAGGAAGGTGATGATGAATTGAAATGAAAGATCAAGATAGAGGGAGATCCAAATACTTCTAATGGTCACAAAAGTGAGATTTACTGATTTTGAATCAGAATGAAGCTAAGGATATTATAAATTTTCTCTAATGAATAGATAAGTTTTGGATTGGTTGGTAATCCATGTGTTATTCAGGTGATATCGTATGGTGTTGCCATCAATGCCAAAGAGGGAGATTGTTGGAAACTGCAATTGAAACAATTGTTGTATTGTCATTGATGTCAAACCTTAACTGGTGAGATTGTTGCTACTTAGAAAAGTACTATATCTATGGTGAGAAGGGAAAGAAGGGTTGGTATCAATAGCACTTAAGGAGAGGTTGAGTTATCTTGATACTACAAAGTGTACTTGATTATGTTGAACAATGATGAGACAATGTATTGTTTATCTTAGTAAGATTGAAGACTAAACTAGTTTTCTTAACTGAGAAAAAATGAAGAAATCATGTTTAAGCCGAGTTATGATAGAGTTGACCGAGTTAGTGGACGCTGAGCAAAAATCTAGTGTCGACCGAGTATCAGTAAATTGTCAAAGATGATAGTATTTGCCGAGGAAATAGTTTTAGTAGTGACCAAGCATTTTACATGGAGACCGAGTGGATGATCATAGTATTGACCAAGCATTAGCAATTTTATATTTGAAGAGAATTCATTTTGGAGATGACATTGTTTGAATTCTTGGATTATGTAAACCGTGTTGACTTTATTTATTGATCGTATGGAAGCATTTAATGCTTGGTAAAAATGTTTTATTGTAAACCTTTATGAGATTTGAGATGATCCTAGAAGAGGAGCCAAAAAACATGAAGCAGGTAGATTTAATGAATCTGACCTAACCCTAAGATCTACGAAGGAGATTAAGCAGCAAAAGGAAAATTAACCTAACAAAGGAAAGTATTAAGGGAACCAAAGCATTAGGTATGTGAATGCATGGGTGAAGTAGATATTGGAAGAACAATAAAGTTTTATTGACTGTATAAGTGAAAAGGCTGAAAGAAAAGTGTGGTGATTACTTGAAGGAAAGTTTTGAGTAGATCAGAGATGGAGATGGAAAAGTTTCAAAGTCAGTAAACCAGCATTTGTGTACAGAATTGGATCTGATATTTGCAAAGTGAGTTGTATGTTTTCAGATCAATACTACTGCTACTTTCTAACCATTATAACAGTCAAAATCCTTTTAACAGAGGTTGACCTAATAGTCATATGTTAAATCCTTTGAACAAGGTTGCATTCTAATGGAGTGTATGTAAGTCCTTTGACCAGGCTCACTTTTAATAGGGTGATTGAAATCCTTTAACCAGGTCACACTTGACAATGTGTATTGTAACCCTTGACAGGGTTCACTTTTAACCGAGCTCACTTCAGAAGAGTGAAAATAATAGTAGCATGTTACAAAGTGGTTTTTCCCATAGTGGGTTTCCACTATAAATCCTGGTGTCAATACTTGTGTGAATGTTTTTGTTTGAACATTTCTGTGTTTTACAAGTTAGATACAACTAGGTAGTGGACTGTTGAGCTATATGTTTCTATTATTGAATCAGTGATGACTGAGTTTGTTTTGGTTGCTTGATCTGATTTAAAGAAAAGTTTTTGAAGTTATTTTATACATCAGGACCTGAGAAAAACTAATTCACCCCCCCTCTCTATTGTTCTAAATCATATTAACAAAGACTTCCTCTTCCCCAAAGTATCCCTTAGGATTGAGCTTGCAAATATAAGATGATTCTTGTCCTTGATCTGAGTGCTGGTCTAATGCTCCCATGAATCTTAGGAGTGCTTCTTTACTTTGGAACTCGTCAATATGTGTTATGCTTGGTTGATCCCAGTCTATGAGTTCAGGATGGATGAGGGGAAGTTCAATGACTTTAATGGTGAGTTGATGGATGACAAAATTTCCCAAGAGGGTGTCATTGTCAAAGATGTCATCAGAGGATTTCTTTTCTTCCTCTTCAGAGATGTCTTCAATTTCTATAAGGTCATCCTGGCTATATAAGAGGGTTATGTTGGGAGAATTAGTGCCCCCAATTGTGGTATTGGGTCCTTGTATGCATAGGCAAGGGGTATTAAAGCCAAGGCCTTGATGTTTTTGATTTTGTGAGGCTTCTATTGGGTATTTTCTTCCACCTTCTTCTAGTCCTAGACCACTACCTCTATAATTCTATTGCTTTGTGGAATATTTTTACGATGAAGGATATTTCTCCTTAAAGTAACCAAGGATCTTAGTGTCAAGAGGTGGGGGACCTTTGTATAGCCACTTGTTGATGTCAGGGTCCATCTCTTGATTGTTTATGATTCCTTGGGAGATAAATGTTAATGGCCCTAACTTCTTGATTTTAGGATCTACTAGAGTAGGCTTGCTTTGGTGACTTGGATTCCCTTGTGTATGTGGATCAAGTGGTAGGGCCCCTACTATGAATGCATCATTTAGGTTGTACTCACACCCTAGTTATTCTTCTTGAAGGAAGAAAGGGTGGAGGCTAGGATTTTTTTTGGATTGCTATGCGATTGGGATTAGCTGGAAACAGAAATTCCAATGTCAATTTGAGGACAATGGGTGTAGTGGGGGAATGATGCTTCTAATGCACAACAGGATGTGAAGGGTTGGGGATCTCCATGGATAGTGATTTCAATGCCTTGATGCTAAAATTTTAGGCACTGGTGATAGGTGGAGGGAACAAATTTGATTAAATGAATCCATGGTTAGTCAAGGAGGATTTTATATGGAGGGTCTAGATCAACAATGTGGAAGATTGTCTCTTCAATTATAGGGCCCAACTTGATTGACAAAAGATTGGTACCTACTAAGGTACACTCCAAGTTATCATATGCCTTGATAGTAATGACATCATGTGATATGTTAGCCTCTATGAACCCCACTCTTTGAATGAACTTCAAAGTGCACAAATTTAGGGTTGAGCCATTATCTATCATGACCCTTTGATGGAAAAGTCTCAGACAATGATGATGATGCAAAGAGGGAGATTTTGGTCAGGCTCGATGGATTGTATATCATAAGGCTTGAAGGAAAGAGCGTAGGATGTTGATAGGTGCCCCATGAGGTTCTTGAAATGGATAGTATTAATGTTTATGGGGACATATCCTTCTTGGAGGGCTCGATTGAGGATCTGTTGATGGATGGGTGAGGTGCGAAGAAGGTCAAGGATGGAGATTTGGGTAGGTGTCTTCCCAAGGTGTTCTAGAAGGTTTTACTATTCATTATGGGTGGGCATTGGATTAGCACCAGCAATAGATATCTAGCCTCTACATGTGGTGACTTTACACTAACTATCTGGTCCCTTAACATAGATGACATTAAAAGTGAGTTCAACTTGGGATATGCATCCAAAAAAGTTGTCATAGTTGATGCGGGAAATAGTATAGTCTTTTTTGATAGCATGGCCTCCCTGTTTTCCTTTTCCTAGGTTCTGGGGTGGAGGATTGGTATTGACATGGTTATTCCCAATCTTTTGTTGAGGGAACACATTTTGATAGATTTGTAGATTAGCATTAGGTTAAGGTTGGTACTTTTCTGTCCACTCAGACTTCCTTTCTATCATTGAGATATTGAATATAGTGCTTTAGTTTCATGCAGTTGATGGTAGTGTGTCCTTTAACACAATGATAGTCACAATATTCATTTTATTTGTACCATGTTGGCTTGGGAGTTGCATCATAAAATGCTTGAGTTGGAGGGTAGGTAATTAGGTTGACTTTAACCATTCGATGGAAGATCACATCTAGTGTTTCACCAAGAGGGCTAAGATTACTTCGTTGAGTGTTCTGGGCTCGAGGCTTGTTCTATGTTGAGGTAACTAATATGGAATTATCCTAATTTTCTTGGTTTTCTTGATTTTCTTGATGTTGATAGTGTTGTATAGGTTGTTGGTTGATTGGTGTTTGTTGTTTTTGATAAGCAAGAGTATGTGTAGGACCATCCACAACAATTTGGACATGCTTAGTGTATGTGGCACCATTTATGACTACGTTCTTGTTCCTATTCTAGTAGCGAGGCTTTTCATTATTGGGGTTTCTATGTGAATTTTCTTTGTAGTACCAGATGGTGCCTTCATATAAGAGGCCTCTTTCAATGTCTATCCCTTTGCATTTGATGTCTTGGTAGGTTTGGATGTAATTCATCCTCAAGAAATGGGATAGTTTAGGATGTAGGTTATTGATGAAGATCTTCGTAAGATTTTTCTCTGGTGGTTGATATTATAACCTCATGGTGAGGTTCTTCCATCTTTGCAATTAATCAGCCAAGGTCTCACCTCCCTTATGTTTTCAATTGTAGAGGTCTACTAGGGATAGCTCATTCTCAACATTATGGGCATATTGGGCAATGAACTTCTCAGAGAGTTCTGCAAATGTTATGATTGTCCCATAAGGTATCTTGTAAAACCACTCAATAGAAGTGCCCCCAAGGTCTTGGGGAAGAGGTGCATGAGGAAGTTGTCATTGTAGGCTACCTCTTGACAAGTCATATAAAATTATTTAATGTGGCTGGCTAGATCTCCTTTCCCCCAATATTTGTCAAACTTAGGAGTCTCGAAGTGTTTAGGAAAGGGGATGGTTGTGATATCTTTTTCAAAGGGATAGGGAAAGACCTCAAATTTGAAATCCTTTCTTTATGTTCTAGCTCTAAGCTCCTTGAGAACATTCTTCATTTCTTCCCATTCTGCATTGATAGGAGTTGGAGTGGGTACTCCCATTGGGAAAGGGTCTGATGGTGCTAGTGAATATGGATGGTTTTATGGGGGATATTGTTGGATAGGATAGGGGGATTTCCTAGCAAGGTAAGCGGTTTGGAATGGATTTTGGAGTGATGGTTTTTGGGGAGGATATTGTTTCTCAGGTGTGGGGGTGTATTGTTGTGCAGGATATGGAGTTTCTTTTTACTACTGCGGGATGATGGGATGTTGTTTTTTCTATGCTGGGAAGTATTGTTGTTGCAGAGGAGGTTGGTGGAATAGGGTAGCTTGCTGATAGGATGGGTCTTGATGTACTTGGCTTTGGGATTGGATGATGTAAGAAGGATGCATTCCTGCATTGCTGAGTGGTGGAGTGGTTGTTTGGAAGTTGGTGGTAGGAGGTGGTTGCGTGAGGTAGCTAGCAAGATGGGTCAAACTCTCTTGTTGTGGTGGTAGTATAGCTTGAGACATGATGGGTGGAATAGATAGATAGTTGATATATGAGGGAAAAGATGTAGCTAGTCAAGGTTGTGATGATTGATGTTGTCCCATATGAGGGAAAGTTACTTGTGGATTTGTGGGAACAAATATGTGTGATTAGGTTTGTATTCCCAGAGCATGCATTTGTTCTTGGGTGAGGCCCCAAGAAGAGCATGTTCATGCTACAAGTTGTGATGTGTTGGATGTTGGGAATGCAGATGTGATAGGAGTATTTTGGGATGTAGATGGTGAGTTTTGAGATCCCACAAAGGGAATTCCTATTGCGACAAAAGCTTGTTTGGATTTTGTGTTGGCAATGAAAGGTGGAGGAGGGATGTATGTAGACACTTGTTGAGTGATGGGTGGAATGAATGTTTAAGTAAAATCTTGCTGATAAGTTGGAGGAGGAACTTGTGTTTCCCCCTAGAAAGATGGTGCTGATGTGGTAGCTTATTGAGTGAAGAAGGGAAATGGTTGTGTTGCCCACAAAAAATATGGTTTTGATGAGGGTGTGATGCAAAGTGGATAGTAGGAAGCTTGAAAAAATTAATGATGGTTAAGGGATTGGTCCCTTATTCACCCAATTTATGGAGTAAAGTTCCCTACACCTATTGAAAGTGTAGAAAGTAAAAGGAATAAGGTTATCACAACCTTGAAACCCCAAGGGCAACCTAATCACTAGGTTCTACCAAGTCCCAAATACCAAAAACCCATGTTGGCTATGAAGCACTATCAACCCAATTTGTGAACAAACCCCATGAAATGACTAGTAGGACCAGGGGTGACCTATGCTCATGGATCTGGCCTATTTAGGTCCTATTAAATTAGTTCCAAAGGTTCTTTCACTTAAGAGAAACTCATCCTACATAGTTGTTTACCAAATCCAAAACTAGGCTTGTAGCCCTTCTTAGGAGAGATTTTGGTCCTAGACCAAAATACTTCCATACAATGTATTGAAAAAGTTGGAGATTTAGATACCCTTTTGGGCTTTAGGGATCTTATCCAAGCACCAAGATGTGAAACTAAAAGGGGAATAAGAAAACACCTAATCTAGGCAAGGCTATTAGGCCTAATTAGGTCTGCAATTGTACTACAAGTGCTATTTTCTCCAAACCAATGCCAAAACCAATTATTGGAGCATGTGAGGGAATAAATGAGGACCTTAAATCCTGAATTTTAGGTCTTGGTGAATCCCCAAAAAATAATTATATTGACTGTACTTAGTTGCTTGTAGGTGCACACATAGGGTATACATCTAGGGCATCATGGAAAATTCATCTCCCTACAAGTTACCACCTCTAACCTGCATAATTTGAAGGTATATAGACGAAAATTGAATTCCATGAAGGGGCATCAGTTTCCCATGGTGGAATCTATTAGAATACACAAAATGAATTGAAACCCTAGTTTTAGGCCTACAATCCATCCAGTCAAACAAAAAAATTGGTAACTTCCAAACTAGAATTGATCAAACCATGAAATCAATTGAAAAATGAAAGTAGATTCATAGAGAAAACTTTTGGCTTTAGAAATTCATGCCCTCCTATCTATACTAGTCCATACACTCCAATTATTCTTAGGATTTGTAGAGAAATGGTTGTATTTTATTAATTAAAAATGCCAAATTACACATCCTTACCTTCCACCCACCTGGTAGGGCTTATAAGGCCTCCCCCATTAGTTACAAAGTGAATTTAAAACCATATGACTATTGGGGGGCTTTTTAACAACTTTTTGCAAAAGTTGTCAAAGTTGCAAAGCAACTTTTATAACTTTTTAGCAACTTTCCTATCCTAGGTGACCAAGATTGGTCCACACCTAAGTCTAATGATCGAACATGGATCCAAACAATTAAAAGATGAAAATAGAAAAATCCTATGATTTTAGGCCCTTTGACCACTTTTTACCCTAGTTGACCAAGGGATTATATTTGTGCCAATCTTGGAACTAGGTCTTACAATTTGGACTAGATGCCTCAATAATAGATCTAACTTAATCTATATGTTCCTAGGACTTTGATGAATCAACATTTATTGTGGGTTCTCTTGCACTAGGATTCTTGTCTCATGGAAGGTGGAGTAACTTCTTGTGTTTTAGTTTTCATGGGAGGTGGAGGTTGAGTTTGTATGAAGCTTTGTGCCTGAGTAGCGGCTTGAGACGCTACAGATAATAGTGGTGTACCCATGACCAAAAAGGGAATGGATTGTGTTGTTGTCCAAACTATGGGATTTGTGGAAATGGTTTGCAAGAGATGGGGGATAGGAGAGGCTACCTAAGATATTTTCATGTTGGGGTCATGGATTTTTTGGATGATGGGAGAATAGTCATTAATTGTGAAATGTATGGGTTTTGCGAGGCCGAAAGGTTAGAGATGTCATGGAATAGAAGTACCCTCTTGTGTATAGTTTTATAATATAGGCTGATGAGTTTGGTTGATGATTACACTCACCATTTATGCATGCCATGGATGGCTCATGAATGCTTCCATGGAGAATGAATTAGGTGTTTCAGTCAGACCTTCCCATATTTTCTCAACTTGTGGGGACTATGGATCTTAGGTCACCATCACGTTATTATGATCATTGGAATCAAGTGAACTAGTGGCTAAGTTATATTTTTTCTCTTCCAGGCTCATGTCTTGGTGGGCATGAAATGAAGATCTAAGGATGAAGATGCTATGATGGATGGATGCAAGATGCTTCTAAGCAAACTTAAGTATGGTGGATAGGATAAGCCTATGAAAACCTAGGAATAAAATACAAGGATTTGGAGGATTTTGGATGAGCTAAGGATGTTTGGATGATAATCTGGATTAGGATAACAAGGATGGTGGAGGATTACTAACTGTCAAAAAGGAGTTGATGCTTCCTGATTTAGGATCAAAGAGGATAGGTTTGTCAACCTAAGATAAACTAATGATCTTAAAAGATGGGATCCTTGCCAGTATATGCCAATCTCTTGCTTGAGATGATGAGGACTATAAAGATAAGTTAAAAATTCCCTAGATAATGCTTAGTCAAAGGGTAGTGTTGAGATGTTTTTGATTTATGATGAACATTGAACAACTCAAAGGAATTGACACTAAGTTGATGGTTTTGATAACTAGATTTGGATTTGGATTCTGGATTGAAGATTTGGATTAAGGATGATGGAGGATGACCAAAATGAGGCTACTCTAGAGGATGAACTAAATGTAGCTAAAAGGATGATCTATGATGTAATCTAGGAAGATGATATACTATGTAAGGATATGATTA
The DNA here is from genome assembly GCA_027943335.1 of Chamaecyparis obtusa. NCBI lineage: Eukaryota > Viridiplantae > Streptophyta > Pinopsida > Cupressales > Cupressaceae > Chamaecyparis > Chamaecyparis obtusa. Next base: position 486,378 of record BSBK01009573.1, on the reverse strand, counting down.
GAAGGATGATCTAGGATGCAAGGATACTAAGATAGAATGTAAAATTTTAAAAGAGATATGGATATGTGATAGGGAAAATTATTCTTCACTTTCTAGGTTAACAAATCGATGATTAACCTAAAAGTAGGTTGCAAATTGTTTGATTCATGCATTATACCCCACATTGTCTATTTTCTCCTAATACTTGTTCTCATTTTGGATTGCATTTAGGGAAGATTGATGGTCTTTTAGGTCTCTTTTTACAACTTTCTTCTCCTGATAGACATGAGATTTTGGCAATTTAGCTTTATTATGCTTGTTTGACTTAGACATAGCTTTGAAAAGATGGAAATAGGATTTGGATTTTGAACAATGTCTTTAGGTAACTAATTTTGAGAACACCTATTGGTTTCAAGGATGTTTTGGATTAGTCTAATCAAGTTTTTGGCTTCCAATTTTGATTTTCTCCAATGGAAAAGGATATAAAGAATCAAAAGATAATGACCAAGTATTCTGAACAAAATCCCAACAAAGGACAAGGAAACTTTGTGGGATGAAAGAAATGATGACAAGGATTTTGATAATGCTTTTGTGGGTATTTTGAAAGATGTTTTTTACTAAGTCTGAGACTTTGAAGACACACACAATCAATCTTACCCTAAAGAATTTGGTTGTGACTAAAAAACCTTTTCTCATAGACTTAGGCACACATCCAAGAGCTATCAGAATACAGCCATCACTAAGCACATATTGGCTCTAGTCATGATGTTGTATTGTTTGGTTCCAAGTGCTCAAGGATGGCACAATATGATGAGTGTCTTGGGGAGGTTACTATTTGTTGGGATAGGAAAGATATAGTACTAAGAGGGGAGGGGTGAACTATTACCCTCAAAAACTTTTAACACTTAACAATCTGCAATAGTAGTGCTTAACTAATTGACTAAGTCCATTATTTGTAACATACATTCAAATAACTTGTAAATGTAAAATGCATGTAAACAAAACAATAAAACATACATGAAAATGTTAAATCATGACTCAAGTATCTTCGTTATGTAGAAACCTTGTTAGAAGGTAAAAACTGTGGTGGGGATGACACCCACAAATTCTTCACTACTACAGTAAATAAATTATGTCGATTAAGGCTATAATTGTTTATCACTTTTGATGATCTTACCTTGTTATGAGTAACATAAGATCACCTAGATCTACCTTCTCAAAGGATTTTGGAAACAAAAATTATGTGTGTGCTTTTTTAAGAGATTTACATAAGATAGTTAAGTCTACTCTATTCAGAGATTTAAAACCTTCTACAATGGCCAAATTGATAACATTAGAATATCTATAAATGATAAATTATGCTTGTCTAAATCATATCCTTGAAATAACAATCAAATGTCACCTCAATGTGATGAATTCAACCTTTTGTCCTGCTTGGTAGCCTTGTATGTTTCTAATAAACTGATATTATCTCTGAATAACTTCTCTGTCATATAAACCCTTGTCTGATTTATGATGTTCAGTGTGCGGCTATTGTATCATGATCTCATTTATCATGCATGCTTAAAAAATGACATCTTTTAAAATTATATCAAAATGATTTGACATAATTAGGGTTACAACATCTTAGAAAACCTAAGTCAACAGTATACAAAAATAACCTAGATCTAACTGTTACATAGAAATCATCACAAAATTAAATGATTACATTAATATTAAATGTTTCTCGATCTTGGTAAACTATTGATAGATCTGTGTAAACCATTTTCATAGAGATATGTGTCATTTCTGATTACTATGTCATTTCCTGAATAACTCGGTAATCACTACATTCACTATTCAATGAATAATTAATGCTCAGTGTGTAGAATGCTCAGTGATCACTAGCTTGGTACTCAGTAATTCCTAATGCTCGATAAACATGCTTGATTAAACCTGTAATATTTTAGCTTAAATTTTTGCCTTGTGTGTTCTTAGTGTGAAGGCTTTGTAAGTTCAACTAGCTTACTTGTTTAACTCTTTATTCCAACCTTGGATGACTAAGTAACTTATATTATGGACTGAACTCATTTGATACTAATGACAATAATTTATGCTCAAATAGAGATAACAATCTCCACCTTTGGCATTAGTATCAAAACCTTATGTATATGTATCGAATAACTCAAATGTTTACTAACTCCATATGAGTACAAAATATATACATAGACTCTCTTCCTTTATAAACTCTTCAAAATTCTTCAAAACTCCCCCTTTGTGCATGCTCTCAGTGGTGTGAAGTACATAGTGGTATATACATGAGTTTCCTCCTTTTTGAAATTAATGCCATAACAAAAAAGTACTTATAGCTTGTCAAAAATGTGCTTGTGATTTTTCTGCAATGAAGACAAGAGGTTTTGCCATTCCTCTTTGAAGTTGTCAAGAGCAATGTGCTCTAGACTGACTTGTGCATGCATATCAAAAATATTTTCCAAAACTAATATCTCCAGGGTAGCTACTAAGGGTTTAGCCTTCTTAATGTGTCTCTTCATAATTTTCAGGTGGGGAAGTAGCTTGGCTTGGAGCTCGGTGACTTGGTCACTTATCTTTTCTTCCTACTTCCTCAAGTCTAATCTCAACCACCTCAGTTCTTAATCTTTTAGTATATGCTTGTGAAAATAATTAGGCTCGGTTAGAGATGCATTCGCACTGACCAAGATCTCTTCATCTAGTTTCTTAATCTTTTCACTGACCTTAGCAATGAATTGGTCTATAGTGCATAACTTAAACAAAATTTATACAAGTTTTTGAGTAATATATTGAATCTTAGTTATTACCTCAGATAAATTCACCTTATTGATAGCCACTTCTTGACTAATTTTCTCTACTAGTTTCATCTGAATCTTTGTTTCAGATTTTTCTTCAATTCTCTTCTTGGCATCAATATCAGGGGCATTGATATGATTTGTTAGAGATGCAACTTGATCTAAAATGGGAGTGTACTCATTTATTGTGATCTCGAGGATGACTTGCTGAAGGATGTCTCTAACCTCCTATAGAATCTATTTTCTTATACTCTCCTTCCTCAATTTTTCTTGTGTTGCCTTCATCATGCACAACTCCCCATATTTTCTAAGTTCTTTAGGGTCCAATGTTCTTGGGTCACATTCTAGGATCTCTATAATGTCATCTAATGTGACTGGTCCTTTTCCATGCTTCTTTTTCTTTTGCTTCTCTTATGGTGACATTTTTACAAAGGGAACTAGAGCTTTTGCCTCTATGTTTGTATGTTCATGCTTGGTTGACACACTTTCTTCTTTCTGCTACTTGGTGACTAGTGTATCGATTGATTGTGTTGGTGTTTCAATTATGGTGTCATTATTTGTAGTCTCTATCAGCCTGGGGTCTTTTGATGCTTGTGTTTATGCCTTTGTGTCCTTAGGTGCATTTGGCTTAGTTGTTCCTTGTTAATTTGATCCTTTCTCCCCTGTTGTTTCTTTTGATTTCTCAGGGGTTGAGCCTTTTGGTTCCTTTTGAGAAATTATCTCAACTGCTTGTAGTAGAATAGGAAGGTCACCTGATTTTACACTAGTTGCTACCTTAGTTGGTGCATTTTCTTCAGTTTGTTCTATAGCAATAGTAATCTCTTCATCATCCTTGATATCATTAGGATCATGATTCATGATGTCTTCAATAAGAACATCATTAGTCTCTTTTATTATAACCTACTTGGGAGGATCCTGGTATACTTATATATATCATGTTGGATAAAAATCTATGGCTATGGTAGTGTCTGGTACCTTGGTGTTAGATAGCTCTATAGATTTCTTGGTAGCCAGATCAGCATCATCTGAGTGTATACCTTTACCTTTTCTTCTCCTCTTCTTCTCAAGTATCACCACAAGTGCTAGCTTGTTAGCTTTAACTTGGGCTTGGAGGATAGAAGTCCATAATAATTAACTATTCTCATCTACCTCTATGATTTTTCCAGCCAAAATGTTTACTGCTCTACTTTTCACCAAAAATCTCATAGAATATTGTTTCATCATATCTTCTATCTCAGGAACTGATAATGTGGGCATTGCCAATATTAAGGAGTGTTCCCTCATCTTCTTTTCTATACTCAAAGCATATGTCCATCTAGAAAATACTTTCTCATATAAATTTCTAGGTACATACTTAGAGAATTTAATTTGTACCTTTTTGAACTTTATCATCATCTGGATGATGTCCTCTTCTATGTTTGTTCGATCATTGATTGACATATGTACAAACTGACTTAACTATGTTTTACTAAGGCCTCCAATATCTATTATTGTTTCTTCTAACTCATCAATAGATTGATCTTTTTGTACAACTACCTTGAATTGATTTGGATCTTCCTCTTCTTCATCATCAACATCATCCTTACCTCTTATTAGCCTTCTCATTTTCTTTGGTGCCTCAGAGGTGGCTTGTGCACCTCTCTTCTTCTATTGATAAGTCTTAGTAGGAGTGGGTCTTGTTATTTTTACAAATCCTTTCTTTAAAGATGATGAAGCAATAGTAGTAGATCTTGTTCTTTCTCATGTTTTTACTTATGCTTGCTTCCTTTTTGGAGTGGTCTTAATTGGTGTAGACACTATGTCTTTCTCTGACTCAGTTTCCCCTTCATCATATGCAGTGTCAACTAGGAGTAAATAATCCTCAATTGCTACCTCAATTGAAATATTCTTAGATGCATCAACATCATCTGCATCATTGCCAAATTGTTTCACTAATTTATCTATCACTTTCCTATATTTCTTTGTAACTTTGCCAATGACTAGATCCATTTTTATTCTCTATTTGGCCTCTTCATAGGTTCCAAATCTAGTATCCTATGGATCCTTCAGCTCTTCCAGTAAATCCTTAATTGACCTATATTCTCAGTCAATATCAATCTCATAGCCCATTGGTGCTAACCATTATTTCCTTGGTTCAACTTCATTAATCAATTTATGGTCTGTATCTACTAAGAAATAAATGTCATGCTCATACTCTTCAACCAATTTTCTCGGTATCCTACTTCTTGAATTCATTCTATTTTTAAATTTTTCAAAATAAACATCTATTATACTCACAAAATACTATCCCAGACTTTGAATAAAGTCATTAACTTGTAAAGTAACTAGATTATCAGTAGTTTAATCAACATTACTGATTGACGGGAAAACATTTTGCACATAGAAAAATATCCAAAGTAGCAAAGAACCAAACTTAAATCTATTTGATTTTGCCAACTAAATGGTTCTCATGTTATCTTCTAACTATTTCAGCAATAGCTTGGCAAGGTCCAACTGAAATCCCTTTCTCACAATTTTGTAAGCTATGTCCATAGCTCCACACGATACATTATTAGGTCTTCTTAACCAAAATATTTTGTAACCAATAACATATGCACCAAACCTAGTTTCAGGATCAACAATGGTGTTGATTTTCAATCCTCTACCATTCCATTCAGCTCCTATAGCTTTCTCTATCTTGGTTCTCGATGCACTCCTCAGTGCTTTCACCTTGTCAGTTATAGGATAATAGATAACTATGTGAATAATGTCCCTGGTGATTGTAACAGATTCATCCTGGACCATATTTTTCCATCATGTACACAGCTCAAAACTATCCTGATCCATTCATTCTTGAAAACTTTTGAGAAATGTAGGGCATTTAAAAAACCCTTTACTCTCAAATGTTTATGATCATCCTTCAATTTCCCATCAACACTTAACTCATGAAATGTGGATATGAGCTCAAAATCACCAATCTCACCAATTTTACAGTGTATATAGGTGTGTATGTCTTCAACCAGCAAAACCCTAGGTGGTATACTTGAAAAAGCTCTAGTTTTGTTAGTCTGCGAAGCAGCCTTAGGATGAAGTTCATACTTTGTCTCATCACATGTTGTAGATATAATTAACTTAGCATTCTCCTCATCTCTAGTCTTAGATTTGTTGAGTTCTGAGGAAGACGCCATTATTCTTCAATTTAGGGCTTTGGGAAATAGCAATGAAATAACTCGGTGAAGATAGAACTTACTTGTAACTATGACAAATCTTCTTGGAAACCTTGAAATCTTTGTTCAACTACTCTAGAAATCCTTCACTCAAAATATCTCTTGAAATCTCTCAACTCTTTGTGTTCACAATGTGAAAAATAAACTAGGTCCATTATGTATTTGTAGCAATTTTAAACTTCTCACTCAAACTTTTCACAATAAATACTTAACCTAACATAGCTCGGTAAGAATAGTTGTGCTCAGTGTATAATCCAAAATATCCATATCTCAGTTAACACATAAGATATCACTTGGTTAATACCATGACTTGATTAACCTTGCTAATAGTTACTGACTAGCAACTTCTCACCCGATCTTGCATATACCAATTGTATTCATTTAAAGCTCAAAACATATAAAACCATAGTGCCTCTTATTTCATGTAGATTTGGTATCTAAACACTAGATATAAGGAACTATATGTTAGATATAACTGATTAGAATTTGCAGTTCCATACATACCTTTTCAACTTAGGTGGAAGTGGCGATGTCACCCAATCTAATGGATGAGGTGTTACCGACTACATTGCTTGACTCAACATTATCACTTGATGCTTTTCTCTACATTGTATTTCTTATCCTCATGATATCGTCGATTGTATTGTCACTCTCATAAGTTTGTTTTTCTAGTGCTCAGTCTCTGCAATCTTTACTTAAGTGACCATCCTTGTGACAATGTAAACATGCCATACCATTGTTTGTCCAGTTGCAAGATCTAGCTCTCCAATTCTTCGTCATGTAGTTAGCTAAAATATTTCCATACCTTCCACATGATGTGTAATTAACCCAAGTTTTATAATCCCAAGTATAAGCATTACCTTGTCTTCTCAATTGATAGGTCGTGTTTTGTCCTTTTGGTGTCTAGACTTGCTTCATCTTAGTCCTGCATTCTTATGATATATGTCCATGCATGTTGCAAGTGTGATAGTGTTTCTCCATCTAGGGTTTTTTTGAAGTCCTATTCAACTTAGATCTACACTCATGTGCCTGATGTCCATACTTGTTACAACTATAACAATAACCATTAAACTTAGGATTGGATTTAGGAATACCTTTAGCTTTTCTCCTGCAAACATTGGATGTGTGGCCTAGTTTTCTACAATGATAACATGATAGATTCTTTGGTCTTTTATTTGTATAGGAATCCACTTGTTCAGCTTGTCTAGATGATTCTCCTTGCTTAGTGTAGCCTAATCTAGTAGTACTTCCAAGTCCTCTTTGACTGATTAGAAATTCATCAATTTTCTTAGAACTGTCTTTAGCTTTCTTAATCATTTCATTATGTTGTTGTTGCATTTTGACTTCATTTTTCAATCTCTCATTTTATTCTTTGAGTTCACCAATGTCTTCTAGTTTCCTTGTTAGCTCACTATTTACTTGGTTAACTTCTTGACTTATAATAACTATCTGATTATAAATTTCAAAGTGATGCTTGGTAAGTCTTAGTATCTCAGATTCCTTCTCTTGTAGTTTCTCAGTCATCTGTCTTTTATCTTCAATTGTCAAGTTTCTCTCTTGTTTGACTTGCCTATCATTGTTCATGACATCAATCATTCTCACCATTTGTGCTTCTTGTCTTATCTGCAAAGATTTAACTTGTTCAGTAAGTTGTAGATTCTTCTCAAACAAATTAGAAATTGCTCCTTCAGATATGTCAAATATATTGCCTGATCCAGAACCATAATTCTCAAATGGATCATCAATATCTTCTTCATGATAATTAGTTCAACTCTACTGAATAGCCATATCCTTTTTTTAAATCAGTAACGTCTTCAGTTTATCTCTTTCTTTCTTGTATTGTTCAATGATATTTGCCTCTGTATATTTTGGTTCTCAATAATCTTGTCCAACCTATATCTCTCCATCCTAAGATCTTTCCTCATTAGTGGTTAAACTTCCTTAATAAGAAATCTAGCTCTGATACTAATTATTGGGATAGGAAAGATATAGTACTAAGAGGGGAGGGTTGAATCGGTACCCTCAAAAACTTTCAACACTTAACAATCTACAATAGTAGTGCTTAACTAGCTGACTGGGTCAATTATTTATAACATAAATTCAAATAACTTGTAAATATAAAATGCACATAAACAAAACAATAAAACATACATTAAAATGTTAACTCATGACTCAAGTATTTTGGTTACCCAGAAACCCTTGTTAGAAGGTAAAAACTACAATGGGGATCACACCCACAAATTATTCACTACTATAGTAAATAAAGTATGTCGATTAAGGCTACAATTATTGATCACTTCTGATGATCTTACCCAGTTAGGAGTAACATAAGATTGATTAGATCTACCTTGTCAAAGGATTTTGGCAACACTAATTATGTTTGCACTCTGTTAAGAGATTTACATAAGAAGGTTAAGTCTACTCTATTAAGAGATTTAAAACCTGCTACAATGGTCAAATTGATAACAGTATAATATCTGTAAATGACAACTTATACTTGTTTGAATCAGATCTATGATATAAAAATCAAATATCACCTCAATGTGATGAATTCAACCTTCTATCCTTCTCGCTAGCCTTGTATGTTTCTGATAAACTGATACTATCTCTGAATATATTCTCTATCATATAAACCCTTCTCTGATTTCTGATGTCCCATGTGTGGCTACTATATCATGATCTCACACATCATGCATCCTTAAAATGACATTTTTTACAATTATATATCAAAATGATTTGACCTAATTAGGGTTACAATGTCTTAGAAAACCTAAGATCAATGGTATACAAAATAATCTAGATCTAATTGTTACATAGGAATCATCAAAAAATTAAATGATTACATAAATATTAAATGTGTCTCGGTCTTGGTAAACTATTAATAGATCCATGTAAACTATTTGCATAGAGATATGTGTCATTTTTTATTACTAGGTCATTTCCTGAATAACTCGGTAACCATTGCATTTACTATTTGGTGAATAACTGATGCTCGGTGATCACTAGCTTGGTACTCGATAATTCCTTACACTCAGTAACATGCTCAGCTAAACCTGTAATATTTTAGCTTAAAGTGATGCCTTGTATATGCTCAGTGTGAGGGCTTTGTAAGTTCAATTAAATTACTTGTTTAACTCCTTATTCCAACCTTTACTGACTAAGTAACTTAGATTACCAACTGAACTCATTTTATACTAATGACAATACTTAATGCTCAAATAGAGATAACACTATTTTCCTTGCACAAAGATTAGAAGGCCTTCAGGGTTAGATCGAGAATCTTCTAATTAAAAATTATCTAATAAGGTTTGTGGCATCCTCCCAATCATTTTATAGGTCTGTAACTCACTTAAGAGCCTAGTTGACCATGTTGAAATAGTAGGGATATTCACCTACCTTAGGCTACCATCAATAGGCATCGTCTAAGGTTAAGGAGAAGTGAGAGTTTTCTAAGCACTTTGTTTCTATACCAATTGAGGAAATACCAGTTTGAGGTCATTCTCTAAAGAGGAAGCACTTTTCTCTCTAGATAGGCCTTGCTAGAAGTAAAACAATTTTGAACTTGTCCTAGTTCACTTGTTTTACGCCACTTATATTTTCAATGAGATTTGTAAAATTTTGAAAACTCCTAGCAACACATCATGAAGAGTTCATTTCCAAATTGATCTTAAGTGTTCTATGCTATTGACACTCAAGCACACATGTTTACCTGATGCAATGTTCATTTCCTTTGAATAAATTTTTTTATTAAAATATTGCTAGTGTTTTTCCTTTTGAGCACTCAAGATTGGGTTTTCTGATTCCTTTTAGAGCCCAAAATGAAGTTTTGTTTGAGATTGCTTCAAATTTTACTTAGTGCACTCAAGATTGAATGTGTTTTATAACTCAAATTAAATAGCTTAACTTTTATTGGTTCATTCCATTTGGCATTCAATATTTTGTATTTTCATTCAATTTTGAGTCAAAAGAAGTTTGAGTTTTGCTTTAGATTGTTCTTTCCCTTAGTCACTCAAACTTGAGATTTTAGGGGTTTCCTTTTAGGATACAAAAAAGATTTGCATATTTATGCGTTTGGAGAGATTTCAAGCTTTTGAGATTCATTTTAAGACCCAAAGTAAGTGTGAGATTTTCTTTTATATTCGACTTATGCATTCAAGATGTGATGTAGGGTTTGTTTTAAGACCAAATTTTTGAAGTGTTCCTAGATTAATTTTAGGATTGCATGAACACTTTGAACACTCAGGATTGTTAGATGGAGTTCATTTTAGACCCAAAGAAAATTTTCAAAATGTAAATGTTCATTTTAGGATTAGTGAGGATTGAGTATTGACTTCTTAGGAATGATATGCAGATTCTTGGTTTTTTAGGCATTCGAGATTGAGTGAAAGTTCATTTTAAGCCTAAATGAAGGTGCCTTTGTTTCCTAAACAACCAAGTAAGTTAGTAGGCCTTAGGAAATTTATTTTTTAATAATAAAATTTCTCTCCAAGAATGACTTGCAAAAAATGGAGTTTAGAGCTTGCAATTTTGAAGATTGGGGACACTAGGGAGGCCAAATGAGCCTAAAAAACCAAAAAAACCCCAGATTAAGGCCCTAAAAATGCACCCTATATCTCATACAAGTAAATAGGGTATTTTATTTTATTGTTTTTTCTCATACAAGTCAAAACCAATCCTCATATGAGTGTACCTAACTCCTCATATGAGAAAACAGGGCCAGACGGGATGCAGAAGGCTAGAATAACTTACAGAATAGCTCATGTAATACCCCAAAAATGGGCTATAGGTTCATTAACCTCTATATCGACACATCGAACAAAATCAACATCAAAGTCCTAACCAAAGGCACATCTGCACATCATCGAATCCTAATTGATTATCTTAAATTCTGCATCAGGGAATATTCCTAGTAATATTCCTAATCATTATAATTATCTTTAATTTAATGATTATTTGGTGATAAATCTTATTTATCCTAAAGTTTGATTAATTGAATATTCAAAATATTTAATTAATTAGATTTAATTCTGCCACTTAATTATTTAATTGAATTTAATTCTATTTATTCCTAAATTATTTAATTGAAGTTAATTCTATTTATTCCTAAATTGTATTATTTAATTTTGACAATAAATCCAAAATCCTATGAATAATTGATTAAATTCTTATTTAATTAATTAAAGCAAGTTGTCAATTTTTAATAATATTGTTTTTGAATAAAAGCTTGATTAAATGATTGATTAACCCATAAATCAATTATTTTATTTTTCAAAATTAGTTAAGTTGGAAATAAATCACTTTATTTATTTATTAATTCATAATTATCCATGTGCACAATCAAAGAGCAGTTAAACTCCAAATCAAAAAATCAATGCAAGTAATTGACTTTTTGGAACTCAACATCATTTTTGAGTTTTAAAGTTGATCTAAACTTTTAATTTGAGTTAAAAAGTTATTTTTGCATGATTTGCATGTTTTTGTGAATTAGATTATCTTTATTTAAAAATAACTCAAAAATCAAGTTGAGTTTATTTGAGTGATTTATGGCTTTCTTTCATGCATCCTCAAAGCCCTGGATTTCAATAAATCAAGGCTTTAGCTCTTCACAAATCATCTCTCAAATCCACAGAATCTCATAATTTGCAAACTTATGCTGGTGAATTTCTATCTGGAGAATTGGAGCTTCTTTGCGAATCAACCACGTTTTGTGAGATCACTTTTGTTTTCATATTATTGTTAGATCAATTTCATATAGATTAGATTTCATATCAAGTTTTTATCATTCTTATTGCATCTAAAACAAAAAAAATAGATTAATTGCATTGATATTTTATATCAGTTTTGCATTCAAATCCTTCATTTAGGTGTCGTCAAGGTCACTGATCTTGATAACAATCTGAGAACATCATACTCGCACCTATTAGAAGGCAGTAAATCACCTGGTTAGTTTAGCTTTCAATTCATTGCATGATTTCATTTTTGGTAACCTCTAATATTTTACTGAAGTGTTGTGTCTACAGATCAGGTACAATTTTCACACACACATTTTTGGCACCCACCGTGGGGCAACCCACCTTTACATGCTAGTTTTGATTTTTTTGGGGAGTTAAAACCCTAAATTTCAAAGATTTAATTTTATCTCCCAAAAAGCTTGGATTTTTGCTCTAAAATTTGTTTTGCAAGTTGGACACATATCAAGGAAGCTACAGTAAAAAATGTGGAATTTTTGAATATGTTTTGAATTTTTAATAATTTTTTCTTAAAATTCTATAAAAAATCAATATCTGACACAAATCAGCATATTTCTCAGAAATTTTTATATTTTTGGAAATCTCTTTAAATTATATAGGGGGTCCATTCTTTGTATTTTAAATTTGGACACAATATAATAGCTCAAATAGTCAATTTACAAAAACTAGTCTGTTTTGGTAAAATGGGTCTCTAGGGCACAAATGAAGAGATTTTTCTAAAATTTTTACATTTTTGGAAAGCTATCTATTTTTCAAGAGGGGTATTTATTCTTAATTTCTATTTTTGTGCCAAAATAATATCAAAAAAATCAGATCTTGTTGACTAGGTCAAATGCAGCAAAAAAAATAAATAATTTGTGATGGGTATGCACTTATTTTTTTTACATGGCTCAATGAATGATATGAGTTGTCATTTGGGTTAATTTCTAGTTATTATTGCTGATAATAATTTATTTTTAGAGCTAACCCTAGGTTTTTCATAAGTTGAAGATACGTTGCATATCTTGTTTGCTTGTTTGCTTGTTTTCTTATCGGAGAGTTTGTTGCTTGCTTGCGTGGGATTGCTTAACAAAGATAAAAGTCAAGTAAATATCTACTAAGCATGTTGTGAGGATCTCAGGTATTCTACTTGTTTTGATAATATTTTGATTTGGACTTAAAATAAATCTCTTGTGTGTCTAGCTTGAGTGCTTCTTTTCATGCTTTTGTTTTACACATTTGCATAATTGATACTAGGTTGTGACACCTTAGGTATTCATTTAAGTAGTCTTAGATACTTGTGATTGATCTAGATTTCTATCTTGGCTTATTGGACTCACTAATCCACTAGCCCCTCATTCCACCCCATGGTTGTAATCTCAGCGCCATAAAGGGGAGAGGTCTAGAGGATAGAAGCGTTAATTGTTCCACCAGACAACCCTTTTGTGCTTTTTAGAACTCAATTGTTTTATAAGTTGTGGAATCATTTTTAGCTTGTGTGAGGGGTTAATTGTTCCACCTTGTGGACTCACCTCATATTCACTTTAAGCATTAAATGTTCCTCTTTCTACTTTTGGGTACTTTTGGTGGATTTACTTTCGAAAATATATCTGTGCTCACATAGTAATTAGGCCCTATGAACACTATTTGTGATTCTTGAGAGATTGGATTCCTAGTGAAATCCTTCTTGATGATAGAATCCTTGTAGGTAGGGAGGATGCTTAGTGCATTTCACGTTCTACTCGATTAGTGCATCTTCTCTTATTGATTGATACATTCTCTCTCAAGAGAGGTTGATAGATCACGTGGGGTTGACATCACAGACCTTGGTGAAACAAACTTTTTCTTAGCGTGTCAGATTAATCTGCTTGCTTTGTTTGGGTTAAAAGTGAAGAGGCATCAAAACCTTGGATCTGGAGCCAAGTCCCCTTGTGGTATCATACTGTGAGTCACCTTTAGTGAGGGTTAACCGTAGCGGATGATCCCTTCATAGGGAAAGCTGTGTTGATGGAACCTCAAGTGGTAATAGCCATTTCAGATGTGGTAGTAACAACCATTATATAAATTTCCTTGTGGAAGAAATCTTCAGAGGTGTGGGTCATTGTTGGGTTGTCAGATCTCCCTAACAGCTCCTGATTGATTAAATTCTTGGACTATGTCAAAACCCTGGTGCGTTGGGATTGGAGTTCACCCCTTTGGATCATAAAAGTTGCAGAGTCAAACCATTACTAAAAACCCTAGTGAGGCCAAATTTTTATTTTCTAGGGTATATGTGCGTTAATACAAAACTTTTTGGAATATACACAATTAGCACTTCTAAGGATTAGCACAAATAATTCACTTGATTGTTCATGCGCAAGGTTTCTTTTTCCCTTGTTCATTGTTTTCAGACATGCTTGAAATCACTTGCTTGCTATTTTTCATGCTTGTTTATCTATCTGGTTACTGAAAAATGAACAAATCTATTACAATTCTCAAATCTGGACATTGAAATTTGCAAACAATCTAAAACTGAAAACCCTAAATTTGCAAAATTTGAAGTGAAAATCCTTTCTGGATTCAAAAGTCATCTTAGGAGGTCAGAAAGTCATATGAGTTTCTATCAAATGTCATTTCATTACTACCCAACTATCATATGGTAAAGAATCCAGTGTCGTATGAGTCTTTCTGCTAGTTAAATTCAAAAAGTCAAATCCTACTAGCAACTGTCGTGTGAGTTTTGCAACTGTCATACAAGCTTTTCAACTATCATTTCATAGCATACCCACTATCGTAAGAGTTTACAGAGTGTCATTTGGGAAATTTTTGAAAGTTGTCAGAAAATGTTCAGAATTGCCAGATACTTAGCTTTTTCAGCCTAATTCCAGAATCTGTCAAACAAATCACTGTGTCAGGAACAGAGTAGTAGGTATTGAGAATCAGTACACATGTCTGAAAGAATCAGTACACATGAGGAAGAAATTCTAATCATAGCTATGATGAAGTAGATGTAAGCTATGCAAGTCAAGCTTAACAAACTCAAAAAAAAAAAGGAACCTAAAGAGTTCTCCATGGAAGCTCTGTGCCCTTTTCCATTTGATAAAGACTTGTACATGTCACCATGCCCCCAGATAGAATGTGAGCAGCATGACAATCCTTATGATACCTCTTCCACAAAGAGTGACACATCCATCTTTGGAGACTATTATGACTATTATGATGGACAATATAATGATACCTATGACACCTTTGTTCCTAAGATTCCTCCTCATTGTGTGTTCCTGCTTACTAGAAATGGGATGTCACATTGGATAGATCATGATGGTGATCCATATGATTCTGATTTTGAAAAATACTTTGATTATTTTTGTGAACAATACCTTGATTATGATCCATCTACTACTGCTGAGGACTATAAAATGCATTGTGCTAGCTTGAAGGATCAATATTATAAGAATCCTTCTCCTAAGGACTCTCCTACTGAAAATAAAGATTGTCTTCTCAAGAAAGATCATGTTAATGTTGGACCTTTATCTTGTGATGGTTCCCTTCCATCCCCTACTTCCTCCAATACCTATACATTTCCTAAATTTTTTGAGTCTTTCAAATCTTTCACAAAACCTTCATTCGACACAAGCCCTGATACTTTTCATACGGTTCCCTATAGTTATCCTCTAGGGCTACCTCTTCAAGAAATTCAAGTTAACCTTCACTTGGCTGCTAATACTCTCAATAATGCTAAACCTAAAGAGCCTAAGCCTTCATACGCTACAATGCCTACTTTAGTTGGTCCTTCACCATCTCTGCAATAGTCTTCCATACAATCCCAACATGCTTTCATATCCTTAGAAGTGGCTCCATGTCAAGAGGACTCTAAAACTGATGAAGAAAAGAACATAAAGAAAGATCAAGATCAAGAACCCTCCATGTCATCCAATCCTTTTCATGATGTCTCTTATTTTCTTGAGGGTTCTTTTGATCCTACACATCCTTTTTCATGCATTCCACCATGTCTTAAGTCTTCTCCTAAACAATATCAAGTTACTACTTACACCATTGAGCTTATTGACAATCAAAATAACCTTACTACACTTGCACTTTCCAAAGATGATACTTCCATTAAGTTTGTTAAAAATAGTGTTGTTACTTCCAATGTTAAGCCTATTGAAAATCAAAAGAAAAATTATGTGCTTGTGCTATCCAAAGATCCTTGTCAAGATCAAAGTCTTCCATCTTCTTGTTCTACCACTCCATGTTCATTTCCACTTTCTACTCTTCCTAAGTCTTTGCAAGCTTTGAAAAATCCTATGAAAGAAGGTGCTCATATTCAAGATGTACTTTATTCTATTGAAAATTCTAATGCTCACTCTAAAGATGATGATATCCTTGGTTGTCATATAGATGCTGATGAACTTATTGATTATCCGTTTGCGTCTTCCACTTCTATCCTTGGACCTCTTCCACCACTACTAAAGGCTTCACATCTACCTTCCATCTTAGGTCCTTATGTCCCTTCACTTTCCCCTCCTAACTTTCCTATTTTACCATCCATCTTGGGTCCTTACATACCTCCATCTCCTATCTTTCCTCAAGATCAACATAGATGCATACCCTTGAATCCTTTTCATCCACCCACCCATCTAAACCAGTCATATCCTCCTTCTTCTTCCACAAGTCCCAAGTCTTTTGGAAGTAACTTGAATGTTCAATACAATAAAAAGAAGTAATACAAGAATCTATCAAAAAAAGAAGATCACCATGTCTCCTCTAATAGACATAGAAACATAAAGTCAAAAGAGATATCTAAGAAAAAAACTACAAGACAAGTATGGGTTCCAAAATCCATCATTGAAGATATTCTCTCTAGATCATCAAAAGAAAATAAAAAGCTTATGGCTATATGGATTCCAAAGTCTCTCTTGAAAGAGCTTGGTGTTGAACATGTGAAGTTGACATTCAAGCTTCCAAAGACTTCCACTTCATTTCCTTCCAAAAACATTCTTCCATTCCATGCACCTAAACCGCAACCTCTACTATCCATTCACCACATTCTTTCATGTATTCCTTCATTCACATTTCCTCCATCCTCTCCCCACCCTTCAAGGTGTGTGTTGATGTTGATCTTTCCTTCCTTTCCATTTACCCTTCCACAATCCTTCTAGTCATTATCCTTCTACCTTCTATCCTTTTTCCTCATTTGCCTATTCCTCCCATCTTCCTTTCCCTATTAGCATATTTGAGCATATCATTTTGAATCCTTGGCATATCATGGTTTATCCTTTCAAGGATTATTATCTAAAAAGCTTTCCTTCTTCCAAAAAGAGAAAAAAAAATTTAAAACAAAAAATTGAAAATGTGCCTTGGTGAAAACTTGGAAACAGGCGCCTTAGTAGCAAAAGTAAAGAGAAATAAATTTGTCCTATGGTGAAAACCACTCCCTTGTGGTGCCTTGGATAAGTACTATGATGAAAACCTAGCAATCAGGCATCATGTGTAGTTCTACATATTTCATCCATTCCATCTTCTCTCTTTGATCTTGACAATGTTGATCTATACACGAACATTTGGCTATCTTGTGAGCTATCTTCCAATGATCTTGCTTTCATTCCCTTCCTTTTTAGCCTTCATATTTATTTTCCTCTATTCATTCTAGCCTTTCGCTATCCTTTCCCCTTTGGTCTTGATCTAATAAAAAAGAGTAAAACATAGTGTTGTGAAGTCTCTTGACATGTCTACTCCTTTGGACTACATCCTTTCCTTCTTTGGCACTACACTTTTGTGACTTATCCTATGTTGGCCTTTCATTGCTTATCCAAATGCACTTTACATGACAATTTTTCCCTAGCTTGAGTATTCTTGAGGAGTTTTACCTTGAGGATTTCTTCCCTTCATTCTCTTTCATTCTCTTGTCTTCCATCTCTTCCACTAGCTTGCCAATCCCTCTTGTTCTCCACCTTGCTAGACATTGAGACTGCACGATATGATCCTACTTGGGAGTTTGCAATAGAAAAAGATGCTATCAAGTATACCAAGTATCAGAACAAGTATCAGAACTAGTATCAGAACTAGTATTAGAACTAGTATCAGAACTAGTATTAGAGCTAGTATCAGAACAAGTATCGGAACTAGTATCAGAACTAGTATGAGAACCAGTATCAAAACTAGTATCAGAACTAGTATCAAAACAAGTATCAAAACTAGTATCAGAACAAGTATCAAATGCCTATTGGGGCTACACTGTTCACTTTATTTTATGGGTCTGAAGTGGTACTACCTATTGAGGTTGAAATCCCATCACTAAGAATCAGAATGCATGGTCTAGTAACTGATGATGACTACAGAGTGTCTAGGTTGCAAGAACTTGAACTACTAGATGAGCATAGAAAAGTAGCGTATGATCATCTCAAAGTATATCAGAAGAGAATGTCTAGAGGCTACAACAAGAAAGTTAGACATAGAGAATTTCAGGCTGGTGATCTAGTCTTGAGAGAAAATCCTAAAAATCAATCTCATCGAGAACGCAAGGGGAAGTTTGAACCCAATTGGCCAGGTCCTTTTGTAATCACTGCTACTTTTGGCTTTGGTGCCTATCAACTCTCAATGACTGAAGGAGAACAACTCTAAGAACCAATCAACATTCTCCATCTAAAGAAATTCTACGCCTAAGGCATTCAGTCTATGGTAAAATGTCTTGAAAAAATCTTAAAAATTGGAAAAAGTCCTGAAAAAATGAACATCTTGGTGAAAACCTAGGAATAGGCACCTTGATGATTCACAAAAAAATTAAAAAAATTAAAAGTGCAAAAAAATTGAAAAAATGAAAAATACAAAAAAAATGAGAAAAAGAAAAAGTTCCTTGGTGAAAACTTGGAAACAGGTGCCTTGGTAGAAAAAATAGAATCTCTGCCAAGATGGTGAAAACCCGGAAAATAGGCACCACTTGTTTCAAAATGTTCCATCTATCAATGCAATCTTGGTCTTTCCTAGCTTTCAGTCTTGCTTTCATTTTTACATATCTCCTAGTTTGTTTTCAATAAGTTGGTTTGTACACAAATCAGCTCAAGTGTCTGTATCCTATCAATGTTCAAACTTGGGGGCAATCAATGTCATATCCTCTGGTCTCTAGTGTATCTTAGATGTATCATATCTAGTCAGAGTCCTTTGAAGATTCATTTGAGTCAGTCAATCTGTCTCATCTCCAGGAAGGATTTTTCATCTACAACAATGCAATCAAACATCAAACACAAACTGAAAACAATCTATGCTTTTTACAATGCTTTTATCTCCTTGTATGCTTACTAATTCGCATTGAGATTTTTGCATATTGCATCCCTTCGAGCTCTTCGATGATGTCCTTTATAGGATTTAGAGAGTGATGACTGGGCACATAATCTTTTCTTTTTCTTCTGCTTATATGTGAAAATCTAACAACTTTGGAAATTCTAGATTGAAATGGTGTTCGACTGTAAGAGCCCCTATCTCGAATTGGATGGCCATGTGTACCTCAACCATTGATACTTAGAAAATTCAAGGAAGTTTGATCTAACTATTGTTTTTTTGAGTGAGTTCTTTCTCCTACTGTGAAACATGATCTTACCTAAGGATGTGAATGATAAAGGGTCACTACAGGTAATTCACATTGGATTTAGAATGATCTCTTGACTATTTGATATGTTTGCAATGCAAGACGTATTCAGGTCATCATGATGTTTATGTTTTGATGCTTATACAAATTGCTATATCAAAATGGACATGATATTTAGGTCATCATGGCATTTGTGCCTTGGTGCTTATATCTAATTTGACATTCTAAAAATAAAATCAATACTCATATATCCATGGTTGTTGACCAGTGGGTGTTGTATTGATTCCTGTGCATACTAATCGATATTCATATGTCTATGGTTTCATAACTAGTGGGCATTATATTGATTTATTCGGTTACCTAAAAGTTTAATGATGATAACAAATCGACATATGATCAGTGAGTAGGTCCTAGGTCTTAGGTTGCATTTTGCATTTCATTTTTCATCTTTGCATGATCTCACAATGATTAAATGAACTTCAATGCTTAAACAATTCTTCAAATCGCATCTTCAAATCTAACAAGAGCCGAATCTCACACGAAGGTTCCTCCAATGAAATAGTAAGTAAAATCCTTTTTCGGGATCAAAATCCAAATCTGATATCGTTTATATTATTCACTACTTGCATAATCAAAATTCAATCATCAAATAAATCTAGAATTCAACTTAATTGATTATCTTACATCAAACTATCAAAATTTCAAATTGGTCAACTATGGTCAACTCATAGTTTAAACCTAGTCAAACTTCGTCTCTGAGACCTCCAAATGATGTAGAATGTGTTCCCGGGCATGTTTAAACACTTCTTAAATCAATTAACATGCTTCTAAACTATCAACGCTAACTTTTATTGTCAGATTTCAATTTTAATCCTAAAGGGGGCATGGTATTGCATATCATTCAAAGTCTGTAATCTAATTTGAAATCATATCTTTATTGATATCATATCTTTCCTTAGTAATCAAGATCAACGGTATACAAAATAATCTAGAAAACCTAAGATCAATGGTATAAAAAATAATCTAGATCTAACTGTTACATAGGAATCATCAAAAAATTAAATGATTACATAAATATTAAATGTGTCTCGATCTTGGTAAACCATTAATAGATCCATGTAAACTATTTGCATAGAGATATGTGTCATTTTTGATTACTAGGTCATTTCCTAAATAACTCGGGAATCATTGCATTTACTGTTTGGTGAATAACTGATGCTCGATGATCACTAGCTTGGTACTCGATAATTCCTTACACTTGGTAAAAATGCTCAGCTAAACCTGTAATATTTTAGCTTAAAGTGATGCCTTGTATATGCTCGATGTGAAGGCTTTGTAAGTTCAATTGACTTACTTATTTAACTCCTTATTCCAACCTTTATTGACTAAGTAACTTAGATTACCAACTGAACTCATTTTATACTAATGACAATACTTAATGCTCAAATAGAGATAACACTATTTTCCTTGCACAAAGATTAGAAGGCCTTCAGGGTTAGATCAGGAATCTTCTAATTAAAAATTGTCTAATAAGGTTTGTGGCATCCTCCCAATCATTTTATAGGTCTGTGACTCACTTAAGATCCTAGTTGACCATGTTGAAATAGTAGGGATATTCACCTACGTTGGGCTACCATCAATAGGCATCGTCTAAGGTTAAGGAGAAGTGAGAGTTTTCTAAGCACTTTGTTTCTATACTGATCGAGGAGATACCAGTTTGAGGTCATTCTCCGAAGAGGAAGTCCTTTTCTCTCTAGATAGGCCTTGCTAGAAGTAAAACAATTTTGAACTTGTCCTAGTTCACTTGTTTTAGGCCACTTATATTTTCAATGGGATTTGTAAAATTTTGAAAAATCCTAACAACACATCATGAAGAGTTCATTTCCAAATTGATCTTAAGTGTTCTATGCTATTGACTCTCAAGCACACATGTTTAGGATGCAATGTTCATTTCCTTTGAATACATCTTTTTATTAAAATATTGCTAGTGTTTTTCCTTTTGAGCACTCAAGATTGAATGTCTTTTATAACTCAAATTAAATAGCTTAACTTTTATTGGTTCATTCCATTTGGCATTCAATATTTTGTATTTTCATTCAATTTTGAGTCAAAAGAAGTTTGAGTTTTGCTTTAGATTGTTCTTTCCCTTAGTCACTCAAACTTGAGATTTTAGGGGTTTCCTTTTAGGATACAAAAAAGATTAGCATATTTATGCATTTGGAGAGATTTCAAGATTTGAGATTCATTTTAAGACCCAAAGTAAGTGTGAGGTTTTCTTTTTTATTCGACTTATGCATTCAAGATGTGATGTAAGGTTTGTTTTAAGACCAAATTTTTGAAGTGTTCCTAGATTAATTTTAGGATTGCATGAACACTTTTAACACTCAAGATTGTTAGATGGAGTTCATTTTAGACCCAAAGAAAATTTTCAAAATGTAAATGTTCATTTTAGGATTAGTTAGGATTGAGTTTTGACTTCTTAGGAATGATATGCAGATTCTTGGGTTTTTAGGCATTCGAGATTGAGTGAAAGTTCATTTTAAGCCTAAATGAAGGTGCCTTTGTTTCCTAAACAACCAAGTAAGTTAGTAGGCCTTAGGAACTTTATTTTTTAATAAAAAAATTTCTCTCCAAGAATGACTTGCTAAAAATGGAGTTTAGAGCTTGCAATTTTGAAGATTAGGGACACTAGGGAGGCCAAATGAGCCTAAAAGACCAAAAAAACCCAAGATTAAGGCCCTAAAAATGCATCCTATTTCTCATACAAGTAAATAGGGTATTTTATTTTATGGTTTTTTATCGTACAAGTCAAAACCAATCCTCAGCCGAGTGTACCTAACTCCTCATACAAGCAAACAAGGCCAGATGGGATGTAGAAGGCTAGAATAACTTACAGAATAGCTCAAGTAATACCCCAAAAATGGGCTATAGGTTCATTAACCTCTTTACGACACATCGAATGAAATCGACATCAAAGTCCTAACCAAAGGCACATTTGGACATCATTGAATCCTAATTGATTATCTTAAATTCTGCATCGGGGAATATTCCTAGTAATATTCCTAATCATCATAATTATCTTTAATTTAACGATTATTTGGCAATAAATCTTATTTATCCTAAAGTTTGATTAATTGAATATTCTAAATATTTAATTAATTAAATTTAATTCTGACACTTAATTATTTAATTGAAGTTAATTCTATTTATTCCTAAATCGTATTATTTAATTTTGATAATAAATCCAAAATCCTATGAATAATTGATTAAATTCTTATTTAATTAATTAAAGCAAGTTGTCAATTTTTAATAATATTGTTTTTGAATAAAAGTTTGACTAAGTGATTGATTAACCCATAAATCAATTATTTTATTTTTCAAAATCAATTAAGTTGGAAATAAATCACTTTATTTATTTATTAATTCATAATTATCCATGTGCACAATCAGAGAGCAATTAAACTCCAAATCAGAAATTCAATGCAAGTTATTGACTTTTTGGAACTCAACATCATTTTTGAGTTTTAAAGTTGATCTAAACTTCTAATTTGAGTTAAAAAGTTGTTTTTGCATGATTTGCATGTTTTTGTGAATTAAATTATCTTTATTTAAAAATAACTCAAAAATCAAGTTGAGTTTATTTGAGTGATTTATGGCTTTCTTTCTTGCATCCTCAAAGCCCTATATTTCTATAAATCAAGGCTTTAGCTCTTCACAAATCATCTCTCAAATCCATAGAATCTCATAATTTGCAAACTTATGCTGGTGAATTGCTATCTAGAGAATCAGAGCTTCTTTGCGAATCAACCACATTTTGTGAGATCACTTTTGTTTTCATATTATTGTTAGATCAATTTCATATAGATTAGATTTTATATCAATTTTTTATCATTCTTATTGCATCTAAAATAAAATAAAAATTGATTAATTGCATTGATATTTTATATCAGTTTTGCATTCAAATCCTTCATTTAGGTGTCGTCAAGGTCCCTGATCTCGATAACAATCTAAGAACATCATACTCACACCTATTAGAAAGTAGTAAATCACCTAGTTAGTTTAGCTTTCAATTCATTGCATGTTTTAATTTTGGCTAACCTCTAATGTTTTACTGAAGTGTTGTGTCTACAGATCAGGTACAATTTTCACACACAGCGCTCAAATGAGTCATTACATGGTCTCATAAGAGAATAAAAGGGTCGTAAGTGATCTTCAGAAAAGTGATTTTTACTCATATGATTACTTTCATAGGGCTAGAGATGTTTACTCATATGATTATTCTCATAGGGTCGTAAGTGATCTTCAGAAAAGTGATTTTTTGCTTTAAAAACCTTAAAAATTTAGTTGAAAAGCATGGCGGGGGTCTCACTGGGCATGCAAAAATTTGGATTATGTGAGCCTAACCTATCATGAGAATGATAATATATTAAAAAATTATTCATAATAATAACATACATCTACATATATAAAAACTATTCACAAGCCACCTCAGATTGAGCTGAAACGGGACCACCGGGGCACCATTTGATTTTCTCATTTAAGAGGAATGTGAGTGTGATCTCTAAGAACAAAAAAACTATCCCTCATATAAATTAAGGAATATTAGGATCATTTTCAAGCCATGCATACCCCAAAAGTGGCACAAAATTAGGTATAGGGACTATGTTTTGCCCTAGGGTTCCAAGGGTGCAAGAGATGAGATGCAAGATTGATTTTAACTTCAATATGGATGTGATATGAGATTAAAATTAAATGAAAATATTGAAAATAACTATGTTAATCTATTTAAACTAAGCTAAGATGAGTTAGGAATCATGAAAATATGAACTAAACTAACAATTATGAGATATGTTATGATATTCTAGATGCAATCTAACATTATAACAATATTATGAAATGAGAGTGTGAATTGGTGATTTTCTCTTGGAATGAGGGATATTTATAGATTTTGAGGAGAGTCTTGGGTTTGGAAGGGTGGTCAAGGTTTAGGACTAAGGGTTTGGGTTTAGGACCAAGGGTTAAGGTTTAGGTTCAAAGGGATAAGGATGAAGGATTGCTCACACATTTGTGAGAAACACTAGGGAAGTGTGATAGGGGAAAAGGGTGGAAGGAGAGAGATAGGTCTTCATTAAGATGTAAGAGTTATTAATGATGTTTTAAGGGGTCATTAATGAGTTTGTAAGGCTCATTAATGAGGGTGTTGACTTTGGGTCAAGGGGAGAGGTTTTAGGCTAAGAGGGTTAGGAATGACCCCTTAAGCAAGGTTAGAGAGTGATTAGGAATGGAAGGATAGGTTTAGAAGAGTCTAGAAGATATCTAGGTTTTCAGGGATTTAAATAAATATTTAACTTATTTAAATGGAATTTGGTTGCACATTATTTATTAAATAAACTAATAAATAGGAGGGATTAATATTTAAATTTGATTTAAATATTTTTGGAATGGATTCCTTAATTAAATGATAGGAGGGGATAATAACAATAATAATTAATTAATGATGATGGCATTAGGACTTTTGTTAAGTAAAATATTTTTATTTAACAAGTGGATTTTCAGGTGTCTACAGTTAGTAAGAATGATACTGTATCATTTTAAACTAGAAGAACTTCCATGTTAAGAGCATTTAGCCCTTCGAGTGAGTGGTCTAGGGTCATGTCAAGTACCTAGGGTTCAAATTTTAAGGTCCCATGATTTCTAGGTGTCAGGTTTTGGAAATATTTGTTTTCCCACTTATGAGTCGACCATTTTGGGTTTTAGAATGGTAAATCCTTAAATTGCATTTAATTTGGGTCTATTTCTAGGGGTTAAGGTTAATTGGGATTTAATTCCCCAATGTCGGCCTTCTCTAGAGGATTGTGCCCTAGATCACTATAAAAAGAAGCCTTCCTCTCTCATTTTCATATCATGTTTTGTGAGAACATCTCATAGCCATCAAGTTTTCATATCTCTCAAGCATTCAAGAAAAGATCAGCAAGCATTTCATCAAGTATTTGCAAGGAAGCATTCAAGTCCTCTTCTCCATTCAAGTTCTCTATTCAAGATCAAGGATTCAAGCATTCAAGCCTTTGAAGGGATTTGGTTCAAGCATACAAGATTCATCATTCAAACCCTAGATCTAGCCATGATGATGGTGTGATCTTCTTTCAAGATTTTTTGTTCATGTTTTAGATCCATTCATTATTTTATCAAGGTGGATTCCAAGCATACAATCATGGAGGTTTTGGATTTACATTTATGGTTTTGATTTATATTTTCTATTATTGTGTTCAAGTTTTCATATCAATATACTTGTTTACATTTCAAATACAATTTCATATCTATTGAATTGCATAGCTTCATTGTTAGATCTATTACTACTTGCTAGCATTCTCAATTTTAATTTCATTATTAAGGTTGATTCCAAACCAAGGTTTGACCAAGGCAAACCCCTAAAACAAATAATAAAAACCTTCTTTTTCTTGTAGGGGTAGGTATAGGAATGTGAATCAGAGCTTGGATTTGGATACCCTTTTCGGTGAACTTCTGAGATTCATGAACAAATTCAAAAATGACCTTCAAAATCTCGAACTAGTCTTTGACCTTTTATCAGGGTCAAAGACTATTGCTACTAAAAAGACAAAAAAATTTTGGGTTTTCTTTGTCTCGGCATTTCCAGTCTAAAAGAGGTTGTAGAATTGCCTGAAACTATTCCCAGACATCAGAAATTGACATTTTCTAGATTTTCCCTATTTT
This sequence comes from Chamaecyparis obtusa, assembly GCA_027943335.1. Classification (NCBI taxonomy): domain Eukaryota; kingdom Viridiplantae; phylum Streptophyta; class Pinopsida; order Cupressales; family Cupressaceae; genus Chamaecyparis; species Chamaecyparis obtusa. The sequence continues at coordinate 460,364 of BSBK01009573.1, read as the reverse complement.
GAGATTAGTATTTGCCTTTCAATTATTCTAGATTTCAAGTATATACTTTTCATACCAGAATATAAGGTTTTCTTCTTTATTCATATTCTCCATAGATTGATTCAATTATGCATTAACCTATTGGTTGATCAATTTGGATCTCTCCTTTTGGAATTTTGATTTAGAAGTAGATCTCATATTTCTCCCATTCATTGTGTTACGCTCCCTATTATATCCTATTCAGATACATAGATAATTTATAGTGGATGTTCACATCATATGATTGGTGAGACACATAAGTTCATTACTATGGAAGATCATGATGGAGATTATGTTAGATTTTGTAATGATGATCAATATCCTTTGAAAGGTAAAGGTTCTATAATTCTATTAGATAATACACAATGTGATGATGTCTATTGGGTTAAAGAACTAAAGTATAATCTATTGAGTGTGGCACATCTAAATAATAGAAGTCACTGACTGGAATTTTAGAATGAAAAGGTAAGAGTGTTTGATCAGAATGGAAGTCTAATTACTACTGGTGAATAGTCAAAAGGTAACTTATTCTACCTTGATACTACTACAAAGATTTTCTTATTTTCTAAAGTTGGGGATGTATGTGTAGACACCTAAATTTGATTACATTATTTAGAAATTTTATTTAGTCTTCTCCTAAGGAATTTTATTAATTAAATATTATTATTTGATTAATTTATGTCATCTCCTAGTTAATTAATTTAATTAATTAACTATAGCCTAATTAATTATCTAAATGAAAAACCCACAGTCTGATAATTAATTAAATCCCTATTCTTCTATTAATTTAAATGGATACACTTATCTAAATAAATTAATTCATAAACCCCTTTTTCATCCCACTTGAAATTAAATAAAATATTTAATTCTAAAATCCTAATCCTCCTCCATTAGCTAATAATCCATGCCTAGCTAATCTAACACTCCACTCATTTTCTCTCCTCCCATCACATCCTCCTAATCCCCTACTTACCCTCTATTCCAAAGCTAATCACCCCTTAAACATTTGCACAATCATAATCTAAAGATTAAGAAATGCTAAGCCAACACAAGTCAACCCTCATGTCACATCACCACATCCTCCAATGCCAAATCATAAAGCCTCTTACACATCTCTTACACACTTGTCCCCTCTCACACCTCCCAAAATGGTCACATCTCTAAAGGATTTGGCCTCTCTTCTCATCCTCCCCCATTGTGACACTTGTCACAATGCTATGCATTTGAAAAAGCACAATCCATGTGCTCTCTCTTGTATGCATCTCCACCCTTCCTCAAGTTTTCATCTTGACCATCCATTCACCTCCAATTTTCTTTTAAAAGAAGCCTCTTCCTCCTTCATTTTCATCCACCATTTGAGAAAAGTTATCATGCCCTTTTGAAGAGAAAAAGCATCCATCATAGCCTTATAATGCTAAAATCTCTCCTCATCCATTGAAGCTTTGAGCAATAGCATTGAGCACACATTCCATCCTTGGACAAATCTTCTACAACTTGGAGATTTCTTGGGTTTGAGGTTTTCATTCCTTGGGTTTTTGTCTTCATTTTGTAGGTCTTAGCATAGGTGTTTATTTAGATTGCTTTGTTGAATATTTAACTTGCTTCATATTCTCTAACATTGCATTTTAGGTACTTACATTTTGGTATGCCTAGTGGGACCCACTTCAAGGGTCATTTCTCTTCATCTTTCTTATTTTTCTTTGTAAAACTAACCCAAATACTAAATTTTTTTGTTGTTCTGCAAGGGTTTTTTTGGGTATTTTGGAGGTTCTGGGCTAAAGAAGACACATTTGTGTAGACATTCCTGCCTTCGTATTTTACATAGCATCAACATCTGAAAAATCCACAGTTTACCCAGAATGCTGGTATGAATGTGGGAACGTTGTATGGATTGCAAGAATGCATTCCCATAGTGAAAGTTCTATTTTTCCCATCTTTTCTTGCTCTTTGTCCTGACGTTACCAGTGACTCACTGTACCCACTTTATGGGATTGCATCCGCAATGCAAGAATGTGTGTTGACTAGGCGGGATTGACTATGTACTTTTTGTAAGCCGTGGGGCATTTATTGTTTTTTTAAAGTTTTTTTACCTTCATTCCCACAACACAAGATTGACTATTTTTTGGTTGCAGGTTTATAGGTTTTTTTTGCAAGTTTACAAGTTTTTGTGGGAATGTGGGTTTAAAATTTTTAAAAATAAAATTTACTCACTATCATTTGGTGCATTAAAAAGAATAGTGTATGCCTACACAACACTTCATCATTTTGATTTGGGCATAAAATAAACAAAGTTTAAAATTGAACAAAGAAAACATCACACTTAGTTTTGGTGCTTAAAATCAACAAACACTCAATCTTGAATGCCTAAGGATAATCAATCAATGCAATGAGAACATTTCGATTTGGTGTTTAAAATTGATCAAACAAAGTCTTGAGTGCTAAAGGGAGTAACACTTTTCTTGTTTTTGCAAAGTAATTTTCATTTCCAAGCATTGTCATTTACTTTTCAAAAAGAACCTTGCATGCTAAACATGAGTGTTTGATGTTCTAGAATAGAAAACACTTAATCTAAACTAGGTTCAATTTGGAAATGAATACTTCTTGGTGTGTTTGAAGGAGTGTTTTTCAACACTTCCTTAGAGATTTTTAATTCTTTACAAAACATTGTTAAATTAAGTGATGTGGAAGCAATCCACTTGTATCTATATCCTCTCCCCTTGCCTTCATAGATCTTCAGTGAAGAGAAAGATCAAGTTTTATTGACAACACTTCTAGCGAGGCATGTCTAGAGAGAAGTGCTTCCTCTTTAGAGAATGACCTCAAACTGGTAATTCCCTAATTGATATACAAATAAGGTGTTGAGCAAACTCTCACCTTATCTCCTCAAGCTCAGGTGAGGTGTGTTGATGGTAGCCAGAGGTAGGTGAATATCCCTATGATTTCAGCATGGTCAAATAGGCTCTTAAGTGAGTCACACACATATAAACTGATTGGGGGGATGTCATGGATCTTACTAGAAGCCATTAATTAGAAGCCCACCTAATCTACTCCTGAAAGTATCATAATTTTTGTGCAAGGACTGATCCAAGTGGTTTCCTGGGTCACCTGAAGATTACTCACCATGTGTATCCCTCTTTTGGGATACTAAGTTGTGGGAAAAGGTTTTGATACTTGTTGGCCATTTGGATGAGTTGGTTACATAGATGTTGTCATTATGGAAACATATGATCTACATGAAGATCGTATAGGTCACAAAGCTAGTATATCAGAGCACAATGTAAAATTGTCTAAGTATGAGACAATGTATTTTTACCAGTGAACCAGGAGACAATTTTATTTAGCGATGTTGATTGGAGTAAGTTTAGTACTTGCACACTTGAACATAGACTCTATGGTGACTACCGATGACTCAACTCAAAGTGCAAGTCAGTACGACATGTACAAAAGGAGTTATGACAGTTTTACTGAAGACAATGTTAAGTTGACAAGATAGATTTCGAAGACAGAATTAATAAAGATTTAAGGGATTATTTTGTTTATCAAAATAATGACTTAACAATATAAAGGGACAAAATCCTATATGTTAACCCTTGGATAAAATTTATTTTGTAATATGGCAGCTGACCAGAAAATTTATTAGCCTTAATAACTTGTATAAAAGTAATTGTAAATTGTAAAGAAGTAGAAGAGATATAGCAATAGTGATATAGTGATATGATGTGAAATATGATGTACATGTAATTGCGATAATGAAAGAGAAGCAAAGAGATATTGATGCAAGCACGATAAGATTATGTACCGTGACCTCTTTTTGTAATCAATGTATATTGTACATTACTTGTTTGGGTAGTGGGCTCATCTAGTAATCTCATTTTGTATTGACAACTAATAGAGTTGAGGCTTCTAACAAGGCATATAGTCCCTTAATCAGGATTGAGACACTATATGCTTGTAATAGACTCCTAATAGGGTCAACATCCTTAATAAGATACTTTTGGTTAGTGGATCTTTGTGGGTACCATCCCCACTGAGGTTTTCCCTTAGCCAACATTTCCTCGAGAATAAATAATGTGTTATGAGTTCTTTAGTTTTATTGCTATGCAAATTGTTTATCTTTCTATGTTATGTATGCATTAATATTATCTATTATATCCATAATTGGGCAAAAGTAAAAGTTTGTGGAATACTAATTCACCCCCCCTCTCAGTATTCCATATTTCTAACAATTGGTATCAGAGCTTAGTAACTCGGAGAAGAATCATTCAAGGAAAGCCTAGTAGCTTGAGTAAGATCTCTATGGATGTGGATCAATTACAGAAGAATCTTGAAGAAGCTCTTGAATAGATTGACATGCTTACTGATGAAAGAGACATTTTGAAAGGAAAATATGATGATGCAAAGAACCTCATTGAGAAATTGAAAAACAAGTTGGAAGATTTGACATCTGAAAAGGAATCTGAAGTTCTTATTGAAGATTGTGATGAGAATTTAGAAAATAAAATGAGATCCTTGACCATGAATTGAAGATAGAAAATCTAAAGATGAGTCTGAAAGATGGAAATAGCAAGAATGAACAAAATCTAAAAGATGAGAATGAAAAGTAGAAGATTGAAAATGAAGAACTAAAATCTAAACTTGGCAAAGTAACATCTGAATTTGAGAAAGTCAATTTGCAGCATGCTGAACTTCAGAAATACAATACAATTATGAAAGGTGAACTGACTCAATCCAAACAAAAACTTGAAAGACTATATTCAACTAGTGAGAAGATTGATGAACAAATATCTTATGAGAAACCATTCTATGATAAAACTGGTCTTGGATTCAATACATTCAAAATAATTGAAGAAAGTAAGGAACCAGATCTAAAAATATTTGAAAGTACATATGAGAAGAAGTTTGATGAGATCAACGAATCTGAAGATACACCTAAGAAAGAAGAACCACCTAAGAAAGAGGAATCATCTAAAGGTATGCAAAGAGAATTCAAAGGTAGATGTTTTACTTGTAACACTATTGGTCATATGAAGAGAGATTGCATAGGTAAGCAATTCAAACCCCTTAAAGGTTATTGTTATAATTGTCATGGATTTGGACATAGAGCTATTGAATGTAGAAAACCTAAATTTGTTGAGAATAAAAATAATAGTAGAATGTTTAGGAATACTAACCATGCAGATAAGAAACCTACTAAAGATATGAACAGAAGAAATGGAGTAATATGTTATAGATGCAACAAAGTTGGACACATTGCTAGAAATTGCAGATCACAGATCAATCCACCTGGACCAAGATATGGGAACAATGGAATTGTTTGTCAGATATGCAACAAAATTGGACATACAACAAGGTTTTGTAGAATGAACAATGGAGTTTTTCATCCTAACCCTAACCCTAGAAGTCATGCAAGAAGGAATGAAGATGCAAGTAATAGACAAAAAGGATGTTGTAGTAAGTCAGATGAAGTGAAGTTTGTGAGAAGCACAGATCAAGGAGACATATTCAACATTGTGAAGTATCAAATGGTAAGAATGAATCCTTACCTGGCCTATCTCAAAGCACTTAAATTATGAAAATTTTAGTAAATTAGGAGCTTAGATTAGTGTAGAAGTAGATGTATGATGAATTAAATCTTGCACAGGTAATGCAAGGTACTATATGATGTTCTAATACTATGGTTAAGAGAACAAAGAAAAATATTATGTTTAGCGAGATCGCAAGAAGTTTTAAGTTTTACAGGTTAACAGAAATAGCTTTTTGAAAAGAAGTAGCAAAAGAATTGAATGCGATGTTAGATCTAAGTGAGATTGAAGTAATAAAAGGTTAAAATTGATATTATTTGATCATCAAAGTGAATACAAGTGTTAATGAGATCAAAGAGCAGTGATTGGAAGCATTTTTGCAAGGATTTGGTGCAGGATTTGTGCGCCAAATCTACGCAAGCCCTAAAATCATGAAATCAAGGTATTTTACTTGGCAGATCTTTGAATCAGTAAATGGAATTAGAAGTAATCATGGATTTTTCTTTTATTCAAAATTTTAAAGATAAAAATAGACCTAAAATGAAAAGGGAACTAGTAGAACCCTTGGAAGATGATCCTAGGTTAGCTTTATAATCCATACCAGACAGAGTTTTACATTTAGAGAATGTTAGAAGTTATCTTGGATACAAGCTAGAGACTATCAGTGATAGTGATTTCACCAAGGAATATTAGAAGATTTACAACTAGGACATGTCATTGAAAGAAGGATATGATCATTTGAAATAAAATGAGATCATTAAGTATGCATTGCAGTATGAATTTGATAATGAAGAATGCACTAAGATAATCCTTAGCAGAATTCATAATGGGAAGTTTTGGTTAGAAGATAGAGTGATAGATATCACAGCCGATTTGATTCATGAAGTTACTGGACTATCTAAAATTGGAGCCATTCCTTTAAATGAGAAGAACATGAGGAAAATAGTCATTGAAAACACTAATTCATCCTATAATGGTAGAGGAATTGTGATTAGTAATATCCAACAAGATGATGTTAGATACTTATGCAAGATCCTAACAACTAAGTTTTGTGCAAATTCAAGAGAGGATGACATGGCAACTAGAATGGTACATATAGCTTATTTGATGTGTGTTGATAAAGTGCAAGTTGATATGTGTGAGATTTTGAGAATTCAACTATTTGAGAATTTGGAAAAGATCAAGAAGACAAAGTATGCACAATTTAGATTTTAATCTTTGATCACTTACATGTTTTTTCATCTATTGAGAAGATTTCCTTGCACCATTGGAAATGATTAGAATGATGGACAAACTATAGTGGAAAGCATTAATAAAGTATATATGAGACATGTTATTGATAAAGTGAATGAGAATACCATGTTGGTAATTAAGACATTTCAGAATTTGGTAACTAGCAGATCAAGGATCCCATAGTCTTTTGTGGAGAAGTACAAAAATGATGTATGTTTTATGGTTGATATTGAATTTACTTACATTGAAGTAGTAGAACCTAGATTTGAGTTCATAGACCCTCTTGGCGATGAAATATCTGAAATTGAGACAGAAGAGTATGTGAGCAGGTTACTTAAGTGCAAGATTGATACTCACATTAATAGATTTGGAACCTTTGAGAAAAATTTCAATTCCACAAAAGCTATACTTGAAGAGAAACAGTCTAAGAAAAGAGTTGAGAATACTATTAAGAAAATTATGAAAGATACAGGAATGATAGAAAAAGAATTCTTGGTAGCAAAGCAAACAAAAACAATAGTTAGAGAAATTGGTTAGAAAGAGATTTTTTCTGTACCACCCTTATCATCAATTATTGTACAACAAGGAGTTACACAAGTCAAGGTGAAAGTAGAAGAAACAAAGAAGGAACAAGAAGCAAGTAAACCTACTAGGTCAAGCTCCTCCACACCTAGAAAGAGAGTAAAAGAGATTACTACTAGACTTGGTAAGAGGCAGAAAACCTTGGTGCCACTAGTTCCTAGGAAAGTTGTAGAAATTAAAGATGATGACACTACTATTAAGAAGAAAGCCTAGAAACCTAGAGTTGAAAGAGTGAATGAAGAGATTATACAAGATGGAGATTTCACAAAGATGAATAAATACTATGACCTCTATGACTATTCAGAAAGATTGAATCTTGAAAATGTAGTGGTAAAGCACATGATTCTATTTGATAAGAAGTTTGATACAATTCAGGGTAAGATACCTGATGACTTATTCAAGAAACTTGTGAACATGAAGAAGAGAGCATCAGAGGAAGACACATCTATCAGAGAAAATCTTGTAAAGAAACTTTGTGATGTGAGAGATGATGAACATCTTAATCAGATTATGAAGGATCTTAACACCCATTTAAGGACAAAAAGGAGAACTATTCAAATTATGGCAGGTTAATATGAGGATGTTAATGAAGAGACAGAGCAAGCAATCATTAAGGTTATGGTAGAAAATGTTAGAGAACCATCAGTTGTAGCAAAGCAAGAAGAAGAAGAAGAACAAGAGGATATTCCCTCTCCACCAGCTATAAACATTTAGGAAGAAGTTATGGATGTTGAAGGAACAAAGATTACCTTGGATATTGATGATAATGTATTCAAGAATCTGGAAAACATTATTGACAATTTGGCTCTTAATGAACCAGATACATGTAAAGAAGAAGAGTAGACCCAAACTATTGCTGAAGAACCCAAAGTGACAGAAGTGTAAGCACCTGTTCCTACTAAAGAAGAAATCATTCTTACACCTGAGACTGGAAAGAAGTAGATTAAATCTTTGATTGAGGATTTGGGAAAAGAAGTAGATGATGATGATCAGATGGAATTGATCACATCTTTGAAAAAAATCATTGGAAAGAAAAAGAAAGTTAAAAGTCATGAAGGATGTCTAAAGGAGCTTATTAAGAAGTTACAAGGTGTTGTAACTACACAAATTGCAGAAGCTGACCCTCTAGAGAAAGAAAAGAAAGTAATGAGAACTTTTGACAGTGAGTTCACAAATTTGTCTGATATTGCAAAAGTGAAAGCTCAGGCAGCCTATGAGGCCACCAAAACACTCTTGAATGTTAGTCAGAATATCAAGAATGATATCAATAATCTTGATATCTATATAAAGGACTTGAGGAAGAATTTGGAAAGAGGAAAATCTTTGTACATTCAATGTACAAAATTAGAGACCCTTGTAGCAGAAAAAGAGAAGAAAATGAAGATAAAGGAAGCAAAAATTCAGAATGAAACCAACCTTCTTTCTAGCCCCATTGTAAAGGTATTTGATGTTGAGAAGAAAATTCACAAGTTATATGATGAGATCAGATTTTTGCAAGATGAAAAGGATAGAAAAATGAAAATATTTACTTGTTTAAGAGAGCACATTTCTATGAAGCTAAGTATTATTGAAGATAATTGGAAGAATGTCTTTCAACTAAGACATCTTTTCAGAAGTTTAGTTTTGAGAATCTCCAAGCATGTGAGATAGCATCTTATGGACTATGTGCACTACTCAGTGTGGTAGACTCTATCAAGAAATCATGGGAGAAAGAATTAGAGATAATGAAGATTGATTCTGCAGATTGTGTTGCAAGCCTATCGACTTTGCAATATTGAATTAAGGTAAACCTTTTTTCAACACAGTTTTGTAACCCTCCTTACCTTTATTTTGTCATTGTTGTCAAAGGGGGAGAGATATATAGCAGAAAATTGATTAAGGATTGATACTCTTAGGGGAAGTACTGTACAAAGATAAGATTTTTGGAGTTATAAGGATATCATATATATATTTTATACTATGGCCACAATTTTAAAGTTTTTGAGTTTTACACTTAGCCAATTTTCTCATATGTTGCCACCAATGACAAAGGAGGAGATTGTTGGCAATTTGGCTAAGTTGGTTACATAGATGTTGTCATTATGGAAACATATGATCTACATGAAGATCACATAGGTCACAGAGCTAATATGTTAGAGTGCAATGTAAAATTGTCCAAGTATGAGATAGTGTGTTTTTACCAGTGAACCGAGAGACAGTTTTGTTTGGTGACATTGATTGGAGTAAGTTCAGTGCTTCTGCACTTGAACATAGACTCTATGGTGACTACTAATGACTCATCTCAAAGTGCAAGTTAGTATGGCATGTATGAAAGGAGTTATGACAGTTTTACTAAAGAGAGTGTTAAGCTGACAGGATAGATTTTGAAGATAGAATTGATAAAGAGTTAAGGGATTATTTTGTTTATAAAAATAATGACTTAACAATATAAAGGGATGACATCCTAGATGTTAACCCTTGGATAAAAGTTATTTTTTAATATGGAAGCCAACCAGAAAAGTTATTAGCCTTAATAACTTGTATAAATGTAATTGTTAATTGTAAAGAAGTAGAAGAGATATAGCAATAGTGATATAGTGATATGATGTGAAATATGATGTACATGTAATTTTGATAGTGAAAGAGTAGCAAAGAGATATTGATGCAAGCAGTACAAGGTTATGTACCTTGACCTCTTTTTGTAATCAGTGTATATTGTACATTACTTGTTTGGGTAGTGGGCTCATCTCGTAATCTCATTTTGTATTGACAACTCCTAATAGAGTTGAGGCTTTTAACAAGGCCTATAGTCCCTTAATCAGGACTGAGACACTATATGCTTGTAATAGACTCCTAACAGGGTCAACATCTTTAACAGGATACTTTTGATTAGTGGATCTTTGTGGGTACCATCCCCACCAGGGTTTTCCCTTGGCTAGGGTTTCCTTGAGAACAAATAATGTGTTATGAGTTCTTTAGTTTTATTGCTATGCACATTGTTTAACTTTCTATGTTATGTATGCATTAATATTATTTTTTATATCCATAATTGGGAAAAAGTAAAAGATTGTGGAATATTGATTCACCCCCCCTCTCAGTATTCCCTATTTCTAACAATACTCGCCTGTCTCTTAGGTAGAAATTTCTTGTGCATGTTCTCGAAGTTACAGACCCCATGAAAAAATTTATTCAAACATACAAAAAATGAAGTTACAAAGTTCTTTTCCAAGGAGATCATCTTCCTGTTATCCCACAAGATTACTTTGTCTCTTGTGGGACTGTTTGTCAATTATCCTAAGAGTGAAGTCTAGTTTTTGTTCAAACCAAGCAAAGGTATACTTACCATTGTCACTTCCTAGCTTGATCTTTTCCAAGTATTCATAGAGTAGATATATTTTTGACCTATGTCTAAGCTCGTGAGCCACAAGAAAGCTAAGTTACCAACTCCCTGTGCATATCAAGAAAAGAAGGTTGTCAAAAGAAAGCTAAAAGATTACCAAACCCTAATAAATACAATCTAAGAAGAAGAGAAGTACCAAGCTAGATTGGATAATATCAAATACAATGCATGAATTAAACAATTTTCCTTTCTAATCCAAGTTCTTTGTAGATTTGTCAGACTATAAAGTGAAGACTAGTAGGCACAATCTCCACCCTTCTCCTAAACTACAAAGTTGTCTCAACATGCTTTCATCTTATATAGTCCCATAGGAACATTTGCATAATCCTTTAGGTAGCACCATATAGCATCATCTCCTATCCAAATCCCAAAATCATCATCCAAAATCCCTAGCACATCTAGGGACTCATCCTGAGTTTTCCAAACCTCATTCATAGAATCAAAATCTTAGCCACACCCTTTTGACTAAACCTTGTCTAAGGTAGCTAGTACTTGCTCTTGTGAACCTCATCATCTCAATTCAGAGATTGGTTTACACTAGCAAGGATCACATTGTCCAAAGATCACAAGTCTATCCAAGGATGATAATCCCACATCAGGAAAGGTAGCTCATCACGATCCCTTAGAGGAATCCACCATCAAAATCCTTCATCATCCACCATCCTACATCTAGGTTATCATCAACCTCAAACCATTGTCCCTAACATCATTTAGATACACCTACATTCCCTCTCATCTTAGAACTTTGCATTTTCACACCTACTGAGACACAATCAAAGAAGTGGAAAGGAATGGATGCCAAACAAGCTACTAGTTTTGCAGACCCAAATGTTCCTATTGGCATGATGGTAATGTACAATCCTTAACTAGAAATAGTTTAGAATGTGTGGGAAGATCCCAACAAGACACCTACCACCAAATCCATGGAAGATTTTATGTGTCTTCTAGGATATGCACAAATGGTAAGCACGATTATTGCATAGAACCATCTTGCCATCTTGGAAAACTATGCATAGAAGGGTACTCCCATTTCACCATAGTTACGCTCTTTTGATCCCACCAAACTAGTCCATATCTCCACCAACTTAGACCCCTTTATCCTCCAACAAATCCATGTCCCAACTCAACAAGTATCCCATACAGCATCATCCATCCCACATCTCTTACAACCTGGTGCAACAATCCCCACAAGCACCCCTCTTTCCATTATGGGTCCACCACCCCCACCTAATTCCTCATAGGTAGCCACTCAATCACAAGCATCCAACCAAGAATCTACCCAAGTACCACCACCTCCTGTTGCATCAACACCCCTTTCACAAGGAATGGTATGAACCACCCCACCTACATCTACCCAATCCATTACGCAATCTCAATCCACGCTAGCTCCCTCTCTCGCATTTGCTACTGGCACACAAGCCCAACAAGTCACTTTCACAATAGGATTGCTACCTATGCCATCCCACAACCTTCCATCTGCATTGCAAACTCCCTCATCCACTCCCACATTTGTGGAAACCTCTGCATCACAACCCATACTAGGGATTGGCACCACTTGGAGCATTAGCCAACCACAAATGAATGACATGGGAATACCTACACATGACCAACTTTACCAAACAACCCCTCAATATCAAACCTTCTCCCAAGCAGTGCAACCACCACCTCCACCTCCTTTGACCAACTACCTATCTATGACATCAATCACTCAACAAAATGCTCCACCACAATCACAACAACTTGGCTTAACCTATAAAACTAACCCCTTCATGCAACTTCCCATAGTGCACACCCAAGCTACCACCCCTCCCCTCAACAATGTGGATATGCACCCCTCCTATGTTGGTCAAGTCCAGCACCAGTACCAACAATAGCCATTCTACCAACTCCCCCCACAACAACCATACTTCCCAACACCGCAAGCCAATCCTCTCACCCCGTAGCAACAAGCCACACCATATCCTACCCAACAGCAAGCCCCAACCTTACATCAACAATACATCACCCAACAAGCTAGCTTGAATCCATTTTGGATCACCTTTTCAGTAGTAAAATCCCCTTACCCAAGCTCATCATATCCTCCACATATCCCCCCATATTCACTCGCACCATCAGATCCATTCCTAATGAGAGTACCCACCCCTGCACCTATTAAATCAGAGTGGGAAGAGATAAGAAATTCCCTCAAAGAATTCAAGGCTGGTACTGAGGGTAAAACTTTCAAGTTTGAAGAGGTCTATCTGTATCCATTCAACAAATCAATCACAGCACTCCCCTTCCCCAAGCATTTTGAAACACCCAAGTTTGACAAATATTGGGGGAAGGGAGATCTAGTCAACCATATCAAATAATTCTACATGGCTTGCCAAGAGGTGACATTCAAAAATATATACCTCATGCACCTTTTTCCCAAGAGTTTGGGAGGTCCTTCCATCGACTGGTTTTACAAGATACCATATGGATCTATCTCCATGTTTTTAGAACTTTCAAAACAATTTGTGGTCTAGTACACCCATAACATTGAGAATGATCTCTCCTTACTAGACCTCTAAAATATGAAGCAAAAGGGAGGTAAAACTCTGGTTGACTATTTGCAAAGATGGAAAAATCTCACCACGAGGTTGTCATACCAACTGCTAGAGAAGCACCTTACCAAGATATTCATTGATAATTTGCATCCAAAGTTATCCTATTTTATGAAAATGAATTACATTCAGACTTACCAAGATATCAAGGAGAAAGGAATGGACATGGAACAAGGTCTTTTGGATGATGGTACCATCAAACATTACAAGGAGAGCTCTCAAGACAAACCTAACAATGATCGATCTTGTTATTGGAATAAGAACATGAATGTGGTTACTAATAGAGAAACAAACACTAGGAACATCCAAGTTGTCATAGCCAGTCCAAATCCTCCTACCTAAACATACCAATAGCAAGCACCTGTCTATTAGCAACAAGCACCTACCTACCAACAACCACCTTGTCAGCCACCTGCCAATCAAGCCAATGCCATATATGTCACTCAAGTACAAAACAAGCCCCATGTTAAGAACAATCTGAAGTGCACATTTACACCTCTTGGAGAACCCTTGGATGCTATTTTTCATAAGATGGTGAGTGCCAACCTGGTTGTGTATCTGCAAACTCAACCTCTTGATGAGTCAACACCCAAGCTGGCCTGGTACAAGGACAATGAGTACTGTGACTATCATCGTGTTAAGGGACATACTACTATAAAGTGCATAAAACTCAAGTGCTATTTCCAAGACCTCATAGATAAAAAGGAGATCGTAGTTTACACCCCTTCCCAGACATCATCTAATGCAAACTTGTAGATCTATCAAAATGTGTTTCCTAAACATAATGAAGGAAAGAGCCCAATCAATGCTAATCCTCCCGTAGACCAAGGTAAGGGTAAAAAAGGTGATCATGGTGATGGGAAAGATTATACCACTACCTATATCAACTATGATAAATTCATTGGTTGCATTTCGCAAGTCAAACCCACTATGACATGATCCATGTCAGAGGTGTTGACAATCAATGTGCTATTACAACCCACAGAGGCCAGATATCTATTGTCAATGCTAATGCTACAACTATCCCTAGCATACATTATAACCTCCTAGAATACCTTGGGAACACATCTCCATAAATCTCCATCCTTGACCTCCTTCGCACATCATCACTCCATTAGGAAATCCTCAAAAAAGCCCTCCAAGAAGCCCATGTCCCTGTGGACATCAACACCATTCAATTCAAGAACCTTCTCAAGCACCTATCCATGCCTTCCACTCTCTCCTTCTAACCATCTGACATGCCATCCATTGAATCAGATCACAATCTCCCCCTTTGCCTCATTGTCATGATTAATGATTTTTCCATAAAAAGGGTCATGGTAGATAATGGTTTGGCCCTTAATCTTTGTACGTTAAAATTTGTCTGATAGGTTCATTTCCCAAAAGCAGACATCTCCCATGATGTAATCACTATCAAGGCCTATGATAAGCTAGAGCGTACCTCTAAAGGTACTATTTTGCTACCCATCAAGATTGGTCTGATAATTCAAGATACGATATGCCACATTGTTGATCTTGACCTCCCCTACAACATCCTCCTAGGTCATCCATGGATCCACTCCATCCAAGTAGTTCCCTCCACCTATCATCAGTGTATCAAGTTCCCATATCAAGGCACTGAGATCACCGTCCATGCCAATCCCCTGCCTTTCACATACTATCATACGATTGAAACCTCATTTCCCCACTCCAATTACTGTCCTAGAATTGATATTGGCACATCTGTCACTAGTTCTTCCTAATCCCACTATGATCTAGAAATATTCCTAGCCTCCACCCTCTCCTCCATCAAGATCAACAACAAGGGTTGCAGGGAATATAGTCTTACCAATGCCTTTTTAGTAGGGGCTCTCCCCCTAGATCCGCACACACAAGGATGGCCCTGTCATTAGACCAAGGCCCCTCAAGAAGGCCCCAAAATAAATACTGTGGGCTCATCTACCTTCATCTCCAATGGAATTTTGAGTGGTCAAGAGCTAGCACTTGATATCAATCAATGGTTGTACAAGGATCCCCTGCCTCCCGATACTGAGTTCCTCAAGTACTTCAAAGAAAAATATCTCATACCACACAAATGGGCTATTGAACAATGGGGTTATCAAGGAGGTGGTTTAGGACACAATGAAGATGGAATGAAAGATCCCATGGAGGCCTTTGAAAATCCACAAAATCGAGCCCTCAACTTTGATCCCCCTTGCCTGCACGTGTGAGGACCTGATGTTATGATTGGGGGCACCAATTCACCCAGTGTAACCCTTTTGAATATCCAAGATGAACTCATGGAAGTCAAAGACATTCTGAAAGAGGAGGAAAAGCAATCTTATGATGATACCTTTGATGATGAAACCTTCTTTGGAAAGAAAGTTTGTCCTTCACCAACTCACCATCAACCTCATTAACCTTCCCCTCATTCATCCTAACCTCATAGACTGGGACCAATTGAGCATAGTACATATGGATGAGTTTGAAAGTGATGAAGTACTCCTACGATTCATGGGTGCCATAAATCAACCATTAGAATGGGGGCAAGAATCAACAGAAGTGTATCAACTCAGCCCAAAGGGATACTTTGGGGAAGAGGAAGTCTCCATCCGCAAAAATAAAAATAAAAAAGAAATTAAGGAATCCTTATGTGAAAACCCCTTTGGGGCACATACTGATTCAAAAATAGTAAAAATAAAGGGTGTATCTGATAGTGAAAACCTCTCTGAGGCACTAGAGGATGGAGACTTGCCTCTTCCTCCCGTCTATGATTACTGATTAGAATAGTCATCCATAGTCATTTAAGAGACCTAACCAATCAATTTGGGCACAGAAGAAATTATGCAGATCACTTAAATCATGACATCCCTAAGTGAAGCATGAGTCAGCCCTCATGACTCCCCATCGAGACTTGATCATCAAATTTGCATGGTCATATGCCCACATGCCTAGAGTCAACCTCGATCTCATTGTCCATCATCTAGTAGTAGATCCTGACACCAAGCTAGTCAAGCAGAAACTAAAAAGAATGCATCCAAAACTAGCCTTATTATTAAAAGCAGAACTCGAAAAAATTCTCCAAGCCAAGATCATCAGGCCATCAATTATTCAAACTAGATCTCCAACATGGTGATGAAGGGTGCTCATCAGTGCTCCCCTTAATACCACAAAAACATAACAGAAACAGAGAAACAACAACAATATGCAATAATAGGAAATTGGCTTCTTATTATCTCCACAAATGTGGAATTACAAACTTTCAAAATTACAATATGCAAAGCCACATGGGCATTCCCTTACAATATTCTATAGGAAAAAGCCTCAAATCAATACCCAGATCTCTACCCAGAACTATCCCGAACTGCCCTAAACTACCTAAGACAATACTATGGGCCTTCCTTATATAGGCAATTTCCACCACCCGAGAAGGTTCCAAAAATTTTTAGCCCTAAGGGCCGACCAAACTTAGAATTATTTTATTTTTCATTTTGTTACATCAAAGTCAGCTCAAAATAACTTTTGAAACCCAAACAAAATTTTTGAAAGAAAATCATTTTCTGCAATTTCGGGTGACCCAACTTTCGAAGACCATAAGTCATCACCAGTTGCTCCAATTGACTATTATAACCCCATTTTAGAAAGGGTGCGAGGAGCTCTACAACATTTGAAACAACCAAGCTCCATTCAGCCCAAAATTTGACCTCATCTGGGGCCTCTAAAGCCTTCAAAACTAAGTTCAAAGTTTTTGTACCCTACTGGCAATATCAAAAATCTTCAATATCTTCAAAACTAGACCTGATCTAGCAATGAAACTTTACTGGCAGGCTGATATGACTGAGATGAACCTCCACGTGTAAAATCAAAACATTCTGAGATTGTATGAACAACTTACTAAAAATAGAAAATTTCCATAAATAGTAGCCCTACACAAGATAGCCCTTATTGAAAAGAAACCAGAAATATTTTTGGGTGATGCAAGATTGCTCTTACACCCAGGATGCTCTTGCATCAGACACCTAGGGTAATTTGAGAAGTGACCTTGTCACGACTCAGGTGTGTAGAGGAAAACCAAGATGGTTAACCTCCTCCTTTTTTAGCCATGATGAAGCTTCAATAGGTCATCCTTACCACTTGACCAGATATTCTTCATATGTCCTCTTCCTTGTGCTTCTGCCAACACAACTATCTAGTATGTCTTCAATCTCCTTGATATCTAAACTAGTTGCTAGAATACTCCACTGTGCTGCTATAACCTCATTTTCAACACCTCCTTCATGATATTCTGTCAGATCTGAAACATTAAATACTGGTAAAATATTTAGCTCAGTAGGCAACTTGACCTCATGTATTTCCTGAATCATGCTTCTTCAGTATCTGCCTTAGCCTTATACTGCGCATTCATCTTGGTAATATGCTTCCTCACCTCCTCATGGATGTTCTTCAAGCGTTCTACAAAATCCCTAGCTTCAACACTACTTATTTCTCCTTTATCTATCTTTCTCAACTCAGATGCATTTCTGGGACTACTTCCATATATAATCTGTGGATGATGTGATGAACTAAACTTCAAATCTATCTTCAACTCTTCACTTTCTACTAGTCTCATTCTGTGTGATAATTTATTTGGCAAACCAACTCCTAGAATCAAGTCCATCTGATGTTTGATCTTTCTTACTGGTGGTAATCCACTAGGTACATTATCGGATACAATATCCTGAAACTCATTCAATAATTCTGCAACTTCTATAGGTACATCTTCTACTTCCTCTTTCCCAGCCTTTGGAATTAAGGTAAAACACATATTATCATGCCACATACCATCTAATAAATTTCCTCTATCAACAAAAGTTATTCTTGCATTACCACATACCTTTTATTTTATTTCCTTCAGTGGTTTTAGCTTATGTCGCACTCCATCCTTTATCAGGGAATAGGTATTCACATAGCCATCATGTACAACACATCTGTCAAACTGCCAAGGTCTACCCAACAATATATGACATGCATCCATAGATATGATATCACATAGTATGTCATCTTGGTACCCGCCGATCTTGAACTTCACTAGGCACTGTTCACTAACCATGACCTTGTGGTCATCCTGCACCTAGGCAACCCAATATGGATGTGGATGTTTCTACCTCTTGAGCTTCAACTTTGTCACCATCTCTTCTAACAAAAAAATTATCAGTACTACCACTATCAATAATCACATCACAACACTTACCCTCACACTTGCACCTGGTGCAAAACAGGCTCCTTCTTTGCTCAGGTTCATTTTCACCACTCAATAGGACTCTTCTATTAATTAGTGTGTCTCCTCTTTCAGCATATTCAGAATGTGATTATCTGGCATCTTCATCTACATATGCAACTCTAGCCTAGCCTTCATTCCTCCTATCTATCCTTCCTTGGCATTGAGGATATTCAAATTCCCTATGACCTTCTTCTCCACAGTGAAAACATGTTCCACGAAAGCTTCCTCTTCCTCTTCCTCTCTGATCTCTATTGTTCTGATCTTGGAAATGACTGAAATTATCTCCTCTCCTATTCTGACTATTACTGGCCTCATCCTACTTTTTCAAATCTTAATTTCAATCTCCATATGACCATCCACTAGATCTTCCATCATGACCTCTTCTATTTTGTTTTCTCTCCAACTTCTTGCTTAGTTTTTCCTCTACTTTTAGGGCAAACTAGTATGCCTCTTCAATACTATTCATTTGAACTAGATTTAACTCTTCCTGAATGCTTGGCCTCAACCCATTAAGGTAACAAGAAACTTTCTCCTTATCCACTTCTACATGGCTTTTTCTAATGAGGATTCGATAGAGCTCCTCTGTATACTCCTGAACAGATCTTCCTGCTTGCTTCAAACTTTGCATCTTCTTCAGTAGGTCAAGCTCATAATCAACAGGAATGAACTGTTGCTTCAATTTATCCACCATCTGAGCCCATCTTGTGATTTTATCCTTTCCTCTTCTATTTCACTCCAATTGAATCTCTTGCCACCAGATCTTTGCATGACCCTTCAGTCTGGCCTTCATGAATTTGACCTTATCAGGATCCTCAATATCTTCATACTCAAAATATTCTTCACATTCATTGATCCAGTCGATCAATTCTTCTAGGTTAAGATTTCTAGAAAATGTCAAAACCTCAATCTTAGGTCTTTTCCTGATCTTGGAAATGGCTTGGAAAAGATTTTCTTCTTCTTGATTCAAAATTTCACCTTCTTCTCCTTGATCATCATTTCCTTCTTCAGCTTCATCCTCACTTTCATCTCTAACATTAAGATTCATTCCTCTGTGAATCTCTTCTTGCAATGCTTGCACTTATCTCTGGAGTGCTCTAACCTTAGGTGTTACAACACCATCTCTTCCACCATGTTCCCTTTATGGAGGCATTTTCATGATGCGCACTAAAACCCTAAACACAGTCCTGGTGCAAACTGCCTCGCAGTTGGTGATTTGTTTATGTAGAAACCCTAACCCACAGTCCTGGTGCAAACTACCTCACAATCAATGATCTATTTACACACTTAGGAACTCTTTCTCTAATACCACTTGATGAAGGGTGCTCATCGGTGCTCCCCTTAATACCACAAACACATAATAGAAACAGACAAACAACAACAATATGCAACAACAGGAAATTGGCTTCTTATTATCTCCATAAATGTGGAATTACAAACTTACAGAATTACAATATGCAAAGCCACATGGGCATTCCCTTACAATATTTTGTAGGAAAAAGCCTCGAATCAATACCCAGATCTCTACCTAGAACTATCCCAAACTACCCTGAATTACTTAAGACAATACTACGGGCCTTCCCTATATAGGCAATTTCCACCACCCGAGAAGGTTCCAAAAATTTTTAGCCCTAAGGGCTGACCAAACTTAGAATTATTTTATTTTTCATTTTATTACATCAAATTCAGCTCAAAATAACTTTTGAAACCCAAATATAAATTTTGAAAGAAAATCATTTTCTGCTATTTCAGGTGACCCAACTTCCGAAGACCATAAGTCATCACCAGTTGCTCCGATTGACTATTATAACCCCATTTCAAAAAGGGAATGAGGAGCTCTACCACACCTAAATGAAGCTTCATTGAGCCCAAAATTCAACCTCATCCGGGGCCTCTAACACCTTCAAAACTGAGTTCAAAGTTTCTATACCCTGCCGACAATACCGAAAATCTTCAATATCTTCAAAACTAGACCTGATCTAGCCATGAAACTTTACTGGCAGGCTGATATGATTGAGATGAACCTCCACATGTAAAATTATAACATTCTAAGATTGTATGAGCAACTTACTAAAAATAGCAAATTTCCATAAATAGCATCCCTACACAAGATAGCCCTTATTGAAAAGAAACCAGAAATATTTTTGGGTGATGCAAGATTTCTCTTACACCCTGGATGCTCCTGCATCACATGGTACCAGTTGTCAAGCCTATAGGTGACACAAGAATTTTCACTGACTTCAGGGATCTCAACAAGGCATGTCTGAAGGATCATTTTCCACTCCCCAACATTGATATGATCATAGATCTCACTTCCGGTCATGAGATGTTGTTGCTAATGAATGGCTTCTCAGGATACAATCAGATCAAAATAGCCAAAGTAGACTAACACAAGATAGCATTCACTATGCCATGGGGCACCCTCTGTTATAACATGATGCCATTTGGACTCAAAAATGTGGGGGCTACCTATTAAAGAGCAATGATCACAATTTTCCATGACATGATCCATAACATCCTTGAGGACTATGTAGATGACGTCCTAGAAAAATCTAGAACACGACAGGAACACTTTGATGTCCTTGAGAATGTGTTTGATCATTTGCACAAATATGGGCTAAAGCTAAATCCAAAGAAAGGTGTATTTGGCATGACATCCAGAAAACTTCTAGGATTTATTGTCTCCATACAGGGCATAGAGATCGATCCAAAGAAGGTAAAAGCCATTATAGAGATGCCTCCTCCTAGAACTCTCAAATAGTTAAGGAGCCTACAAGGAAAGTTGCAATTAGTTTGAAGATTCATCTCCCAACTAGCAGATAAGTGCCATCCATTCATGCATCTTTTGTGAAAGGACACCAGCTTCAAGTGGGACCCTATCTGTTAGCATAGTTTTGAGAAACTCAAGGAATACCTAGAAAATGCACCTATTCTTGTACCACTGGTGCTAGGAAGGCCCCTCATTTTGTACATATCTACAACTACCACAACATTGGGGACACTCCTAGCTCAGCTTGATGATGATGGAAAAGAGAGGGCCATTTACTATATCAGCTAAAAACTAGTTGGCTATGAGCTGAACTACTCCCCAATGGAAAAAATTTTCTTAGCAGTGCTTTTTGCCACTCAAAAACTTTGCCACTATATGCTCAGTTACACGGTAAAGCTAATCTCAAAGGTTGACCTTCTCAAATACTTGCTTTCAAGGACCATCCTCATGGAATGGATGGAAAAGTGGGTAATGCTCCTTAGTGAATTCGACATCTAGTACATCGATTGAAAGGCCATCAAAGGAAAGTTATTGCAAATCAGCTTGTGAAAGCTCCCTTAGTTGACACATACCCTCTAGTGATGGAATTCCTAGATGAACATCTTTATATGGTTGAGGAATAACCCTAATGGAAGTTGTATTTTGATGGATCGTATACATCACATGGGTCAGGGGCAGGGATACATTTTGTAACTCCTTAAGGTGACTACATCCCAAAACCCTTCAAATTAGGATTCATGTACACAAATAACATTTCAGAATATGAAGCCCTCATCACCAATCTCAGAACAACTATCCATTGGAATATCACATAACTTCAAGTATTTGGGGATTCCCAATTAATCATCAAATAGGTCCTTGATGAATTTTAGACAAAAGATAACAAGCTATTGCCCTATAAAGAGCTTGTAGATAAACTCAAAGAACACTTTGTTAGCATATAGTTCACACAAGTGCAAAGACTAAAAAATAAGGTAGCTGATGCTATGGCCACCATTAGGTCACTATTGGAAATCCCCAATGATGCCACACAATATGAGTTTTAAGTTGAGCAGCTACACATGCCTGCTTACAAGAACATTGATGCTCATATGGTATGCATCTTGGTTGGTCCCCAATCCCCATGGTACCATGACATTCATGCTTATCTAAAGAATGGTATCATATCTCCTCACCTCACAAACACCCAATGCTAGAACCTTATTTGTAGAACATCCTACTACACTCTTGTAACCAACACCCTATATCATCATGGGTACCATAACATCCTCTCCCAATGTTTAGACTCAAAAAAGGCCACCTTGTCTTTACAAGAGGTTCATGCTGGCATTTGTGATGCCCACACAAGCAGCATCGTCCTTGCCAAGTAGCTACTTAGAGTTGGGTATTATTGGCTAACCATGGAGCACGACACCTGTGAGTTTGTAAAGAAGTGCCTACAGTTCCAACAACATGTTAATTTGATTCATGCACTAGCACAAGACCTACAACCCATTGCACCTCTGTGGCCCTTCTCGTGTTGGGGTTTCAACCTTGTTGGCATGATCCACCCTCAATTTTCTAACAAACACAAGTACATCATAATATCTATAGAATACTTCACAAAGTGGGTCGAAGAAATTCAAATCAACATAACTATTGGTGTCCAGATCTCCAAATTTATCCTCTACCACATCATTTTCCACTTTGGAATCCCCTCCACCATCTTCACAGACCACAATTCACCATTTGAAAACTAGCATGTCAAAGGAATCTATAACCAGTTCCGCATCCACCAATGCTTTTCTAGCCCATATTTTCCACAAGGGAATGGCCAAGCTAAGGAAACTAACAAGACCATCCTAAAAATCTTTAAAAAATTCTTCAATGGTCTTGGCCATGACTGGCATCTGCAAATTGATCCCTCCCTTTAGGCCTATTGTACCTCATTTCATGGCCCCATAGGCACCACCCCATACTCCCTAGTATATGGTGCTGAAGTTGTTATGCCAATCAAGGTCAAAATCCCTTCACTACAGGTGTCCATGAAGAACTACATCACAAATGAAGACTACCGTGTGGCATGCCTTACCTAGCTAGACTTGCTAGATGAAAAGAGACAACAAGCCTATGATCACCTAATCATGTACCAAAACCCTCTCAAGAGGAGCTTCAATAAAAAGGTGCACCCCTGATAGTTCCAAGTGGGTGACCTGGTCCTAAATGAAAATCAGAAAGTGGAGGCTAATTGTGAAAAGCAAGGGAAGTTCAAGCCCACCTAGTTGGGTCCCTATGTGGTGACAGCTTTCTTTAGCTGTGGAGCTTACTAGTTGTCGATGCCTGAAGGTGAGCCTCTTAATGATCTCATTAATATCATACATCTGAAGTGGTTCTATGCTTGAATCATGCAAATGATCCTGAAAAAATCTTAAAAATCATAAAAAGTCCTTAAAAAATATAAAAATCATAAAATGATCTTGACAAAATCCTAAAAACCATAAAAAGTCCTGAAAAAATCTTAAAAATCATAAAAAGTCCTGAAAAAATCCTAAAATTTACAAAATGTCCTAAAAAAATCATCATAGTGAAAACCTAGCAAACAAGCGCCTTGATGAATCAAAAATTTCAAAAAATTGAAAGAAAAAAAAAATTGAAAAATGAAAGAAGAAAAGAGAAATAATCATCCAATGGTGAAAACTTGGGCAATTCAGCTACCTTGGATAAATATGTTGGTCAAAACCTGACAAATAGGTGCCATACATAGTGGACCACACCATTATCTACCAAACTCCCATTTCCCCCTCTACCAATCAGAATCCCCTCACCACCACTTTTCATCCCGTTTCACTCATCCCTTGTTCCCAAGGTGTCATCCCCATTTCGCTAGCAGGTGAGACCTACCATCCCACTTCCTGAGATTCTTTAAATATCCACTACATATAGTGTCTCCAATTTATATATATTGTCCAATCCTTTTTTAGTAGCACCTTTTGACCATGAACCACATGGCCCACAATGATCTCAATCTAAGTAATGTTCCCTCAGCAAGCATCCCATGTCACTATGATTCTTCAAAGGTTTTTTGTTTTCCCATCAACAATTCCAAATGTAGTCAGAACCCATCAGCCAGGTCCTTGTAGGATGCATCCTTCCTCCATGTTTGACCTAATCACAACAATCCACAGTCGGTCGATCTCTTTTGGAAAAGGATGTCTTTTGGTCTCATTACTTGGATTTCATGAAAGTTTGATTAATCTTTTCAATTGATTTTGAGGTCTCAATTGACTATTCTACTCAAGGTTGCCACAATATTTTATATCATGGTGCGCTGCAACAAGAGGCATCTTTCTAGGGCAAGGTCTTTTTGTGATCTTTTGTTTTTGTTTGTGAGTCAGTTGAACATGACCCTTACATGGCTCACAGGTGATCTTTTGGGTCATCTAGTGCACTTGGGAAATGTTGTTTTTTTGTGGATTCCCTCACATCATTTCCACAATTTTTCCTTCTAGGTGCATGCATGATGTTGGGGAAATCCTTGCGTGTCTTTTTCACATCAGTCCTATGCAACGCTAGTGACATGACCTCACATTCCTAGTAACTTTAGTTAGTCCCTTATGTTATTATATCAAAATAAGTGCTCAAGCTACATGGTGGTGTTCCCATTCGGAATACCTCATGCTCAAGCTTCACTAAACATCCTTCATCCCATTAATTGTCCAAAGAAAAGCTCACATCATCCCTATCCAATATCAAAACATCATCCTACAAAAAATCCCTCAAAATCATCTTCCTCACCTCCCATTTTCACCCATCATTTCCCCATAACCACTTCGTCATGATGCAAACTTCCCCACCTCCCTTGCCTCATGTTCTTGACTCTTGGATTGTGATTGTGCAAATCCCCCATGTTCATCATCCCCTCTGTACCACTCCCCCTTTCTTCCTTAGTGAGGGATCAGTCAAGCAGTGATATGTTGTGCCATCTCATCCTTACACTTTTCCTTCAAACTCCCATCTGCATTCATATTGTTCCCCTACACCCTCCTACATACATTTCATTTCCCACCACTATCCTAAGTTGTATTATCTCATCTCATTTCACTACCATACATCCTATGCCTCATCCTAAGTCCATTGTCATCTCGCATTGTTCGTTCATTTTTTTTATCATCTTGCATTAGTAACATAGTGCTTGTCAGTTCATTTCAATTTGCATCCCATTACTCATTCATCATTCATTTGTAGATTCATTTTAGTCTCACATTGTTAGAGTTCATCATTCATTTTGGGTTCATTTTTACCTTGCATTATTAGATCCATTGTTAGATTCATTTCATCCATTTCATATCATTTATCATCTTGCATTGATTAGATTCATTTTAAGTCATTCACGATTCATTTTAATCTTGCATTGTTAGGGTGCATTTTAGTTTCATTCATATCTTCCTAGATTTATTTTAATCTTCCATTGTTAGGGTTCATTTTAGGTTCATCCATTAAAATCATTTTTGATTCATTATCATTTTAGGTTCATTTGTTATCTTGCATTGTTAAGTCATTTTTTATCTTGCATTGTTACAACATATTAAAACATCCATAAATATCACATGTGATCATAATCATACATACATCATACATCAAAAGAATTTACATCACATCTTGTATCCACAAATCGTCAACACATGCATCTCATATCAAACACATCATAGCACATATCACATCTAGCACCTTGCATCTTGCATCATACACATGCTAGTCTCATAGCATATAGAAAATCACATCACATCTTGCATCACCCATGTTAGTACATCATATGCACCCATAACATCCATGCATTACACATCATATCCCACCCAGCTCATCATATATATATCCAAAATCATCGCAAAGAATAAATTACATGTCCCAACCCAAAACATGAAAGAATAAATGTCTGTCTAACTCCATGTCCACATAAAAGATACAGATATACATATACATCAGGACTATGCCCTTCATTAATGAATAAATCATAACTAAATGATCAAAACTCATAGCATATTGTAATACCCCAAAAATGGGCTATAGGTTCATTAACCTCCTACATCATGAAATCGATCAAAATCAACATCGAAGTCCTAACCTAAGGCACAACTCCACATCAGTCATCGAAACCTAATTGATTTTATCTTAATTTTGCATCGGGGAATATTCCTTGAATATTCCTAATTTATCATAATTATCTTTAATTGAATAATATTTGGTGATAAATGTCATTATTTATCCTAAAGTTGATAAATTGAATATGATAATATTTAATTAATTAATTTAATTCTACCACTTAATTATTTAATTAGATTTAATTGCATTTATTCCTAATTAATATTATTTTTATTTTGACAATAAATCAAAATTCCTATAAACAATCAATTGAATATTTATTTAATTGATTTAAAATCAAGTTGTCAAATTTAATGATTTAATTGGAATAAAGTTTGATTTAATAATTGATTAACCCATAAATCAATTGTTTTAATTCAAAATCAGTTAAGTGGAAAATAAATCACTTTATTTTTAAATTAATTCATATTAAATCATGCACAATCAAAAAGCAGTCAACTTTAAAACAACTATTATTTTCAATTTGTTAACTTTTTAAACTCAACATCTGATGATGAGTTGAAAAAGAGAACTAAAACTCTATTTTGAGTTAAACACTACTTTTGCATGATTTTCGTGATTTAATTATCTCTGCTTTTCTTGATAACTCAAAAATCAACCTGAGTTTATCAAGAGTGATTTATGGCTTTTCTCTATACATCCTCAACCCCTGGATTTCTATAAAATCAAGGCTTAGCTCTTCATAATACATCCCTCAAGCTTTCAATCCCTTAAGCTCTCAATCCCTCAAATTTGCATACTTACTTTGGCAAGTTGACATCTGAAGAATCAAGCTCTTGCACACAAGGTGATTGTGAGATTTTTTATTTTTTTTAGGGTTCATAGCATTCATTCATAGCATATCATTGTTAGATTAATTTTCATATCATTTCAATTTATTCTAGATTAGTTTCATATCAAGTTTTTCATCTAATTGCATAGAAAAATACAAAAAAGAAGAAGATTAATTTGCATTCATATTTCATTGCTTTCATCATTTTAAATCCTTCGTTTAGGTGTTTCATTATCACTGATCTTGATTTCAATCTAAGAATACCATACTCGCACCTACTAGAAGGTAGTAAATCGTCTGGTTAGCTTAGTTTCAATTACTTGCAGATTTTGATTTTGCTAACCTCTAATGTTTTACTGAAGTGTTGTGTCCACAGCTAGGTACAATTTTCACACACACATTTTTGGCACCCACTATAGGGCCTTGAAATGGGTTTCCATTCTATTTTATCAAATTTCTATCATTTTTCTCAAACCCACGACCACAAGGTTAATTTTTGTGAGTTTTGTGATAAATTTTTGGGCTGTTTTTCTAGAAATCCAACTGATGTTTTTATTGGTACATGCACATATAACATGATAAAGATCTGAAATTTATATTTCTAGAAAGGTATTTGGGTTAGCTTTCATTTTCTATTGGTTTGGATTACTTTCATTTTGATTTGCAAAATTTATGATCATATTAGTGAAGACTATTCAGAACTTGATTTTATGAAATTTGACTGATGTTTTTATTGGTACATGAACATATGACATGATACAGATATGAAATTTATATTTCTAGAAAGTTATTTGAGTTAGATTTTATTTTCTATTGGTTTGGATTAATTTTGTTTTGATTTGCAAAATTTATGATCATTTTAGTGAAGACTGGACTAAACCTGATTTTATGATATCCGACTGATATTTTTATTGGTACATGCACATATGACATGATACAGATCTGAAATTTATATTTCTGGAAAGGTATTTGAGTTAGATTTCATTTTCTATTGGTTTGGATTAATTTAAGTTTGATTTTAAAAATTTATGATTGATTTATTGCAGACTGGTTAGAGTCTGAATTTTTATGACAACATGTTTTTTGATTATCCAATGACATTATCTTTGACTAACCTAATTTTCTACCACGTGGGGTTGACAAGTTGTGTTTCTTTTTTGATGGATTTTTATAATAGTGGGTTTCATGTACAAGAATAGGTAAGTTTTCATAATAGTGGTTTGTAGGTGCAAGTGCAGGTACATCCTGTGGGTACAAAAGATAGAATACAAATGCTCAAAAATTGCTAAAATAGGTAAAATCTACTCAGCACATTGCAAGGAACTCAGGTATTTTTTTACATCTAATAAAACTTCATTTTGGGACATAAAATGAACTCTCTTGTGTCAAGCTTGAGTGCCTTTACATCTTTCATAATTAACACTTCAGTTTTGGGCTCTAAAACGAACATAGATTTACTTTTTGCATACCTATTACATATAGTAATTAGGTCCTATGAACACTATTTGCAGATGATCTTGTGAGAGTGGGATTATTTCACTTGTTTACATGTGAAGCTCTTCTTGATGAAGGATCCCCTTGTAGGTAGGGAGGATACTATGATTATCTTATGTTCTACTAGGTTTGCATCTTTGGCTTTTGATCGATACATTCCCTCTCTAGAGAGATTGATAGACCATAAGTTGTTGACATCATAGATCTTAGTGACATAATTTTAGTCTTAGCATGTTGGATTAATCTATCTACTTTGTTTTGGTGAAGTGAATAGGCTAGGGGATTATGCTCTACTTCCTTTTTGGATAGTACCAGAAACCTAGATCCTTGAATCTGATCTAGTCCCCTTGTGGTATATTTTGTGAGTCTCCTTTAGAGAGGGTTAACCGTAGTGTACATTCCCTTAATTGGTTCAACCACATGGATAGAACCTCAAGCAGTAATAGCCATTTTCACCATGGTAGTAGTAGCCACTATATAAATGTCCTTGTGGAGGAAATATTCATAGGTGTGCTCTTGTTGTCACTAAGGATTGCACCCAATTTGCTAAGTGTTGAACCCAGCAATCCTGTGAAATATGGGACTATTCTCAAGCTGTGGGTAACTTATCTAAGAATAGACCTCCGGATTAAGGGTCGGCTTCCCTTTGGATCACTTGAAACTTATCTAAACTTTGAAGGGAAAAGGGAGAGAAAATGCATGAAATTAAACAACTGCAACTAAAACAAAAAAAAGGTGATCCACTGAAATTTAAAAAAGATCCACAACTAAAAATAAGTTTACTCCAATAGAAAAACAAACTTAACTTACAACTCAATCCAACTTTCTTAAACTCCTAGTGAAACAAGGTACTTGAAATGAAGAAAAATGAAGAAATCTTCACAATTCTGATATTCTTGATTGCACACAAGTCACACTATTGAATTAAGATAAATTCCTGAACACCCACTTGGATTCAACATGAAAGTTAAGGATATAAGGACATCATAGTAATCCTACATATGACTTCAAAAGCAAACCCAAAATTGTAGGAGAACAAGAAGGATCAATTTCATTGTTGAAAAGAAACTAAGTACAATTGTGTCTCTCAGAGCTACAACACTCATATCAGAGAGAAAGAATGAAGAGCTAACCTCAATCACAAAAAGTGAGAGGTATAAAAGCTAAAACTAGGAATCTGCATAAAAACTCCACTACCTCCTAAGAATAGAAAAAAGGTCAATAATGGACCCATGAGGCTGCATCATGATTCGAATGTTAGATTCCCAAGTTTCTAGGGCCAAGGAAAATGGGGACCTAAAAATAGAAGGTCCAAGGAGACCACTCTATCCACTAAGTCATGCATCATAATAAGATTCTGACAATGGCTTACAAAATGCCATTGTCAGAATTTACAATAACATATGCAATGACTGTTACATTTAAAGCCTATCCCACTATGACACAAAATGGACCTAATGTATTTTAAAAAGGTCTCAACCCCAAAATGGGGAAACACATTTTAAAATAATCATAATTAAACAAGAATCCACTTGTGCCTAAAGAAAAAAACATGGACTAAGATGCATTTTGAAAAAAGTTCTCAACCCAAAAATGGGGAGAATATCAAAAATATTTACAATTTGAACTAAATCCACATCATATGAATATATCTAATCATATGTATCCCAACCTAAAGACCTATCAAAATCTTCACCAATGCTTAAGATACACAATAGAATAAAATGGTAAATGAATCTTGACCCAATGAAAAGAGGAGAAGGAAAAAATCAATAGCCATTTTATTCAAAAAAAAAAAACCCTACCGCTAGCATTGTGGACTTTCTCATCTAACATATGGCAAGTTACCATTTCCCTACTAATAGTTCTACCCTTGGATTTGGAAATAGCTAACCCTAGTTCTCAGCATTATGCTATTAAGGTAGGCACTGGTTCTATCTTTCATTCTTCATTCTCATTGTTTTCTTTCCAAGGCACCACCATTACATTTTTACTTCTCTGTCAAGATTATTTCATGCTTTGGTGTATTTGATCTGGCATCAATATCTCTTTGTTATCTACTCAAAACCCCCTAAGTGTGAATGCCTAATGATCCTCAATTAGGGCACCACATTGGGTTATGCTACCTCTGCATTTGATTATGTCTTGAAGGCACTATGAATTTCATTGTCTTATTTTTTATTCCTATATTTGATAAGGGTACTATGGCTTGAAATATGTTGTCTCTGTACCTATTGTTGCATTTGAGTTCTCTGCATTTTGATATCATGAATATTTGATTCACTAGCTTTCATTCTCATTCACTATTATATAGCTTGTGCCCTTTCTCATGTCACTATTGTAAATAGTTGGTGGTATGTTCATTGTTGAAGCCATGCTAGCTAGGGCACGGGTTTTTTTTCACTGGCCCAGATGTTGAGAGCTCGTAAAAAGCTAGGGCATCATGTTTGTACCTCCATTTACTACAATCTATGACCCCTTAAGCTTGTTGTTGTCATTGCATATTATATCCACAATAATCATTCCATTAAAAGTATCTATTGCTTATGCCAGCCCGTGACCAATTAGTTAAGGCACTGTGGTATCGAGTTCCCTATCTATGTTTTATTTTTGGGGCCAAGCTCGTTGTCAAGCTATTTTATATTTCCTTTGACCATGTCATGAATCTTAACCATGTGTTGTATCTATGCTTTATGCAGTTGTTCTTTGATTCTTCTGGATTTCAATGTGATAATGGCATTTGAGCTCCTCTCATGAAATGTTGGATGACTCTTGAGTAGTGTGCCAGAGCATTGAGATTTGTATACAGCACATGCTTGCTATTTGGCATCATATTTCTATATGACACTACTTGGCATGCCCATAAAATTATTTCCATTTGATATATTTATGGCATTTGCATTCGTCATTATATGCCAGTCCCATCTGAAAGTTGTGAGCTTCTCTTCCATGTTCACCCACTGGTGTGGCTAGTCATGGCCCGCGGGTTAGGAAATGCGATCATTTTTTAATCCTTCTTGGATCTCGTGATCTTCAATCTGGTTGCCATGTCTTGCTTTGACAACTTGGTGCTTTTTGTTATTACCAGCAATGTTTGTTTTCCTTTGGTGACTGTATTGAATCTTTGCATAATAACTGTATTGAACCCGCACCTTGTGATAACGCCAGCCTATAGTTTGGCACACTCCACTTCTCATTGTATGTGCTAGCTTGCTTTTTTGTTTACTGTTTGGTGCCTGATCTCCACTTGGATGTTGTGTTTGAATTTCTTACATTTCACTCTATGGAATGCTAGAAAAAACATAAGCATTGTGCTAGGATGTCGCTGCTTGTAGGTTATTATCCTTTGTTTTTGTACCCATGTTATTAGAGATGTCGCATTACATTTGTTATCTCACTGTTGTATTGTGAAACTTGTTGCTAGTACCACTATTTGCAATGTCTATTATACTTTGGCATTGCTTTGATCCTCATGGTTCTACCACTTGATTATTTGACATCTTTGATCTATGCCTTTGCTAATGTTTCTATGCTAATAAGATGTACATACTGATGCTCATTGAATCACAACACATTTGTTGATGCTTGCCACTATTTTACTAGTTGTTGTAGCATATTATTAACATGCTTGTTGGTGTAGTTATAGGCCATGAACATTTTCTTTGTTATCTGTATTCTATGTTGAGATGTTATGGGTTTGAATGGCTTACGACCTTGGAACAGGGGCATCCATGTTTAGAAGTGTGACATCATTTGTTTACTATTGGTGTACCATTGTCATTGTTGTTCACTGAATGTAATTGCTTTGATATACTGTATTATTGATCATTTGTTGTCCATCCTTGAGTATATCTCCACTATGGTTCAAAGCACTCCTCATGTCATAGCATGGTACATTAAATGTAGATTTGAAACACATTCCATGCCACAATGCTCCTTTCTTTAGTATGCAGATTGTGTACCCTATTCCATTTCTCTATTTTGACAATGATTCTTTGTGCTTAATGAGATCTATTCATATTCTTGGGAGATGACATGCTCATGCTTGTACCTCATGTTACAATGCCCTATAATCACTCTACCATTTTCACTTCATGTTTCTCCTTTGCTTCCATGATCTATTTCATGATTGTCATTGATGTTGCACTATTTGGATGTTTCCTTGTTTATACGATTGGTGCTCTTGGCCCTTGATGCGATCATCGACAGAAAACTTGAGGTTTTTATGTCATGATTTGCATTAAGGGACCAGATCATTCATTGGATTCATTGTTGGATTAGCTCCTCCTATATCTTCACATGAAACAAACATGTCAATGAAAACATGGTTCCTCTTTTGTTCTTTGGAGCCTTATGCACATAGCTTGAGCACAACCTTTGTCAGAGGTGCATGGCTGAGTGTGCGTATGCATTCTATAGATATTGTGATACCAGCCATTGCATAGATCCATTAGATCTAACACATATCCCTTCTTCTCTTCTTTCAAGTTCTGGATCTCAAGAGCTCTCTGGACAGGACCGGATCCGGAAACTACTACTAGGCAATGTCTTGTACCCCAGTATTTAATCATTTTATTTATGTATATATATACTCATTCATTCAATTCTGGTAATGGCTATGCTCATGGCCTGTGTGAGCTCAGATAGATATTTCTCCTTTCAATTGTTTCCTATTTGTACACTATACATGCATGTGTAGCTTTAGATGTAGTTCATTTCCTTTTACTTTCATGTACTCTTCAAAAATGAAATGAACACAACTTAAAGAAGATCACATAATAACACAAACTAGTGTATTGAAGCCTCATCTAGTAATTAGGTCTCCAATCTAAGAATGAGTAAAAATATGGCAACATTCTGGTGACCTCTTTGGAGTGCTTGCCTACTAAGCATCCTGACCAGCTACCTTAAAGATCCATTGGGCACAGAGTCTTATAAGCTTCAAACTGAACTTAGTTCTTGGACAACCAATCCTTCTTTAACAAAACTACTAACTACTAGAGATAACCTCTTTGGCTTATTACTACTCACACTAAACTGAAAGCCAAATTGAAAGCAACTAAAAACTAGAAACAACTCTTGCCAGGCACTTAGGGAACACAAAAAACTAGGAACTTCTAACCTACTAATGTACAAGGTAGAAATAGACCTCAGAAACAAGCTTTCATATGGATCTGATTCACTAGAATGGGCAGCTCCTCTCCATCCATACTAGCCAGCTAAAAAGCATTATGGGCTTTGCATCCAATCACCATGAAAGGCCCACTCCATATGGCATCAAATTTAGTATGCCTCCCTAGTTTTTATTTTGATTCATCCATTTGAGGACCAAGTCCCCTTCCTTGAAAAATCTAGGTGTGGCCTTCCTATCAAAGCTTCTTTTCATCTAGGCATGATGATCTTCCAAGTTCTCTAGTGCTAGTTTTCTTGTTTCTTCAAGCTCAACTAGTTTAGCAAGCCTAACTTGCATAGCATCTTCTTTCATGAGATCAATCTCCTTGATTAAACTCAAAGTATGCAACTTAGTAGACAAAGGAATCCTAGCTTCTTTTCCATATACAAGTGTATAGGGTGAGTTACCTATAGACCTCTTGGGTGTTATTTTGTCTACCCATAAGGCCAACTTCAACTTGTTGTGCCAATATCTATGGTCTCCTTCTATAGTTCTTTTGATGATTCTTAGCAAGTTCTTATTTGTTGATTCTACCTGACCATTACCTTGAGGGTAATAGTTAGAGGAAGTACTCAGGAAGATATTGTGCTTGAGTGCCCATTTTGAAATTTGAGTTCCTAGGAATGCCATAGCATTGTCTAAAATGATAGAATCTGGAGTACCAAATCTAGATGCAATGTCTTGATAAAAGTTTAGGATAGAGGCCTCATTTGCTTCCTTCAGTGCCATAGCCTCTGTCCATTTGGTAAAATAGTCTATAGCAGCAAGTATCCATTTATGTCCAGCACTAGATGGGGGTTGACAGGTCCAATAAAATCCAATCCCCATTTTGAGAAAGGTTGTTCCACCTTGATGGGATGTAGAGGGAGGGCTGCTAAGTTTTGTTTTTCAGTGAAAAAAGCATAGTTCTTGCATTTCCTTACCCAATCAAAAGCATCTTTGTATAGGCTAGGCCAATAGTACCCATCTCTCATCACTTTCAAAGTAGTGGTCTTGGCTACAAAGTGTCCTCCAAAACCTCCATCATGAAATTCCTTCATTATTTTGTCCACTTGGCTAGTTTCAACACATCTCAACAGGACACCACTATGATCCCTCCTATACAAAACATCATCAATAATGATAAATGGAATAGCTTGGAGTCTAAAGTACCTTCTTTTACTTCCTTCAAGGCCTTGAGGGCACTAACTAGTTGAGAGATAATGTCTCATCTCTGTTGTCCAGCTTGTACTCTGCTCTGCATCCTGGTTCATCAGAACAACTTCCTCCTTTTGCTAGTTTGGGTTTGTTATCCCTTCATTGAGTTGTTCACACAGTCCTCTTCCTCTAACCAGTTTGGTCACTTTAATCTGAATGTCATACTCCGTGACCTCTATGACCCAACTAGCCCTCTTATGGCTCAGGTCTTTGTTCAGCAAGAAATCTTTTATGCAAGGGTGGGCAACCATCAAGTGCACTATGTTATTGGATAAAAAGTGCCTAAAATTTTTCAAACTCCTCACAACTACTAGGCCATGCTTTTCTAAAGGAGTATAATTAAGTTCATAACCATCTAGACCCTGACTATAAAAGGCTACTGGTTGTTCTTGCTTCTCAGCATTCTGCGAGACTAACATAATAGAGATACTATCAGTGTCCCCAAAAGCATATAGGATGAAATATTTAGAAAAGTCAGGGTTTACCAGAGTAGGAGCAAAGGCAATTGCTTCCTTGACTTCTTCAAAACACCTTTTTCCTTCACTTGTCCAATGAAAGGTTGAGTTCTTCTTCAACATCTAGGTCATAGGTTTTAGTAGTGCTGCAACATTTGGAATGAATCTTCTTAAGAAGTTGATTCTCCCAAGAAAACTTTGCAATCCTTTCTTGTGAGCTGGCAGAGGTAGTGCCATGATGGCCTTTATCCTTTCAGGATCAATGGTTGTCCCTTGTTTATAAATAATGTGCCCTAGTAATCTACCTTCATGGACAGAAAAAATGCATTTCTTAGGATTCAATAAAACTCCAAACTCTCTGCACCTTCCAAAGATCTGTCTAGATGAACCAGGTGATCATTAGTGTCTTTTGAAAATACATTTATATCATCCAAATAAACTAGAATGAACTTGTTCATTAAACCAGCAAATGCCATCTCCATGGCTTTCTGAAATGTAGTGTGTGTGTGAATTTGGTACCCTAGTTGTAGACACAACACTTCAGTAAAACATTAGAGGTTAGCAAAATCAAAATTGGCAATGAATTGAAAGCTAAACTAACCAGGCAATTTACTATCTTTTAGTAGATGCGAGTATGTATTCTCAAATTGGACTGAGATCAGTGACCTTGACAACACCTAAATGAAGGATTTGAATGAAAATCTAGATATGGAATGAATGCAATTTAAGCTATATTTTTGGATTTTCTATGCAATTACAAATGAAAAACTAATATGAATCTATGAGAGATGAAATTGATATGCTATGGATTGATCTAACAATGATATTCTAAATGATATGAATGCAAATTAACAATGAAAATCTCACAATAGCTTGGATTCACAAAGATGATTCTTCAGTCTCCAATTCGACAGCATGAGGATGCAATTTCATGGATCTCAAATGAAGAGCTGAAGCCTTGATTTTATAGAAATCCAAGGCTTTGGAGGCGCATGAGAAAAGCCATAAATCACTCTTGATGAACTTAGGTTGATTTTTGAGTTATTAGGAGATCAGAGAAAATTAACTCACAAAAATCATGCAAAAGTAGTGTTTAACTCAAAATAGAGTTTAGATCAAATTTCAACTCATCCTCAGATGTTGAGTTTAAATTTAAAATTGATTGTTAATCTCTAGTTGCCTGCTTTTCTGACTGTGCATGATTTAATTATAAATTAATTTAAAAATAAAGTGATTTATTCTCAACTTAACTAATTTTAAATTTAAAACAATTGATTTATGGGTTAATCAATTATTAAATCAAACATTATTCCAATTAAATCATTAAATTTGACAACTTTAATTTTAAATCAATTAAATAAATATCCAATTGATTGTTTGTAGGAATTTTGATTTATTGTCAAAATAAAAATAATATTAATTAGGAATAAATGCAATTAAATCTAATTAAATAATTACTTGGTAGAATTAAATCTAATTAATTAAATATTAAGAATATTCAATTAATCAAACTTTAGGATAAATAACATTTATCTGCAAATAATTATTAAATTAAAGATAATTAGGATAAATAAGAATCTTGCTAGGAATATTCTCTAATGCAAAATTTAGGATAAAATAAATTAAGATTCGATAATGTGCAAAGCGCAGTGGTTCAAAGATTAGTCTATGTTTGATATGAAACTGATTTGAAAGATATGATGATGTTAGGTCTTGAATGACCAAAGATAATGTTCACTATAGCAACAATGAACTGATGATTATGAAAAAGTGTCAAAATCCATGGTCCTAAACCTTATGAATGCAAAGAAGTGAGTGACCAATTTCAGACCCAATTGTCCTTGTATGAATTACATTGGTATCACATCTAAACCCTTTAGTTACGAAGAACCAAGGAAATTACACTAATGAACCGATGGTTACAAAAAGTTGATATAGTTTACAAGATAGATTAGGATACCAGATTGATATGGATCTCAATGAATCTAATATGCCCCAAGCGATGATAGATTTTCCCCAAGCGGTGAGTCAACAACCAGACGTGGTTGTTGTCTTGATTACTGAGAGAAAGATTGATTGCAGATTTAGATTTACAGACTTGAATGATATGCAATACCATGCCCCCTTTAGGATTTAAAATTGAAATCTGACAAGAAAAGTTAGTGTTATAGTTTAGAAGCATGTTAATTGATTTGAGAAGTGGTTATACACGTCTGAGAACGCGTTCTGCATCATTTTAGAGGTCCTAAAGATCAAGTTTGACTAGGTTTGACCATGAGTTGACCATGGTTGACCAAGTTGAAATTTTGATAGGTTGATGTAAGATAATCAATTAAGTTGAATTCTAGATTTCTTTGATGATTGAAGGTCGATTGTGCAAGCAGTAGACCGTCCTAGATCCAAAAATTTTAAATCATGATTTTGACATAGTAAACAATCTCAGATTTTGATTTCAAAAATGGATTCAGAATGTCGAAATTAGCCAGGGGTGCAATTTTCATGAAAAATAGAACACTTTTGAAAATTAGGTCAAAAGCTATATAAAGGTTAGAAAGGTCATTTTTAATTCATTTCAACCTTTTGACTTTGAAAACATTATGGAGCCCTCTGAGTGAGAAAATGGTAGAATCAAGAGAATCGAAGGTACCTATGAGTTCACACCGATTCGAGTGCAGCTGGAGACACTAGAGACCTTGGCAGTATGGACATCCGGTAGGTGGACCTCTGTGCTTTGCTAAAATGTCAAATTTTTCATGTTTTATAGCATTTTTGGAATTTTTCATATGCATTTCAATTTTTAATTTTCATGTGCATGAAAACTCATGCAAGTCATCCCCTGAACTCGTATGGCATTTGAAATTTGTTTCCTTTGTCATCTCATGACCACCCAAGAGTCGTATGAAAGGGCCCATGAGTCATACAACGTTTCATCAAGTCGCTCCTTTGTCATACGGTAACCTATGTAATGTCGTATACATATGCTTTGTCATATCATGCCATGTAGAAAGTCATACGACTTTCCATTCCAGTTTGAAGTGTCGTTTGGAAAATAGCAAGCTGAAAATTGACTTTTAGGTCAAAATTTGAATTTTTAAATCTTGTAACCTGATTGCTGACCTTTTGACGTAGCTTCTAAAATAGTGAACTGTCCAATTCTTGCACTATTATCATGTCTTTGATCCAAATTTTTGATTGATTTCCCTATTTCTATATTATGTAGGTCTGATTTCCAAATGTTCATGTCCATGTCTCTCATTTGGTGACACAAAGATTATGTGTTTTACTTCCTGACCCTATGAGGGTACATCTTCCTCCATGTGGTTTTGAGTTTCTGATCTGTTTACCTGAGATTAGGGTAAACCATGGCCTTTTGACTGCATTGATTGAGAGATTTCACTTAGAGACATAGTCCTTCCATCTACCTACTGGAGAGATCACTGTGACTCCAGAGGATGTGTATAGGATTCTATGCATTCCTTTCCATAGTAGTCAATGTCCTAAGTATGTGAGTGCTGGGCACATAGTTCTTCATGCCTTTAGATGGCTGTTCAGGGATTATACTGTTGGAAATATAGAGGTAGTAACTGAGAGGGGGGGGGGTGAATTAATTAATCACAAAATATTACCACTAATCCCTTAGATGTCCTATAAAGAGAAATGCTGAAACTCGGTAATTGTAGAGAGTGTTATTTATAACTATTTTTAAGCATTCATCAGTGATTAACATGCATGAATAAAGAAACTACCATGAACACAAGAGACACCAAATTTAACGTGGAAACCCAATATGGGAAAAACCACCAATGTAACTAGTTACTTTTTTTCACTCTTCTGAAGTGATGCCCGGTTAGGAGCCAACCTGGTAAAAGGTTACAAAACACACTGTTAGGTGTGACCTTGTTAGAGGATTTAATCACCCTGCTAGGAGTGGCCTTGTAAGAGGTCTTGAAACAATTCAATAGAACTGTCACCTTGTTAGAGGATTTACAAAATAGCTGTTAAACCAATTCGGTTAGGAGATTTTGAAATCACTGCTACAATGGTAAGAAAGTAACAATGAAGTGACCTGAATAGTGATGCAACTGAATTGCTAATTATAGATCTCTGTTCTGCTTCACTAGCTCCTTCCTGATCAAATATATCTCTGCTACTCTTCAAGGATATCTAAACATCCTTCAAAATTCACTCATACTATTCTTCTCTTTCTTCTTTCTTCCTTCCGCATAGTTCACAACTTGACCTTCTATATATATACCATTCGGATTGCCAAGTCGGAACTAATAATTATTACAAACATCACTAATCATTACAACAGTCAGCTGGAATAAACCAACATTATTTCTTAAATTGACAGAATCTTTTACTGGGCCGACCTTGCTCGGTAAACATTAATCCAAAAGAAGATTTCCTTTGGCGACCGAGAGAACTCGGTAAGTAGTGCAAATTCTTCAACATCCTTTGGAGACTGAGTGAACTCCATAGATGATAGGCCAGCACTGGGGTGAATAATAATAAAAGAATTAATGATTTATAATGAAGTTTAGCTGGTCTATTCGTGTCAATCCGAGAGCATAAGCTTGCGAAAGGTGTCCGAGAAGTATGCCATCAAGGGATGATAGTTGTGACCTGAGTGTTTATGAATGCAACTACAACACATGAAATTGAGTCTATGAGAAACTAAGTAAATCCCAGGGACAGGAACTGTTACTTCCTGGCGACAGGAATATCAGAAATAAAGCAAACGCACAAACATCAATATATAATAATATCAATAATAATTTAAAATATTAACTAATCTGTAATATAAATCAACTAATCTAGAAATTAATAAAATGATGAAAACCTGAACATCTAATTTATTAAAAGGTGTGCATACGTAATAAAACTGTTAACACTACATAACAAACAAACTACACTAAATAAAATAGTCATCGTGCTTTACCAAAGAGCGGGCCCTGACTCCTTAGTTTGCACGATGCATAAAGAAACAAGATTTACGCTGTTGTGACCATCCAAAAACTGATAGTTTATTTACTTCAAAATAGTATAGTCCAAAGCTGCGTACAACAATTTCTTCTTACTGAAAACTATACTCAAATCTATAGAAAACGTTGTATATATCTATATCCTCCTTCTGTCTTTTGCTGCTTATATAGATGCAGCAGGCTTAACCACTTATTAACAACTCTGTTATTCATGCCATCTAAAGAATGGCTATTACATAGAACAATCTATAACGGAAATATGCGACTTGCAAAGAATAGATAACTTTTTTGTATCGGTTCAGAACAATATGGTCTTCATCCACCATTTTTGAGCGATGGTAGGTTCAGCTCCTGACTTAGCAATGATAATGGTCAGTTACGAGCCAAGGTTGCTACCATGTATGAAGTCCTCCATCACCATACAAATAATGCCAAGAATAGGAAATTGTTTTGATCATTCCAACAAAACTGTATTATCTGTGGTTGCTGATTCATGGTTTGAAATGGTTACTGCACAATGGAATTTGGTCCACATGAGACATCATATATGTTTGCTAGCACTCAACTTCCTCACACATTTAGAATAATTAAATTAAATGGCATTCGATGGGTTT
Source organism: Chamaecyparis obtusa (assembly GCA_027943335.1). Classification (NCBI taxonomy): domain Eukaryota; kingdom Viridiplantae; phylum Streptophyta; class Pinopsida; order Cupressales; family Cupressaceae; genus Chamaecyparis; species Chamaecyparis obtusa. The sequence goes on along the minus strand of BSBK01009573.1, from coordinate 419,210 downwards.
TCATTAAATGTGTCTAATCTCAGGTATGGAAAACAACATGTGGATTGAATCGGTGAGCTCCAAACTTCCTGCTCCTCCATTCATTGGATAGGATACTAATCGGTTGATCCATTCATTGGTTCATCATTCCTTGCTGATCTTCCTTATGTATGAGATATTCACAAGTTGATGGAGCTTTAGATTGGTGAAAGGGCTACATGAAGTTATAGTCTTCTCTGTCAGGCAACAAGAAGAAAGTATGAAATAGGTGACAGGAACATCTGCACCCATTAGTGAACATGCTGCAATTATAAATATTAGTAAAAGAAATCAATTAATGTAGTTTCCATATTTTAATCCCAAAACAATATTAAATACTACTTAATTATATTAAACTATATGCAACGTAAAAATGGTAATAATGAGATGGAATGGAATGGAAATAGAATAGAGTAGTGAGTATGAAAGTGCATGAAATGGATTAAAATATGGAATTAAATAGGTTGTACTTGGCTCTCATTAGTAGACACTAACTTTCCTTTGATAACCGAGGAAGCTCGGTTAACACTATTTTCTGCCATACTTTTCTTTTGACACCTGAGAGGTCTTGGTAGACACTAGCAACTGCTTTGTTGACCGACTGAGCTCGATAGACACTAGGAACTTCTTTGCTGACTGACTAAGCTCGGTAGACACTGGGAACTGCTTTGCTAACCGACTGAGCTCGGTAGACACTGGGAACTGCTTTGCTAACCGATTGAGCTCGGTAGACATTGGGAACTACTTTGCTGACCAACTGAGCTGACAATTGATATGAAATTTGTGTGACATCAAAGACAACACATAATGATTCTAACAATCTCCTTCAGACAATTGTATCCAACAATCTCCCTCTTTGGCATTGATGGAAACACAATATGTCATAGCACAATGAAATTTCACAGCAAACATAGAATAAGGAACATATCCTTAGCTTCATTATGATTCCCGTTGAGCTCTATCAGAAAACTTCTCTCTCTGACTGAAAACTCTCCCTCTTTTCTTTTTTAAAAAAAAAAAATCTCTTTCTTAGAAATTTCATGAAATAATGACATCAAACAGCAAATTCTCCCTCTTTGACAACACATGCCAAAGATAACACACTTCCGTTAAATACCAATGTACCTTAAGTACTGATTCATATGCAATGATTCCTTTACTATGCTGCATCAATTGACTAATCTTCAACATGCTCTAGTTGATGCATTACTAAAACTCAATTTAGTGAGCCTCAGATAGGGGAATGACCCCTAACTTACCTCTTAGATACAAGAATGCATCCTTAGGTAGTGGCTTGGTGAAGATATTTGCAATTTGTTCTTTTGTATGAATATATTCCAATCTGATTTCCTTGTCCTGCACCAATTCTCTGACAAAGTGATATTTTATAACAATGTGTTTGGTTTTAGAATGCATTACTGGATTCTTTGAAATATTTATTGCACTTGTATTATCACAGAACATAACAACTGGTTCTTTGATCTCAACTTTCATGCCTTCCAATAACTATTTGAACCAAATAATATTAGAGCAGTTTACTGCTGCAGCAATGTATTCTGCTTCTGCTGTGGAATGGGATGTGCAATTTTGCTTTTTACTGGTCCAAGATACTAACCTTTTGCCAAGAAAAAATGCTCCACCACTTGTACTCTTTCTGTCATCAATGTTTCCTGCCCAATAAGCATCAGTAAACACTTTTAAGTCCAGATTGCCTCCAAATTTATACCACAAGCCATAATCTTCAGTTCCTTTCAAGTACCTCAAGATTCTTTTGATTGCCATCATGTGATTTTCTCTAGGTTTTGCTGAGAATCTTGCTACTATACCAACTGCTAAGGCAATATCAGGCCTTGTATGTACTGCATACTGTAATTTTCCAAACATTGATCTATATAAGGTCTGATCTACTTCTTTTGAATCATCATCTTTGGTAAGCTTCAGTCCAGTACACATGGGTGTACCAACTGGTTTTGAATCTTCCATACCAAACTTCTTAAGTATTTCCTTGATGTATTTAGACTGAGTAATGTAGATACCATTCTTGCTCTACTGAATTTGAAGTCCAACAAAGAATTTTATTTGACCAAACATAGAAATTTCAAATTCTTTGTTCATTTTCTCTGAAAATTCTTTGCACTGATCATCATTCCCTGTAAACACAGTATCATCTACAAATATTTCTGCCAAAATAATTTTTTTATCTGGTCCTTCTTTGATGTATAGATTACTGTTGTCATTGGCTCTTTTGAAATTAATTTGAGTTAGATAGTTATGTAATCTTTCATACCATGCTCTAGGGGCTTGTTTCAGACCATACAGTGCTTTGTGTAACTTGTAGACCATATCTCTTTTGTTTAGATCCATAAAACCTTCAGGTTTCTCAATGTAGAATTCTTCATCAAGAATACCATTGAGAAATGCAGATTTTATATCCATCTGATATACCTTAAATCCTTTATGTGCTGCATATGCAAGTAGAGTCCTTACACCTTTTAATCTTGCAACAGGAGCAAAAGTCTCTCCATAATCTATACCTTATTCTTGAGAATATCCTTTACATACCAATCTTGCTTTGTTTCTTGATACTTGACCAACTTCAGTCAACTTATTTCTAAATACCCATTTTTTCCCAATTACATTTTTATCTTTAGGCCTATGTACAAGAGTCCATGTCTTATTTTTCTCTATTTTCTCTATTTCTTCATTCATAGCCTCAATCCAACTTTCATTTTCCAATGCATCTTTGACATTTTTAGGTTCAAAATTAGCGAGTAAACATGTACCTTTTAGTTTATTCCTTGTCATAGTGCCATCTGATTTGTTTCCAATAATCTAATCTGGTGTATGATGCTTTCTAACATACTTGGCCAATATAGGTTCCTTTCTTCTTGAATGAGTTACATTGTCATCTTCTTGAGTTTCATCTTCAGGTTCAGTTTTCTCAGGCTCGGTAGATATTTGCTTGGTAACTTCAGGCTGAGACTCAGTTTCTTGTGACTCGGTCTGAACTTCTTCTTGTGACTCGGTTACTATACTAGGCTTGGTTGATGTAGTCTCCTCATTGATAGATGTGTCTTGCAATGTATCAGGTTCAATGTAAATAAATCTTTTGTAATCCTCTGGTTCCCTTTTGCTTTCTTCTTCAGTCTTTTCTGCAAACTCATCTACTTTCACATGTGCACTTTCTATGATTTTATGAGTTGACAAATTTAGACATTTATATGCCTTACTTTTGCAAGAATATCCCAAAAATATTCCTTCATCACCTTTTGCATCAAGTTTTCCTTTTTTTGGATTCTTTCAAGATGTAACATTTACTACCAAATACTTTTAGGTAACTTACATTGGGTTTATAGCTATACCATAACTCATAAGGAGTTTTGAACGTGTCTTTCCTCAACTGTACTCGGTTCAAGGTATGAACTGCAGTGCTAATAGCTTCCTTCCAGTATTTCATAGCAATGTTCTTTTCAATCATTAGAGTCCTTGCACAATCCATGATAGATCTGTTTCTCCTTTCAGCTATTCCATTATGCTCAGGAGTTCTTGGAGCTGATACATGTCTTTTGATTCCTCTTTCAATGCAGAAATTATTGAATTCATGGGAAATGAATTCACCACCTCTATCTAATCTCAATCACTTCATTATTTTTCCTATTTCCTTTTCTACTCTTGCCAAATACCATTTGAATTTCTCAAATGCTTCTGACTTTTCTCTTAAATACATAACTATCATCATTCTAGAGTAATCATCAACAAAGAGAATAAATAATTTTTCTTCAGTATAGCTTTCAATTCCAATAGGTCCACATAAGTTAGTATGCACAATATCCAAAATATCTTTAGACTGATGGTTTTTACTTTTAAAGATAGTTTTTTCAATTTTACCGATCTGACAATTCTTGCATAGACCAATATCAGGTTTCTTCAAAGTAGGAATACCTCTTACTTTCTTGAATTTGCTTATTTTCACCATATTATCAAAATTTACATGACATAACCTTTTGTGCCATAACCAACTTTCTTCAATTTGAGAAATAAAACATGAGCATTCATCGAGATCAAGATAAAATAGGTTACCTTTGGTTTGTTTGCCTGAACCAATCAGTTTTCCTTTGTCATTCAGCAGTCTTGCTTTGCCATTCATGAATTCAACCTTGAGTCCACTTTTGATTAGCTATGCTACACTTAGAAGATTATGTTTTAGTCCTTCAACCCAATATGGATTATCACATATAAGTTCTTTGTTTAATGAAATCTGTCCTCTTCCTTTTATACAACAAGGTTCATTGTTTCAAAACCTTACACTACTACCATCATAGTCTTCAAAATGTTCAAACTTAGTTTTGTCACCAGTCATATGATGTGAGCATCCACTGTCTATAATCCATGTATCATTTTTGCTTATATGAGAGATAAGTGCCATCTCATCTTCATCATCATCAAATTCATCTTTTACAGCAATGAAGACAATTTCTTCTTCACTATCAGAATCTTTAGCCAAAAAACATGTTTTCTTACTTTTATCCTTGAATGACTTGAAATTCTTCTTGCCATTGTACTTGTGACCTTTCTTCTCATCTTTGCTTTGTTTGTTTGGGCACCTAGCTGCAATATGACCAATTTTTTCACATGAAAAATAGATTAAGGGAGTTTTACCTTTGTATTTACCTCTGCCTCTAGTATATTTCTTTGCAAGAAATGCTTCAATAACTTCAAGATCACTGTCTGAACTTTCCTCTGATTCTTCTTCACTTTCTGACTAGATTTTCTTGCCCTTCTTAAGTGAGAGTTTGGCCTCAAATGCTGATTCAATATTTTTAGAAGTTGGAACATAGTTATCATAGTTGTCCAATTCAAAAGCTGTCAATCTTCCAACTAAGGCATCCAAAGTTATATTGTGATTTTGTTCACATCTTCTTTCTTGAATAGCAGATACTCTTATTGCATAGATAGGAAGCAATATTCTGAGAACTTTAATTATAACAGTTTCATCATCAATTTTTCCTCTAGAAGCTCTGATTGCACTAACACTCACCTTGATTCTTTCATCATATTTTGCAATGTTTTCATCTTCTTTCATCTTCATTTGATCAAATTGTCCTCTTAGGCTTTCTGCTTTGGCTCTTTTCACATTGTTATCAACACCATAAATTTTCTTCAGCTTGTTCCACATTTCATAGGTAGTTGTGCAGTCTTTGATCTCATCAAATTCTTCATAGCTAAGGGCTAATGCAATATCTATCATCATGGTGTTATGGTTCTTTTTCTCTGCAATGTCTTCAATAGTTAATGCGCTAGTAGGCATAGTATATTCTTGATCAATATATTTGCATCCTGAATCATCAATGGAAGCCAGATGAAGTCTCATGAGACCTTACCATGCTGAAAAGTTATCTTTGTTAAGCCTTGGAATTTCTCTCTTGTAAGACATCCTGATCTTTAGGTTAGGTGCTTAAAACCCTTCCTACAAGCACCAAAAGCTCTGATACCAATTGTTGGAAATATAGATTTAGTAACCGAGAGGGGGGGGGGGGGGGGTGAATTAGTTAACCACAAAATATTACCACTGATCCCTTAGATGTCCTATAAAGAGAAATGCTAAAACTCAGTAATTGTAGAGAGTGTTATTTATAACTTTTTTTAAGCATTCATCACTGATTAACATGCATGAATAAAGAAAATACCATGAACACAAGAGACACCAGATTTAACGTGGAAACCCAATATGGGAAAAACCACCAATGTAACTAGTTACTATTTTTCACTCTTCTGAAGTGATGCCTAGTTAGGAGCCAACCTGTTAAAAGGTTACAAGACACACTGTTAGGTGTGACCTTGTTAGAGGATTTAATCACCCTGCTAGGAGTGGCCTTGTAAGAGGTCTTGAAACAATTCAATAGAACTGTCACCTTGTTAGAGGATTTACAAAATGGTTGTTAAAACAGCTCAGTTAGGAGATTTTGAAATCACTACTACAATGGTAAGAAAGTAACAATGAAGTGACCTGAATAGTGATGCAACTAAATTGCTGATTATAGATCTCTGTTCTGCTTCACTAGATCCTTCCTGATCAAATATATCTCTGCTGCTCTTCAAGGATATCTAACCATCCTTCAAAATTCTTTCATACTATTATTCTCTTTCTTCTTTCTTCCTTCCGCATAGTTCACAACTTGACCTTCTATATATATACCATTCAGATTGTCAAGTCGACACTAATAATTATTACAAACATCACTAATCATTACAATAGTTGGCTAGATTAAACCAACTTTATTTCTTAAATTGATAGAATCTTTTACTGGGTCGACCTTGCTTGGTAAACATTAATCTGAAAGAAGATTTCCTTTGGCCACCGAGAGAACTCGGTAAGTACTATGAATTTTTCAACATCCTTTGGAGACCGAGTGAACTCGGTAGACACTAACTTTCCTTTGATAACCAAGGAAGCTCGATTAACACTATTTTTTGCCATACTTTTCTTTTGACACCCGAGAGGTCTTGGTAGACACTGGCAACTACTTTGCTGACTGACTGAACTCGGTAGACACTGGGAACTGCTTTGCTGACCGACTGAGCTCGGTAGACACTGGGAACTTCTTTGCTGATCGACTGAGCTTGGTAGACACTTGGAACTGCTTTGCTGATCGACTGAGCTTGGTAGACACTAGGAACTACTTTGCTGACTGACTGAGCTGACAATTGATATGACATTTGTGTGACATCAAAGACAACACATAATCATTCTAACAATCTCCTTTAGATAATTGTATCCAACATATAGACAGTTGACTAGGTCCATCTCTTGGGAGACCCTTGTACAGTGATACAAACACTCTCATCGATTAGAGTGCATCATTATCAGGATGATCGACGGGATTATTATGTCTGACCATCAGTAGAACGGTCTTCTGATGGGTTGGGCCCCTACAATGGCATGACTTATGGTGACTCCCACTAAGCTTGCTTGGGGTCAGTGTCTTTTGGCACATATGTTTTCAAAGATTCATGAGATTGTGTATCAGGATAGCAAGACCTTTGCGTCTAGAGATTTGGTATTATAGATATGGGCCTGGGAGCATATCCCAATGTTGAGACTAATTTGTCAAACATAGTGCCAGCCACAGGAGCTAGTTATTTATGTATATTCTAGTTATGTCACATAAGTCTGCATGGGCCATACTAAGTACTGGAGATGGTGTCTTGACGATATGAATTTTGTAGTATGGAGACTATACTTGTTGATAGAGGCCTGGCCTACTACAAGGGAATAGTTTAGTTTTCTCTTTTAGAGTTGTGTGCTCATTGGTCGATCATCCACTATCTGGGAGAGATTTATCATTACTAGAGTTTGGTGTCAGTATGGATGCGTATAGGATGCCCTAGAGGATTATGCCTCATATGCTCACATAGTTCAAGAGATTAGACTCAGATGGACCGTGAGGCTCACATATTCTTTATGTTCACAGGAGTACAACGACATTATTGGTAGAGACTGGGACTATTTTCCATAGGTTGTTGATGCCGGTGTTATAGATGGCTTCATTGCCTAGCTTGTAGATCACCCCATTCATAGATTCTTTGATCCTACCAAGTTGATACCCTCCATGGAGGAGGCGATGGATGTTACAGGTGCCCTAGTGAGATAGAGTCCTAGACCATAGGCATAGGTTGTAAAACCCACACCTCCTAGACCCAAAGCTATGGCTCCTCCATAGAGACTTGTAGGACAGATGATGCCTCCTCATCCCACTACTTCCACAGTAGTGAGGCCCACAGGATCACATAGATGGACCAGTGGAGAGGGTGGTACTTTGGGCAATATTGGTATAGCTGAGGAGGTGCTCACAGTGGAGCCATATGCTGGGGGTGGTACAAATATAGGTGCAGATGACCCATTTGATCTAGGTGCTGAGATTAGACATCATAAGGCATAGAGAGCAAGTACCATAGAGCAGTAGCCAGAGTAGCCAGCACCTGATATAGATATGCTAGCAGTGGAGGATGAGCCTAGTGTTCCTCTTAGCTCATAGGAGATTATCAAATGCCTTTGAGTATAAGTCAGGGACCTGAAGCTTTGCAGTGCCTGGTGGGAGGAGAGATTCCTAGAGGCAAACAAGGTGCTGACAGAGTAGCATGAGGAGATCCAAAGACTACAGACAAAGGTGATACATCAGACCTCATGATCTTCCTATTATGTGTCTGCTTATTATGCTACTATCCCAGATACATAGAGGGTTCTCACCTATTCATAATACATGGCAACATTAGAGGGAGCTAGAGCACCTAGAGCTGAGGTAGTACCTGATGCACCCCCTCCACCTCCATTAAATGTAGAGGATCATGCCAAGAGCTGATCTATGTTCACTGTGTTATGATATACTGTTGATATTTTCCTTTGTTGATCATTGATAGACATTGTGCTAACTCTGATAGCTCTCAGGAGCTCATTCTTTTGTACATTGTGCCAGTAGTGCACCCCTGACTAGTTCTGATTGATGATATATATGAGATCAATATTTTTGGTTGTGACTTCATTTATACTTGTCATATTTTTTTATTTATGATAATATCATGTGATACTTATGCTATGAGTAGTGTAGAATGTATGTATGGATCAATGCAATGCAATGATTTCTTTCACATGTATGGATGTTATGCATATGTAAATGATTATGGAAAGATGTATGTATGATTTATGCTTGTGCAATGGATGTAACATTTTCAATATAAATTCTTATGCAATGATTATGATATGTATGATTATGATATGAAATGTAAATGCAATGATACACATGATATGTTTTGCAGGTATTGATGAAGACAAGTACTCAGTCTTATGTCAAAAAGGATGTCTAACCCAGGATGGTAACTGCTTGTGGTTTCGTGAAGAGACCTTCGTGTTAGATTTCAGCTCTTGTTAGATTGGAATAGGTGATTGAAGAATCTTTAAGTTTTTGAAGTTTTTTCCAAACATTGTGAGATCATGCAAACATGAAAAGTGCAAAGAAAACATGCAGAATGATATGCAAAATAAGACCTAGGACCTAGTCACTGATCATGTGTCGGTCATTCTCATCATTGAATTTTTAGGTAACCGGATAAATCAATACAATGCCGAGTAGCTATAAAACCATAAACATATGAATATCGATTTGTATGCTCAAGAATCAATACAATGCCCACTAGTTAGACAACCATGGGCATATGAATATTGATTTTGTGTTTAGGATGTCAAATTAGATATAAGCACCAAGGCACAAACACTAGGATGACCTGAAATCATGTCCATTTTGATATTGCAATTTGTATAAGCATCAAAACATAAACGTTGTGATGACCAAAATATGCCTTGCATGGAAAACACATCAAACAGTCAAGAGATCATTCTAAATCCAGTGTCAATTACCTGTAGTGACCCTTTATCATTCAAATCCTTAGGCAAGATCATGTTTCATAGTAGGAGAAAGAACTCACTCAAAAAGACAATAGTTAGATCAAACTTCCCTAAATTTTCTAGGTATCAATGGGCAAGGTACGCATGGCCATCCAATTTGAGATAGAGGCTCTTACAGATGGACACCATTTCAATCCAGAATTTCCAAAGTTGTTAGATTTTCACATACAAGAAGAAGACAAAGAAAAGATTATGCCCCTAGTCATCACTCTCTAAATCCTATAAAGGACATCATCAAAAAGCTTGAAAGGACATAATATGCAAAAATCTCAATGTGAATCAGTAAGCATACAAGGAGATAAAAGGATGAAGAAGCATAGATTGTTTTTTAGTTTGTGTTTTGATGTTTGATTGCATTTTTGTAGATGCAAAATCCTTTCTGGAGACAAGACTGACTGACTGACTCGAATGAAGCTTTAAAGGACTCTGACTAGATATGACACTTCTAAAGATGTAGTGGAGGCCATAGGATATGACATTGATTGCCCCCAAGTGTGAACATTGATAAGATACAGATGCTTTAAGCTGAGTGATGTACAAACCAACTTATTGAAAATAAGGATATGTGAAAACAAACTGGGAGATATGTACAAACTAAAGCAAGACTGAAAGCTGGGATAGACCAAGATTGCACTGATAGATGGAGCATTTTTGAACAAGTGGTGCCCGTTTGTCAGGTTTTCACCATCTTGGCAGAGATTCTTTTTTTTTTTTTTGCTACCAAGGCACCTGTTTCCAAGTTTTTACCAAGGCACCTTTTCTTTTTCTCATTTTTTTGTGAATTTTTCATTTTTTCAATTTTTTTGATATTTTTTATATTTTGTACTTTTTTTTGTGAATCATCAAGGCACCTATTGCTAGGTTTTCACCAAGATGTTCATTTTTTTAGGACTTTTTCATATTTATAAGATTTTTTCAGGACATTTTACCATATACTAAATGCCTTTGGTGTAGAATTTCTTCAGATGGAGAAAGTTGATTGGTTCTTAGAGCTGTTCTCCTTCAGTCATTAAGAGTTGATAGGCACTAGAGCCAAAAGTAGTAGTGATAAAAAAGGGACCCAACCAGTTGGGTTCAAACTTTCCCTTGCATTCTCAATGTGATTGATTTTTAGGATTCTCTCTCAAAACTAGATCACCAACCTGAAATTCTCTATGTCTGACTCTCTTGTTGTAGCCTCTAGACATTCTTTTCTAATACACTCTGAGATGATCATATGCTACTTGTCTATGCTCATCTAATACTTCAAGTTCTTGCAACCTAGACACTCTATAGTCATCATTAGTTACTAGACCATGCATTTTGATTCTTACTGATGGGATTTCAACCTCAATGGGTAGTACTGCTTTAGACCCATAAACTAAAGTGAAAGGTGTAGCCCCTGTGGGTGTTCTGATACTTGTTTTGTAGGCCTAGAGAGCTAGATTGATCATGAGATACCAGTCTCTTCCTATTTTATTAACTGTACGGTGCAAAATTTTCAATAGATTCTTGTTTGAAGCCTCTACTTTTCCATTCCCTTGAGGATAGTAGATAGAAGACCAATGTTGTGTAATCTTGAATTTGTCACATAGATCATCTAGGTCTTTATTCTTGAATTGTCCACCATTATCTATGACTATGGAATGAGGGGTCCCATATCTAAAAATGATATAGTTTAAGATGAACATAGATATTTCTTTCCCAGTTGCTTGTGTGAAGGGAACTGCTTCTACCCATTTTGTAAAATAATCTGTAGTTGTGATTATATGGGTATGCCCATTAGAAGAATGAGGATGTATAGCTCCTATAAGATCAAACACCCATTGGTGAAAAGGCCATTGTGTATTAAAGGGAATTAGATCTTTCCCTGGAGCATGAATTAAGTTACCATGTACTTGGCACTTTTGACAGTTCTTAGCAAACTTGATTGCATCTTTCTCCATTTAAGGCCAATAGTACCTAGCCCTATTAAGCTTTCAAGCTAGTGTTAAACCATTCAAGTGTGACCCACAAATACCCTCATGGACTTCCTCAAGTGCACATTGAGACTCTTCCCATTCTAAACATCTAAGTAGTGTACCATCTAGACCTCATTTGTACAGATCATTACCAATGATGACATATCAGGAGGCATTACGGATTAGGTATCTTTTCTCATGGCAATTGAAGGTATCATGACTGATTTGGTCTTGGAGATAAGAGAAAAGGTTCTTGTATCAGGATGAATCATGACCAACAATAGTGTAGATCATATGGGTTTCGGGGGAGTCATATGCAGGATAAGATAGTGCTTCCACCAAGAACTCATAGCGTAGCTCATGTTCAAGTTTCTTTAATAGAGTGGATAGCGTTGCCATTGCATTGAAAACCTTATTCTCTATTCTAGGTATTTTCTCAAATGTGATAGATACAAAATATTTCTTTAGATCATCTACCATTCTTTTGTATGGAATGATCTTTTCATCTTTGGTTTGGTACACATCATTGACTTGATGGATAACAATTTGGGAATCTCCATGAATGTGTATCTCTGTCACTCTCCACTCAATTGCCATTTTCATGCCATTAAGAAGGGCTTCATATTCAACAATATTGTTTGTGCAAGGAAAATTGATTCTAAATGCTTTGGGGATTGAGTATCCTTGAGGAGTTATGAACAATATCCCTACTCCAAATCCATTCTGTGTATAGTAGCCATCAAAGAACAACTACCATTCTCTAGAGGAAAGAGTCATGATGGAGGAATCTGGGAATTCCATGTGCATTGGTGTGTTAACAATCATAGGTGCATCCACCAATTGATCAGCAATAACTTTGCATTTTATAGCTTTTCTTTCAACATATTCAATGTCAAATTCACTTAAGAGCATAACCCATTTGGCCAATCTACCTGTAAGAGCAGCTTTGCTTAGTAGGTACTTATGTGGATCAATCTTAGCTACCAAATGAGTGGTATGAGCTAACATATAATAATTTAGTTTCTATGATGTGAAGATCACAACTAGACAAGCTTTCTCAATCATTGAATAGTTATTTTCATATGCAACCAAAGTTCTACTAATATAATCTATAGCTATCTCCTTTTTATTCTCATCAGGTTGTGCTAATAATGCCCCTAGTGATGTATCTGTTGCAGAGACATATAAGATCAATGGCTTCCCTAGAATAGGAGGCATCAAGATAGGAGGATTTGATAGATATTTCTTGATATGGTTAAAGTTGTTCTCACATTCTTTGTTCCATGCAAACATCACACCTTTATGTAATGTCTTTGTAAAAGGTTGTGATATGTCTGCAAGCTATGATATGAAGCATTTGATAGATTGAACTATCCCCTGTATTGTTCTCATTTGACTAATATTCTTTAGGGGTTGCATTTCTATAATCAACTTCAATGCCCTTCTTTGAAACTACGTATCCCAAGAGTTTTCCAGATGTAACACCAAAAGCACACTTCTTAGGATTTAGTTTGAGACTAAATTTTTCCATTCTATCTAGTATCTCGCTCAAGTAATTTAGATGTTCAGCTCTAATCATAGATTTTTCTAAAGTATCATCAACATAATCCCCCATAGTTTTGTGCATCATATCATGAAAAATAGATGGCATGGCTCTTTGATAGGTAGCACCGGCATTTTTAAGCCCAAATGGCATAACATTCTAGCAAAAGGTACCCCATGCACATGTGAAAGTAGTTTTCTCTTGATCCTCTAGAGTGATTTTTATTTGATTATAACCAGAGAATCCATCCATAAGAGAATACATCTCAAAACCCATAGTCATGTCCACTATCATATCAATATTAGGCAGTGGAAAATCATCTTTAGGGCATGCTCTATTCACATCTCTAAAGTTTGTGCACACTCTGATTGATTTATCTAGTTTTGAAATAGGTACAATATTAGAGATCCACTCTACATAATCAATTACTTAGATAAATCTAGCTTTTAGTAGCTTCTCTAATTCAGCCTTTACCAAGAGTACAACATGGGGATGCATCTTTCTCAACTTTTGTTTAAGAGGTTTTACTCTAGGAGCAATAGATAGATGGTGCATTATAAGATCAGGATCAAACCCTGGCATATCTAAATATTTCCATGCAAAATTGATCTTTTTCTTTGTTAAGAATGTTGTAAAACTTTTCTCTTCTTCTTCTGATAAGGATTGTGCTACATGAATCAACTACAATTCTTCTTCTATTCCCAAGTTGATGGGTTGAGTGGGCTCACCTAGAACTGGAGATCTATCATGTAAATGACTCAGAAGGACATCACATATCTCATCCTTAGCTACCTCAGAGAGGTTTCACCTTTAGATACGTCTTTTATTTTTACTTTTGTAGGTTCTGAGACTGCCAAAAAGCAGTTTTCACCCTCAAAACTCCTTTTCTTTTTATTCTTATTCTTTTTTTTCTGACTAAGATATTTGATGTCTGACTTCGTCATGCTAACACTCAATTCACTGATGGAAGTTCTCATAGGCTCAACTACATTTAGATAAAAAGAAATGGTATAGTCATTTGGGAAGGTATAAATACCATAGCTCAGATTTGTGGAGGTTTGATCAAGAAGGTCTGGATATTAGATAGTCAAGTCGAGGAAGGATTCAGGTATGGCATTCACAGATATAGATCTATCATCATTGGTCCTAACCTGATGCTCAAGTTTGAAGGTGATATTACAACTTAAGACATTCAATTCATGAATAGGCTCAATGTCATTGTGGGAGTCCACTTCGAGCATTGGTGGATCAAACTCGTTAAGTTCATTATTTCTCTCTAGACTTATGTTGGGTGTAGGTGCATATTGGTGAATAAAATCAACATGTTTCTCTATGATAAGCTCATCCTCTTTTGGAATGGCTCCCCATTCATAGTCATTTGATTCCTCATCTATACCTCTAGGAAATCTAAGAACATGAGTAAAGTTAGGAGGGATACCCCAAGAAGGGTTACCCTCAAATTTTGATTTAAATTCATACTCATGGGAATTTTTTTTAGAATCACTAGAACACTCCAAATGTTTAGCTATGGTGATAGGATTTTCTTCATCATTTTCTATTTGATTACCTTCAAGATTAGTTGGTTTTTGTGTTGCAACTATCTCTTGTTCTATAGTAGGTTCTTGTGTTTCTACTACATTGATTCTCCTTATGGGACCATCTTCAGCATCAAGGAGATCTTTTATCTCTTTTGGCAAGTGCTCATAAGGAATGAGCTCTTCAGATTCATCACAATCAAATTGTTCAATTTCTTCTTTCTCAAGGAGAGCTTCTTTTGGTTTGATTTGTTCTATGACATGTAGGGAGTTCTTGCTAAGATGGAATGGTTTCTTCTTGTACCCTAGACCTATTGTATTCTTGTTTGCTCGACCTTGGTGGTCAAGAGGTGATATAAGACCTTTACCTTGCAGTCCTAGAGGTCTTTTTCCTATGTATCCCATCTTTGTAATCAATTTGTCCCCTGGACCATATGACTTAGAAGGAACCTTTGATGTGTTAGAATCACATGATTGATCTACTTGAGATATAGGTTCTTCTTTGTAGAGCCATTCAAGTATAGCTTCATCCTCTTCAAAATCTTGTTTAGGCACTTGCTCTGCAACAAATTTTCCTTTATATGCCACAAGAGGTTCTTTAGGCTCTAGTTTGGATTGTTTGAGAGTTTTCCCATAAGACTCAGGTGAGATAGGGAGAGATGTTAAAGATAAGACTAGCTCTATGGTATATTCTCCCATACCTTTTTCTTTGATTGTCACCTCTTTAACAATGTCTTCCATTTTGGATGTCGAAGCAATTTTTGATTGTTTAATAGAAGACTCTATGTTATTAGGAACAAGTTTATTAGCACCTTCCTTCAATGCATTGCAAATGGTGGATACATCAGCTAGGATAGTCACCTCTACTCCTTCATAAGGAAATTTCAAACATTGATGGTATGTAGAAGGAATAGCTTTGATTTCATGTATCTAGGGTCTCCCTAGAAGAATATTGTAAGCCAATGGTATATCAAGAACTTGACATGTAGTATCTCTGATGACAGGGCCTATTCTGATAGGCAAGACAATTATTCCCTTGGAGGATATTTTTTCTTCATCATATGCCTTGATAGTTATTTTCTTTCTAGGATCAATAGCCATTTTTGAAAATCCCAATTGTGTGATCAAGCTGTAAGAACAAATATTCAGACTAGTGGCCCCATCTATCAACACACATTTGACACGATGGTTTTAGATTAAGACTTCTATGTGAAAGGGTTGGTTATGTGGATGACTCAAGGAGTTATCATCTTCCTCTGAGAAGGAGATATACTATGGAGATGTAATATGACTAACCATAGTCTATAACCTATCTAAATCATGGTTATCAGGAACATTGGATTTGAGCAAAGCTTTATCTAGAATGGCTCTATGAGCTAGAGATATTCGAAGCAACTCAAACATGGAGATTTTTGCATTAGTATGCTGGAGTTGTTGAACAATACTATATGAAGTAGGCCTCATGTCTTTAGGATTTGAAGATTTAGATGTAGCCTTCTATTTAGAAGTAGGAGACAGATTGAAAGGCACCTTAGGGACTTTTGATGAATCTAGGATTTGTCCTTGCAAATGTGCCTGAGCTTGTGATCGAGTAACTGTATTAGCTGATTGATTTTCTCTATCTCTTCTTACAATTGTGATGACATTGCAATGTTCAGATAGACTTGGTTCAACCATATTGATAATAGCATTGTTTCTAGAATAAGCATAATTAACCTTAGCACCCACATCAGGTTGAGAAGATGAATCTCCTTGACTATGTTTCAAAAATGGCTCCATGAATGTTGTATGATCATTATTGCTCTTATGATTATCAATCATGATTTCTTCATTATCAATTAGGTCTTGGATAGTATGCTTCAAGTGCAAGCAGTTATTAGTTTTATGACCCTTACCATGATGAAAGTCATAGAATTCATTCTCTTTCCACCATTTTGGTTTAGGGTCAGGATCAGATTGTCAGATCTCAGGCAAAGAGATGATGTTATTAGCCAACAAAGTTTTCATAGCTGATTCCAAAGATTCTCTAAGAGGAGTGAACTTTCATTTATTATCAGCGGACCAAGATTTATATGTTTTTGTCTTTTGAGGTGGTTTGGGCACCTTTTGTTCTAAAGCTTTGATGGCTTGGGTACCCACAGTTAGATTGAAAGCTGGTGCCTTAGATGGGGCATGGATATTATCAACAACACCATTTATGATGATGCCCTTGTTCTTGTTCCAATTTTTGTTCTTGTCTTTAGAAATAGATTCATACTTGTCCTTTTGAAGTGTGATATCTCCTTTCTTGACAAGTACTTTTTCAATCTTGATTGCATTATCTACCATCTTATCAAAAGATGTATGATTTTGAATTTTAGAGGGTAGTTGATTTCTGGAATAAGGTTATTGATGAAGATTTCCAGTTTCTTAGTTTCTGGAATAGGCCTAGCATATAGAGAGAATTTCTTCCTCCATATTTTGAGAAATGTCAAGAATGGTTCTCCTGGGTACTACTTGAGATTATAGATGTTAATCATGGTGACTGGATGCTGGATGTTGTAGGAGTATTGCTAATAGAATAATTTGATCAACTCCTCAAAGGTTTTGATAGTAGGAGGCATTCTAGAGAACCAATGAATGGATGCTCCTCCCAAAGATCGAGGAAAGAGATGCATCAAATAGGTTGGTTCATGCATGAACTCCATAGATTGGGTATAGAATTCTCTGACATGATCTTGAGGATCAGATTTTCCATCATACTTATCATATTTCAGTATTTCCACTTTCTTAGGGAATGGTGGCATGTAAAAGTCTTTGTCAAATGAAAAAGGACATAGAGCCTCCATGGAGAACTCTTTGGGTTCCTTTTCTTTCTCAAGTTTATTAAGTTTGACTTGCATGGCATGCATTTGTTTCATCATAGCCATAATGGGAGTTTCTTCCTCATGCGTGATGATATTTTCAACATTAAAGTCTGGAGGAAGTTTGGCTCCTTGATGAGCTAACTATAAAAAGTATGTTTCTCTATCTTCCTTCAAGAAGTGCTTCATCATTTTCTTGAATTCATCATCATTCTGATATCGAGCAATTTTAGAAGGTGTGGGTTCTTGATCCACACCATGTTGAGAATGATGTCCTTGGGATCCTCCTCCTTGAGACATGGTAGGAGTTTTAGGACTTCCTAAAATAGATTAAGGTGGATTTTTTTGATGACCTCTGTGAGATGATGGAGGGGGTATGTAACCAAATTTCAATCAAAAATTGCCAAGACCGTCATCTTCGTAAAGACCAGAATTGTAGAGCTACTCAAGAGTTGGGCTCTGGATAGTAGTCAAAGGAAACATATGAGATGTTTCTTCATATTTCTTGTGTGAGGTAGCTCTAGTTTCCACCATTAACCTTGGGTGAAGCTAAAGAATGAGATGAAGACAACCGAAGAATGATTTGATTCAAGAAAATCAGATGACACAACCTTGTCAAGGTTATGATTGATTAAAGATTAGCTTAGACATAGGTGAAGGATACTATGCCCTGTATGTATGGGTAGATGCCCAAAAGATAGAAGACATGAGCTCACAACACTTAGTCTGTTTTGAAGATTGATTGAAGATTGATAGTTATGACAAGGTTTTGACACAAGATGAAAAAGACTCAAATTGATTAAACAGAAGGCTAAATCAAACTCAAGAGGCCACTTTGGGAAAATGATCAGATTCTTTTGAGTTTCCACTTTGTTCCTGACATAGTGATTTGTATGACAGATTTTGGAAATAGGCTATAAAAGCTAAGTTTGATAATTTTGACCACTTTCTGATGATTTTTCAAATTTTCTCAAATGACTTTCTGCAAACTCATATGACACTGGGTACCAAATCATATGACAATTGAGAAGCTCATACAACAATTGCAAAAACTCACATGATAGTTGATAGCAGGATTTGACTTTTTTGAAATGACTAGTAGCAAGACTCGTATGACACTAGGTCACCTACCAGATGACAATTTGGAAACTCGTATGATAATGGGTATAGGATCATATGATAATTTCCAAAACTCATATGACACTCTAAATCTATGGGATGACTTTTGACTCTAGAAAGGTATTTCACTTCAAATTTTGCACATTTTTGGTTTTTAGTTTCAGATTGTTTACAAAATTATCTGTTGAGATTTGAAGATTGTATTGGATTGATTCATTCTTAGTAACCAGATAGATAAATAGGCATGCAAAATAGCAAGCAAGTGATTTCAAGCACATCTGAAAATAATGTACAGGGGACAAAGCAACCCTGTGCATGAACAATCAAGTGACTGAATGTGCTAATCCTTAAGAGTGCTAACTATGTATGTTCCAAAAAGTTTTGCAATAATGCACATATTCCTAGAAAATGAAAATTTGGCCTCATTAGGGTTTTTAGTAATGGTCTGACTCTACAACTTTTATGATCTAAGAGGGTGAACTCCAATCCCTACACACTAGGGTTTTGACACAGTCTAAGAATTTAATTAATTAGGAGCTACTAGGGAGATCTGACAACCCAACAAGAGACCACACCAGTGAAGATTTCTTCCACAAGGACATTTATATAGTAGCTATCACTACCACGATGAAAATGGCTATTATCGCTTGAGGTTTTTTCCTCATGGTTGACCCAATTAAGGGAATGTCCACTATCATTAACCCTCTCTAAAGGTGACTCAAAAAATATACCACTTGGAGACTAGTTCTAGATTCAAGGATCTGAGTTTCTGATACTACCCAAAAAGGGAGTAGAGCATAGTCCTCTAGCCTTTTCACTTTTAACCAAAAAAAAGAAGACAAATTAATCCGACACCTTAAGAGTAAGATTATCTCACAAAGATCTATGATATCAACCACTTATGATCTATCAACCTCTCCGGAGAGAGAATGTATCAATCAAAAGTTGAAGACGCATAAATCTAGTAGAATGTGAGATGCTCTCAGTAACCTTTCCCTACCTACAAGGGCTCCTTCATCAAGAAGAGTTTCACTGGAAACCCACTCTCTCAAGAGCCACAAATAGTGTTCATCGGGCCTATTTATCTATGTGTAATAGAGATGCAAATAGAAAATCTATGTTCATTCTTAGCCCCAATTGAAATATGTGATATGAAAGCAATGAAAGGTCACACAAGCCTGACACGTGAGAGTTATTTCTAATCCAAATTGAAATGTTATAAGCTGAAAAGATTACCTGAATTCCTTGCAACACACTTAGTAGATTTTTACCTATTTTTAGCAATTCTTGCACTTTTTCCAATCCAAATCAGCAGATACCAATCAGAAACAGAGAATTTCAATTGTTAATGTGAGCTATCAGTCCAAATCTAAAAATCAAATCTGACAAACTACCTGAAAAAGTGAAATTATAATTAAAACCTAGCACCAAAACTCATATGACAGTGGGTATGCAATCATACGACAGTCCGAAAACTTGTACGACACTAGGTGTCTAATCATACGACACTTGATCCTCCAAATGATAATTTACTTCTACTGATACGATCCTCGATTAAGTCAACTATCCTACAACAATGCGTATTTCCTGATATGATTTTTTGAGAAAACTCATACAAAGATTGTACAGATAGAAATTAAAAATCACAATTTTGCACAGAAAATGAGAAAAAGATGATAGAAATTGATAGAATTGAATTGGAAACCCATTTTAGGGCCCCACGGTGGGCACCAAAAATGTGTGTGTTAATTTTTTACCCTAGCTGTAGACACAACACTTCAGTAAAACATTAGAGGTTAGCAAAATCAAAATCGGCAATGAATTGATAGCTAAACTAACCAGGCGATTTACTGCCTTCTAGTAGATGCGAGTATGTATTCTTAGATTGGACTGAGATCAGTGACCTTGATGACACCTAAATGAAGGATTTGAATGCAAATCTACATATGGAATCAATGTAATTTAAGCTATATTTTTGGATTTTCTATGCAATTACGAATGAAAAACTGATATGAATCTATGCTAGATGAAATTGATATGCTATGAATTGATCTAAAAATGATATGAATGCAAATTAACAATGAAAATCTCACAACAGCTTGGATTCACAAAGATGATTCTTCAGTCTCCAATTTGATCGCGTGAGGATGCAATTTCATGGATCTCAAATGAAGAGTTGAAGCCTTGATTTTATAGAAATCTAGGGCTTTGGAGGTGCATGAGAAAAGCCATAAATCACTCTTGATGAACTCAGGTTGATTTTTGAGTTATCAGGAGATCAGAGATAATTAACTCACAAAAATCATGCAAAAGTAGTGTTTAACTCAAAATAGAGTTTAGATCAAATTTCAACTCATCCTCAGATGTTGAGTTTAAATTTAAAATTGATTGTTAATTTCTAGTTGCCTGCTTTTTTGATTGTGCATGATTTAATTATAAATTAATTTAAAAATAAAGTGATTTATTCTCAACTTAACTGATTTTAAATTTAAAACAATTGATTTATGGGTTAATCAATTATTAAATTAAACATTATTCCAATTAAATCATTAAATTTGACAACTTTGATTTTAAATCAATTAAATAAATATCCAATTGATTGTTTGTAGGAATTTTGATTTATTGTCAAAATAAAAACAATATTAATTAGGAATAAATGCAATTAAATCTAATTAAATAATTAAGTGGCAAAATTAAATCTAATTAATTAAATATTAAGAATATTCAATTAATCAAACTTTAGGATAAATAACATTTATCTGCAAATAATTATTAAATTAAAGATAATTAGGATAAATAGAAATCTTGCTAGGAATATTCTCTAATGCAAAATTTTGGATAAAATCAATTAAGATTTGATAATGTGCAGATCTACCTTAGGTTAGAACTTCGATATCAATTTCGTTCAATTTGTAGATGTAGGAGGTTAATGAACCTATAGCCCATTTTTGGGGTATTACATGTAGCACCAATGTTAGATAGCCCAAAAGGCATCTTCCTGTATGCCATGGTGCCCCATTTGGTGGTGAATGATGTTTTATATTGATCTTCCTCTTTAACGAAGACCTGGTTATAACCAGAAAAGCCATCTAACAAAGAAAATTTGTCAAACCCTAAGACATACTGTAAAATTTGTTCCATGGATGGCAATGGGTGATGATCTTTGAGTGAGGCTCTGTTAAGGTCTCTAAAATCCACACATAACTGGATTTCACCATTCTTCTTCCTAACTGGTACTAGATTGGAAACCCAAGATGTGTGTTTAATGGGAAAAATAATGTTGGCCTCAATCATTTTCCTCAACTTTGTTTTCATCAAGACCTCTAACTTAGGATTGATAGGTCTCTATTTTTGTCTCACTGGTTTGGCATGGGGTTCTAGCTCAATGGTGTTCTGGGCTAGGTGGGGATCAAATCCTTTCAGATCATAGTATTCCCATGCAAAAACATCACTAAATTATTGACATAATAAAATAAAGACTTTCTTTTCTGGCTATGTGCATACATTTCCAAGCTTAAGGAATCTATCCTTAAGAATCTCCATAGGCTGGTAGTGCTCTTCTTTAACTATCATACTAGCTTTGTCTCCTCTGAGCTGATCATCAGAGTTAAATATGGACTCAAGGGTGACCAGTCCCTTGGGTAGCTTGTTACTTTTCAACTGTAGCATCTAGTCATTATACTGGTGAGCATGTTTGTTCTAGTTAACTTTAGAGAACTCAGCTTCTTTTATCAAAAAGTTAAAAATGTGTTCATCATTTTCAAAGACCTGCTAGCTCACCTAATTGTCTGGTATGGATGGTCTTACTAGAACCTTTACATGCTATGAGTTAGGACTTGTGATTTCTTTTGGGATATCATACTCTGCTCCCATGGTAGCTAACTTGTCTACCTATTTGTTCTGATTTCTTGGGACAGCAACCAAATTAAAAGCATAAAAGCCTTTTATTAAATCTAAAATCTTATGCTTATACATCTTAAGTATGTCATTCTTTGTGAGATTAGTGCCACGGATTTGATTGACCACTAATTCACTATCACCTATAACTTTTAGGCATTTGATTCCCTTTTGTCTAGCCCATTCTAAACTATGAATCAAAGCCTCATACTCTATTGTATTGTTAGTACAGCTAAAATAAAAATGAGCCACAGAGTAATACCTTTGCCCCTCTTGAGAAATTAGGACAGCTCCTCCTCCTGAACCAACTTTGCTTCTAGCACCATCAAAAAAAAATTGCCACAACTAATCACTGTGATCTACAGAATGCTTGTCTTCCTTCTTCATCACATCTAAAATCATAGCACCCTCTTCATGAATGATATACATTCCAATACCAAAAATATCAATGTTTCTAAAAGGGTTATCCTCCTCCAAATCTCTTTCAGCCCACTCATCTAGGGAAATATCAGGAATCTTTCTAATAGGAGTTTCAAGTTCAGAATTGCTTGGGTCTTGTTCATGATACATCAAATTGGAATTTATAGGGCTTGGGGTATAAGGTTCAGCATGGCTTTTTGCAAAAGCTTCAGAATTGATTCTAACTCTAGTCTCATACCTAGTCCTGAAGTATAGATGAGACCAATCAGCTAAAAGATATTCCCCCAACCTAGCAGTGAACTCTCTGCTTAGACAAATAGCAAAATGAGGAGGCAGATCTATGACATAGACATCTTGGGGAATGGAGAAATTGGGACATTCATGTAGAGTGAGGCTTAGGTCCTTAATGACTCCCAAGGTACTAACTGATGATCCATCCAACTAAACAATAGGCCTATCTATTGGCTCATAAGACAATCCTAGTAGATCTGCTAACTATTTAGAAATCATAGAACTACTTGCTCCTGAGTCTATCATACAATTATGAAACAAGAAGTCTCCAACAATAAGAGTCACATAAAAAGGAGGAGGTTTAACTTGCAGGGCAACAATAGGCTTCAAGCTGGATTCTTTAGTTTGTTTCTCCTTTTGAGGTGTTTCAACCACTAGGACTTTGGGTTGTTCTGAAACAGCTTCTTGATTTGATGAAATCTTAGCTAACTCGCTAAGTATTAGCTCCTTTTGTCCAGGGATTTCCAGGGTGTCCATCAAAGGCACATTGATAGAGGCCTTCTTCATCTGCTCCACAATACTAAAAGATCCCAAATTTACTTTAGACTATCCTTTTGGTGTAGCAATCTCTATTTGTGTAGACACAAACTGTGTAGCTGCCTTGACTGGTTCTTTAGCCTCTTTTGACTGGTTTAGGACTGGAGCTTGAACTACTTTGGGCTGTGGATTCACAACAGGAGCTTGTTGACTGGTGGAGGCTACTTGTTCAACCTCTAAAGCCTTATTCTTAGACCTTGTGTTGGCTTCAACTAGGATATAGTTTGGGTTATCATTTGGTGAAAAATTCACCCACAAAAATCTTCTTTCTAAAAATTCACCAGTGCCACCTTAGGTGTTTGCAACTCGTTTGGGGTAACAACTGGACCTTGTTATATTTTTGGATCTTGAACCATCTCCTGAAACATCATCACATTGTTCTACACCATGAGGGCCTGAGCATAGCCATTATGACACATCCCTTGGATGTGTTGTTGATTGCATGGGCAGCCCCATTGTTATTCTTGTGCCATATTATTCTGAGCTATAAGAACTAGCTCTCTAGAAGCACTAGGAGTGTTAGGATTATAAGGTTGGCTAGCATTTTTATTATAATTTCTTGCTTGGCCTTGTTGGCCTTGTTGGTATTGGGGCTTGTCCTGCTGGTAATGATTTTGATAGGGTTGCTAATAAGGCTGTTGATAGGGTTGTTGGTAAGCTTGGGACTATTTCTTCTTTAGACTAACCAGCTCATTAGTAACTATTTGCAAGGCCTTTTTGATCTTGTTCAGCTCTTGGGCTTGATTCACAACTGGGCTAGCAACTTGTTGAGGACGAGCTAAGAGAGGTGTAATAGACACCAAGGTTGGAATTGCTTTAGGAACAAGATGAAGCTTAGGAAAAATAGGCATTGGAGGTCTTGGGGCTATTTTTCCTACTTGGATTAGGCTATTTTCAGCTCTTATGGAAAGATCATATGCTACTGGTAAATTTTTCCCTCCTATGGATTGGATCATAATAGAGATATCACTATTAAGGGCTCTTAGATAGTATAGAAAAGCATGTTGGCTTGAAGGTCTAACCGTGGATGGTATTCTATTCCATGTCCTCTTAAATCTGAAGTTAAAATCCATCATGTATTCTTGGGGTGCTCTTTTAGTAGTAGTCAAATGCTCAACTAATTAAAGATGATCTAATTTATCTTCAAATTGATTGGTCAAGGCTTGACCCAACCCATCCCAATCAGCTATAGAACCAACTACTAAACCTCTAAACCATTGCAAAGCTTTGCCTTTGAGGGAAGCTATCAACAACCTTACAACCACATTATCTTGGGTTATATTATGAAGGGCACAAAGGGATGCTACATCTCTTATATGTTCAATAGTTGAGGTCTGATCCTCTCCTGCAAAAATAGGCAAACTTTTAAGGGCTGATATGGGTATGTCATTATGCTACTACAAATTCAATGGGCTTCCTTGATTAAAGGCCACAAAAGGATGTTGTCTAGCCATTAGAGGATTAAGGGGAGCTTGAATTGCTAGTGCTGCTTGCACTAGCTGAATTTGGGAAGTGGTTGCAGGAATGGGAGCAAGATTAGGAGTAGGATTTGTAGATTTTGATGCACTAACTTGGGCTGCTTTAGACCTCTTCTTGACAGATGGTAGCTTTGTATACACAAAAGGATTCTTAGTCTGCCTGGTTGGGATCCCACTCATAAGCTTATATATTGATCTGCATAAAACATCATTAGTGTCACCAGGTATGATCTCAAAACATTATCACTGCTCATACCACACAATAACTTGCATAAATCTTCTTAGAAATCTAACTCACTGAGTCTAGAGTCCCACCAAGCATGCCAAAAACTGTTGTCACTAAGGATTGCACCCAAATTTTCTAAGTATTGAACCTAGCAATCCTATGAAACATGGGACTATTATCAGGCTATGGGTAACCTATCCGAGAATAGACCTCCAAATTAAGGGCTAGCTTTCCTTTGGATCACTTGAAACTTATGTAAACTTTGAAGGGAAAGGGAGAGAAAATTCATGAAATTAAACAACTGCAACTGAAACAAAACAAAGGTGATCCACCAAAATTTAAAGAAGATCCACAACTAAAAATAAGTTTACTCCAATAGCAAAACAAACTTAACTCACAACTCAATCCCACTTTCTTAAACTCCTAGTGAAATATGGTACTTGAAATGCAAAAAAGGAAGAAATCTTCACAATTCTGATATTCTTGATTGCACACAAGTCACACTATTGAATTAAGATAAATTCTTGAACACCAACTTGGATTCAACATGCAAGTTAAGGATATAAGGACACCATAGTAATCTTGCATATGACTTTAAAAGAAAACCCAAAATGTAGGAGAACAAGAAGGATCAATTTTATTACTGAAAAGAAACTAAGTACAATTGTGTCTCTTAGAGCTACAACACTCATATCAGAGAGAAAGAATGAAGAGCTAACCTCAATCACCAAAAGTGAGAGGTATAAAAGCTAAAACTAGGAATCTACATTCAAACTCCACTACCTCCTAAGAATAGAAAAAAGGTCAATAATGGACCCATGAGGCTCCATCATGATTCGAATGCCAGATTCCTGAGTTTCTAGGGGTGAGGAAAATGGGGACCTAAAAATAGAAGGTCAAAGGAGACCAGTCTATCCACTAAGTCATGCATCATAATAAGATTTTGACAATGGCTTATAAAATGCCATTGTCAAAATTTACAATAACATATGCAATGACTATTACATTTAAAGCCTATCCCACTATGACACAGAATGGACCTAATGTATTTTAAAAAGGTCTCAACCCCAAAATGGGGAAACACATTTTAAACTAATCATAATTAAACAAGAATCCACTTGTGCCTAAATAAGAAAACATGGACTAAGATACATTTTGAAAAGAACTCTCAACCCAAAAATGGGGTGAATATCCAAAATATTTACAATTTGAACTAAAGCCACATCATATGAATATATCTAAGCATATGTATCTTAAACTAAAGACCTATCAAAATATTCACCAATGCTTAAGATACATAGCAGAATAAAATGGTAAATGAATCTTGACCCAATCAAAAGGGGAGAAGGAAAAAATAAATAGCCATTTTATTCAAAAAAAAAAAACCCTACCACTGGCATTGTGGACTTTCTCAACTGACGTATGGCAAGTTACCATTTCCCTACTAGCAGTTCCACCCCTAGATTTGGAAATAGCTAACCCCAGTTCTTGACATTATGCTATTGAGGTAGGCACTGGTTCTATCTTTCATTCTTCATTCTCATTGTTTTCTTTCAAGGGCACCAGCATTACATTTTTACTTCTCTATCAAGATTATTTCATGCTTTGGTGTATTTGATCTGGCATCAATATCTCTCTGTTATCTTCTCAAAACACCCTAAGTGTGAACACCCAATGATCCTCAGTTAGGGCACCACATTGGGTTATGCTACCTTTGAATTTGATTATGTCTTGAAGACACTATGAATTTCATTGTCTTATTTTTTATTCCTATATTTGATAAGGGTACTATGGCTTGAAATATGTTGTCTCTGTACTTGTTGTATTTGAGTTCTCTACATTTTGATATCATGAATATTTGATTCACTAGCTTTCATTCTTGTTCATTGTTATATAGCTCGTTCCCTTTCTCATGTCGCTATTATAAATAGTTGGTGCTGTGTTCATTGTTGAGGCCATGCCAGCTAGGGCATAGGTTTGTTTTCACTGGCCTGCATGTTGAGAGCTCATAAAAAGCTAGGGCATCATGTTTGTCCTTCTATTTACTACAATCTATGACCCCTTATGCTTTCCATTGTCATTGTGTATTATATCCACCATAATCATGCCGTGAAAAGTATCTATTGCTTATGCCATCCCGCAACCAATTAGTTAAGGCACTATGGTATCAGGTTCCCTATCTATGTTTTCTTTTTGGGGCCAAGCTCACTATCAAGCTATTTTATGTTTCCTTTGACCATGTCATGAATCTTAAGCATATTTTGTATCTACGCTTTATGCATTTGTTCTTTGAGTCTTCTATTTTAATGTGATAATGGCATTCGAGCTCCTCTCATGAAATGTTGGATGACTCTCAAGTAGTGTGCCAGAGCATCGAGATTTGTATACAGCGCATGCTTGCTGTTTGGCATCATATTTCTATATGAGACTGCTTGGCATGCCCATAAAACTATTTCCATTTGATATATTTATGGCATTTACATTTTGCATTATATGCCAGTCCCATCTGAAAGCCATGAGCTTCTCTTCCATGTTCACCTGTTGGTGCTGCTAGTCATGGCCTGCGGGTTAGGAAATGAGATCATTTTTTAATCCTTCTTGGATCTTGTGATCTTTGAGCTGGTCACCATGTCTTTCTTTGACAACTTGGTGCTTGCTATTATTACCAAAAATGTTTGTTTTCCTTTGGTGACTATATTGAATCTTTGCATAATAACTGTATTGAACCCACACCTTGTGATAACACCGGCCTGTAGACTGGCACGCTCCAATTCTCATTGTATGTGCTAGCCCACTTTTTTGTTTACTATTTGGTGAATGCTCTCCACTTGGATGTTGTGTTTTAATTTCTTACATTTCTCTCTATGGAATGTTGGGAGAAACATAAGCACTATGTTAGGATGTCGTTGCTTATAGGTTATTCTCCTTTGTTGTTGTACCCATGTTATCATAGATGTCGCATGACATTTTTTATCTCACTATTGTATTGTGAAACTTGTTGCTAGTACCACTATCTTCAATGTCTATTGTACTTTGGCATTGCTTTGATCCTCATGGTTCTATCACTTGATTATTTGACATCTTTGATCTATGCCTTTGCTAATGTTTCTATGCTAATAAGACATACATACTGATGCTCATTGACTCACAACACATTTGTCGATGCTTGCCACTATTTTACTAGTTGCTATAGCATATTATTAACATGCTTGTTTGTGTAGTTATAGCCCATGAACATTTCCTTCATTATCTGCATTCTTTTTTGAGATGTTATGGGTTTGAATGTCTTACAACCTTGGAACAGGGGCACCATGTTTAGAACTATGACATCATTTGTTTACTGTTGGTGTACCATTGTCATTGATGTTCACTAAATGTAATTTCTTTGATACACTGTATTATTGATCATTTTTTGTCCATCCTTGAGTATATCTCCACTATGGTTCAAAGCATTCCTCATGTCATAGCACAGTACATTAAATGCAGATTTGAAACACACTCCATGCCACAATGCTCCTTTCTTTAGTATGCAGATTGTGTACCCTGTTCCATTTCTCTATTTTGACAATGATTCTTTATGCTTAATGAAATCTATTGATATTCTTGGGAGATGACATGATCATGCTTGTACCTCATGTTACAATGCCCTATAATCACTCTACCATTTGCACTTCATGTTTCTCCTTTGCTTCCATGATCTGTTTCATGATTTTCATTGATGTTGCACCATTTGGATGTTCCCTTGTTTATACGATGGGTGCTCTTGGCCCTTGATGCAATCATTGATAGAAAACTTGAGGTTTTTCTATCATGATCTACATCAAGGGCCCAGGTCATTCATTGGATTCATTATTGGATTAGCTCCTCTTATATCTACAAATGAAACAAACATGTCAATGAAAACATGGTGCCTCTTTTGTTCTTTGGAGACTTATGCACATGCCCTGAGCACAACCTTTGTTAGAGGTGCATGGCTGAGTGTACATAAGCATTTTGTAGATATTGTGACACCAGCCATTACATAGATCCATTGGATCTAACCCATATCCCTTCTTCTCTTCTTGCAGGTTCTGGATCTTAGGAGCTCTCTGGATAGGACCAGAACTGGATACCACTACTAGGAAATGTCTTGTACCCCAATATTTAATCATTTTCTTTATGTATATGTATACTCATTCATTCAATTCTAGTAATAGCTATGCTCATGGCTTGTGTGAGCTTAGATAGATGTTTCTCCTTTCAGTTCTTTCCCATTTGTATAGTATACATACATGCATGTGTAGCTTTAGATGTAGTTCATTTCCTTTTACTTTCATGTACTCTTCAAAAATGAAATGAACACAACTTAAAGAAGATCACCTAATAACACAAACTATGGTATTGTAGCCTAATCTACTAATTAGGTCTCCAATCTAAGAATGAGTAAAAATATGGCAACAAGTCTCTTGTTGGGTTGTCAGATCTCCCTAGTAGCTCCTGATTGATTAAATTCTCAAACAATGTTAAAACCCAGGTTCACCTGGATTGGAGTTCACCCTCTTGAGATCAAAAAATTTTCAGAGTCAAACCATTACTACAAACCCTAGCTAGGCCCAATTTTTCATTTTCTAGGACTATGTGCATTATGGAAAAACTTTTTGGAACATACACAAGTAGCATTCCTAGGGATTAACACATTAAGTCACTATTTCTTTTTCATGTGCAAGGTTGCTTTTTCCCTTGTTCATTATTTTCAGATGATTAATTGCTTCCCTTTGCTTGTTGTTCTGCATGTTTTCTATCTATTTTTTCTTTGAGAATGAATAATCCCGAACTATTACATGAATCTATAAACTTGAATAGAGAAAATCTTGCAAACAAACTGGTTCTGAAAACTAAAAAATTGCAAATCTGAAGCAAAAATCCTTTCTGGTGTAAAAAGTCATCCTGAAATTTCAAAACTCGTATCAAAGCTAAATTCAAAGTTGTCAAAAAACTCCAAAATTTGTCAGAAATCTAGTTTTTACAACCTACTTCTAGATTCTATCAAACAAATCATTGTGTCAGGAACATAGCAGAAACTAGAACAAATACATTCATTTTCCTAAAGTGGTCTTTGGAGTTTGATTTAGCCTTCTAATTTATCGATTTGATTCTTTTCATCTTGTGTCAAAACCTTGTCGAAATTATCTTCAAATTCTATCTCCATACAAAAATGGCTAAGTGTTGTGAGCTCGTGTCTGCCATCTTTTGGGCATCTACCCATACTACTAGGGCATAGTATCCTTCATTTACATCCAATCTAATCTTCAATGAATCCAATCTTGACAAGGTTGCATCATTCAATCTTCTTGAATCAAGTCATTCTTTAGTGTCTTCATCTTTCTCTTTTGTTTCATCCAAGGTTAATGGTGGAAACTAGAGCTTCCTCACACAAGAAATCTAGAGAAGTACCCAATACCTTACCTTTCTCTACCCACGTGGGTCTAACTTTTGAGCAACTCTATAATTTAGGTCTTTACAAAGATGATGGTCTCAAAAATCTTTGATTAAAAACTAGTTACATAGCCCCTCCTCCATCAATCCACGTAGGTAATCCACCAACCCCTCTTGTATCAATTCACAGAAGTTATCAGACTACTCCACATCAATCTATCCCAAGGAGTTCCAAAACTCTCAACATGTCTCAAGGAGGATCCTAAGGACATCAATCCCAACATGCTATGGATCTAGAACCCGCACCTTCTAAAATTGCTCGATATCAAAATGATGATGACTTCAAGAGAATGATGAGGCATTTCTTAATGAAAGACAAAGAGACATACTTCCTATAATTAGCTTGTCATACCTATGATGAAACAAATACTTGTGTTTATGTTCAAAGACCATATCTTCTTCATACACCATTGTATCCATCTTATTTTCTAACATTTTGCCCAATGGATAAGGCACTGGCCTACATTTTCCTATTTTTGTTTTATGAGGAATGATCAAAATCTTGTGATCCTAAGACATTAAATCATTACCAGTCATTTACATTTATTTTACCTTATATGTTGTTCTACCCAGTGATGGAGAGTCAATGAATAATAGATTTTTATTTAGTACTTTCTCACTATTATCTATTGTAAGATCCAGTATTAAATAAGAAACAGAGTTAAATCTATTGGATCAGGTATACCCGCCTTGGTTTTGCAGAGCTAGAAGTGAAGAGGGTAGTGTTGTCCCTATAGTTGGTCGAGTTGCTTATAGATTTCCCATATTTGGAATTAACCACTCCTTAACATCAGTCATAAGCATATTGGTATCTCATGGAGTGTAAAATCCTATCCAGGAACCAACAAAATGGTGACTCTATTGGGGATAACATAACAAAGAAATAAATTTGTTGAGAATCTCTGGTTATATTACAAACTTTCAATATCTTATTACCCAGATTGATTTGGCCCATCTAAGTCACCAAAAAAATGGTGACTCTACTGGGGATATGTTAAAGTGAAGATAGAATAACGTGGGTATGAGTAGAGCTAGACTCCTCACCAGCTTATTCATTTATTCAGTGGTCTCCATTGAAGTGTGTAAGAGTCATTTTAAAAAAGTTTTAAATCATCTCACCAAGTTGTGAATGGTGACTCTAAAATTATTTGTTTGATCAGTGCATAATGACATATTTTTCAGTCCTGATAAATAGTATATGTACCCTATTGAAGTTTCATGTGTTGGTGGAGAAAAATATCTCAGCTACTTGCAAATCTTTTCCTCTACAGAGAGGTGGTGGCTCTCCAAAGTTCTTGAAGGTGATTTGGAGGTGACTTCAAGATCACAAAATATTTTGCAGCTCCCCCAATACATCTGAGTATTTTAAAAGTTTTAAATGCTTTCCTTATCAAGTGATCAAAGCACTAAGGAAAAAAGGGAATAAGGTGTGAGAAGAGGTTTTCATGTTTCAAAGATTTTGGTTCCATTCCTACAAAATCTGAAGTGAAATATGTATTAGAAAAGATAGAGGTAGTTGGTAATCTCTACTTGTTAAAGATGTCACAACCATTTAGGAGTAAGTTATTTGGACCAATAAACTTTGAAGGTATCCTTGGATACCCAAATCATATCCCAGAAGTGGTTAGAGATTGTTTACCAAAATTCACCAGTTTTGGTGAGCAATCAGCTAAAAGTCATTTACAAAAATTTGCTGATTTGATAGATGATCACAAGATCACACATAAGGATGTATTGATGAAGCTCTTTGCAATATCTCTGGTTGAGATTACAAGGGACTGGTTTAAAGAACTACCTCATGGCTCAATAGGATCTATGGCAGCACTAGAAGATTGTTTTATTAGAAACTATGGTGATATTGAGAAGTATGATGATATGGAACATAATGATGAACAAGACATATCTGAATCAAATGATCATGTAGCAGAGCTTGAAGTTCTTCAAGAAAAAACACAAATGTTAACACAAAGGTTGTAGGAAAGTGTGGTGTTACATTTACAAGAGAACATGAGTAGAGAGGAGGGTGAATCACAACATGATTTCTATATAAGGTTTGCTGATAAGATCAAGGAGTTCAACATCACTTTGTGTCCTCAGGATCTTGTATGGGAAAATTTATTTGTTAAGCTTTGTTTTCCTCATACACTTAATTTGCCAATACCTCAGAGGATAGAATGTATTTAGAAAACTATGCAATGGATGGAACATGTAGAAAATATTTCTTCCAAAGATGTGCCTGTGGCTGAATATAGTGATGTTGAATCTGAAAATCCTAAATATACTGATTTTGAAAGTGATAACAATGATGAGTCTAGTTATGCTGATGAATCTGATTTTAGTGATTATGATGATTAGTCCACTTGTGCTGAATGTTTTGTTGATGATAGTATTAACAATGAACTTTGTGAATAGCAAGACAATGAGATTGTTTTGTGTGGACAACAAGATGATAACTATGATGTGGATGTGAGTGATTGTAGTGATTTCTTTACACAAGATGATATGCTCTGAGAAATCCCACTCCATGATTCAAATGAGGAAGAAGTTTGCAGCATCAAGCAAGAAGACAGTTGGCATAAATCAGAATGTCAATCCTTGCCAGGTAGTGAGAAAATTTCAAATTTTCAGAGGTATTTATCAGAAAATGATTCTCCAACTTCATGCCTTATGAATATAAGTTTTACTGATAATGACATTGTTGTGGGTGTGGAGAATGATAATAAAGATTTTGATTGTGAGAGTGTATCAGAGATAAGCATGAATGAGAATAGTTGTTCACTTCATAGTGAACAAATTTTAGAATTGTTATCTTATGAGTATCTCAAAGTTTCAAGGAAGGATAGATTTGAATTTCAACACTTCACACATATTCAGTTTGACAAGGAAAATACATCAGTGGATCCTAATTTTGATCCTTATATTTCTGATTTTTATTGTCCTCCTATATCACTAGACCACAATCAAGTTTAGTATGATATGTCAGATTTTGAGGTAATCAGTGTTGTTCCAAATTTAATGGATGTGGAAACTAAAGACATAATGTTGAGTATTGACTAGGATAGTAGTGTGGATTTTGAATCTTGTTCAAATTATGAATCTTCCATTAAGCTATTAAAGGATGATCCATCAATGGCTCAAGTTTCATATGCAGATAATGAGTATATTGAAGTTATTGCTACATATCCTAAGATTGAGCTAGATGATATTCTATATGATGAACCTCCTCGGTGTTTGCTTAAAGGATAGTATGTTTTTTCTTATGACCTGCCATCTATGGATATGAGTGGATATAGTGATGCTTGCTTTAACAAAGTGACAGATTTTGAGTGCTCTTCTTCAATATTGGATAGCAACTTTCTGGGTTATGGTTTAAAGATTGAAGATAAATGTTGCATACATCCAAGTGCTTTCTTATCTAATGAATGTAACATGTATATGCCACACAATTTTCATACTTACAATCTGCATGGTTTTCATGAAAGCTCATATAATGGATATGCAGATGAGTTTTCATATGCCAAGGTAATGAAAGATGACAATGGGTTAAGACAGGAAAGTGAGAGTGATATTGTTATCTTATTTTTTAAGCATGGGGTAAAAAAAAAAAAATTTGACAGAGGGAAGAGTTGGTTCAAATCTTGAGGCCTAGGGTCTCTTGTAAATAAAGTGCTCGTTGTATAGTTGCTTTTCTTTCAATAGTGTGGTGTGTTTCTTTCAATAAAGGTTCCCTAGTTTTGAGAAGAGAGTGAAAAGTTTGATTTCATTTTTGGATGGTCTGCTTCACCAAAGATTCTAAATTATCTACATGCCCGCAAGGGGCACACATCCCTAGATAGAGCCACTATTAGCACCTACAAAAAATTTTGATGGCTATATTGATTTTTCCTTGGCCTCTACATGTTTTTCTCTGTCTCTGGCCTTAAAACCTAGTTCAAATTTTCAAACTTCTAGCCAATTGGTGAAGAGAAACCCTAGGTCGACCTGAGATTTATTCTATTTGAGAGTTACTTTTTCTAGTCACTTAAGTCCCAAATATCCATATGTTAAATTTCCCCTTCGATGATGACCACTTCTCATGTTATATCATTAGGTTATTATGTCAGGGCCCCCTTTAATATTTTATGTCAAAGCCTAAGTCTACCGAGATTTATTTTCCTAAGTGTCAGCCTTTTAAAATTGTGTGGCTATCATTAAACCACAAGGCTTCCTATTGTTAGAGCCTCTGACATGTGCTTTAGTGATGATACACCATCTGTCAGGTGGGCTAGGCATTTTAGATTCCTTTTTTATCTAACAGTTGGTGCATGATCACATGGAATCTTTTCAAGCTTTTTTGTCATGCGACAACCACCCAATCCTCTAGCTTGTTTTAATTGAATATTCGGTGGGTCCTCAACTGCCATGTCATTGTGACATGGATGCTTTTGATTGGTTGAGATTCAAGTGATGTGGCAGTTGACAGGACTTTGTTCTTAAAGGAGAATTCAGAAAAGGGGCCTATTTTGTGCAATGTGGCAATATTTGATTTGACAGGGTGGCTTACCGTAGGGTGGGGTTAGGATTCAATGACATCAACAACAGATTCAAGATCTACGGTGGGTGCATGATCTCATGGAATTTTCTAAGCCCATGTGATCATACGACTATCATCTGATCTTCTAGGTGTTTCATCTGACATGTCAATGGGCCCGAAGTGTTCAGGTGGAATGGTCAGTGTTTAAAGTATTGGGTGATTTAGCGGACCCTTTGTTCATTGAGTCTCATAATTAAAAGAATAATGGTCAAAATATTTCAGTGACTCGGCGAAAGCTTGTGTTCACCTATTCTTGTAATGAAACCCAAGGTTAAGAAATCATCTGGCAACTCAGCGAAGGCCTTTGTTCGCGTGTTCTTTGAGTTGGATAATGGTTAAGAAAGGTCTTTCATGACTTGGAGAATGCCTTCAGTTTCATATTCACTAAATGTTTAAGAGTTAATTATTTTAGAAGGGTAGGTCTGCATGTTAGATATTGCTGAGGTGTTCACTTCTTATTGGTTGGCATATTGTTGACTTGGCAGTTATCAGTGGGTCTGAAATATTCAAGTGGAATGATAATGTGGCAAGATCTATGACTGGCATGTGATCACATGGAATCTTTTCATGCTATGTGATCATGCACCCACCGTCTGATTTAAAAGCTTATATGTAGTGGGTCTGACATGCTAGGTGTTGCTGATGTGTTCATTTCCCATTACCTAAAGGTAGATGACGAGGCTAGAAACTTTTCAAAGCTTAGTTGACTATTTCAAAGGATAATGTGGAGCATCCAATCTGTTGGGAAGAAATAAAATGAACGGTCATGTTTTAAACCTGATCCTCTATAGCCATTTTCTTTCAAATTCAAATCTTTCTGTAGGGTTTTTTCTAGGGTTTGACACGGTGAGCCGTATGAGACAAAGGGGCTGCTCAGAATTGATTTCTTTGGGACATTTTTAGTTGGTGAATGATTTAGAGGACATCGGTTGCTCTGCAGATCTGATTTTATTTCCTTAAGATGTCATGCCAGGTAAATATAAAGGTGGTTCAGGTATAGGATAGCATTCATTGTAGGATGGACAACGAGATATGAAATCAAATTTGTTGAAATGATCTGAGGATAACATTAGAAACATAAAGAAGGGCAGCTCATCCACAAATATCTCATCTACTTGATCAGTGTATTTATTGTAAACCCTTTGGGTTGTTGTATAGTTTTTAGGGTTAAGTTTTTTTGTAAACACTAGAATGATCGGTAGCTTATTACATCTCCTTGTGTATAAAAGGATTTTCCATGATCATTCTAGGTATTGGGAGTTTAGGAGTTAAAAAGATAGAAATTTTGAAACACTAACCCTCAGTCAGGGATTGTAATATTTTGCATCATTTATCAATCAAGAAAGAAGAAGTAAAGGTTGATGTTATTGTCTTGCAAGCCTACTATTCAGGATATATTGTATGGAAATGGTAAAAGGCTATACTTAATACAAATCTCAAATCTTTGTCTCTCCTTTGTTTCATTCTATGAATTTTTAAATCTTCCACAGATTAATATGTATGTATTGATGTTTTGAGTTTTGATCTAGGATTAGATTAAATACTGCTCAAAATGGAATATGTGTTCATGAGATTTATATGAAGGATTCTCATAAGTAGGAAAGACTGGGATACTTGTGTTTATGTTTAGAGACCATTTCTTCTTCAGACACCATTGTATCCATCTTATTTTCTAACATTTTTCCCAATGGATAAGGCACTGGCCTATATTTTCCTATTTTTGTTTTGTGAGGAATGATCAAAATCTTGTGATCCTAAGACATTAAATCATTACCAGTCATTTACATTTATTTTACCTTATATGTTGTTCTACCCAGTGATGGAGAGTCAATGAATAATAGGTTGTTATTTAGTACTTTCTCACTACTATCTGTTGTAAGATCCTGTATTAAATAAGAAATAGAGTTAAATCTATTGGATCAGGTGTACCTACCTTGGTTTTGTAGAGCCAGAAGTGAAGAGGGAAGTCTTGTCCCTATAGTTGGTCCATTTGCTTATAGATTTCCCATATTTGGAATTAACCACTCCTTAACATCAGTCATAAGCATATTGGTATCTCATGGAGTGTAAAATCCTATCTAGGAACCAACACCAACCTACTTAATGTGTCTTTTCCCATGATCTTTGAGAGGATCAACCACTCATTGGTTCTCAAAAATGCCTCCAACTATCAAAACTTTTGAGGAGTTAATCAAACTATTTTATCAACAACACTCCTATAACATCCAACATCCAGTCACTATGATCAACATTTGTAATCTAAAACAATATCCAGGAGAACCATTCCTAACTTTTCTCCAAAGATGGAGGAAGAAGTTTTCTTTATATGCTAGACCTATTCCAGAAACTGAGAAGCTAGAAATCTTCATCAACAATCTTGTTCTAGAAATCAACTACCATTTGCAAATGCAAAATCATACATCCTTTGATAAAATGGTAGAAAATGCAATCAAAATTGAGAAAGTACTTGTTCAAAAGGGAGACATATCTCTTCAAAAAGACAAGTATGAATCTGGATCTAGCTCTAAAGACAAAGGCAAAAACTGGAACAAGAATAATGGTGTTGTCATAGATGGCATTGTTGATACTATTCATGCCCCATCTAAGGCACCTACTTTCAATCACACTATTGGTACTCAAGCCATAAAAGCCTTAGAGGCAAAAGAAAATGAATCGAACAAGAAGCCATCTGATTACAAACCTTGGGCTACAAATCCTAAATGCAAATTCACTCCTTTTGGAGAGTCCTTGGAATCTACCATGAAAACTCTGTTAGCTAACAACATCATTTTCTTGCATGAGATAAAAGTCTTTGATCTCGAACCTAAATTGAAATGGTGGAGAGAGAACAATTTTTGTGACTTCCATTGCAATAAGGGTCATAAAACTAATAACTGTGTTCGCTTGAAACACATCATACAAGACAAAATTGATAGTGGAGAAATTACAATTGATAATCATAAGAGCAATAATGATCATACAACATTCAAAGAACCATTTCTGAAACATGGTCAAGGAGATTCATCTTCCCAACCTAATATAGGTGCTAAAGTCAATTATGCCTACTCTGGAAGCAATGTTGTCATAAACATGGTGGAACCTTGCTTATTTGAACATTGCAATGTTATCACTATTGTGTGAAGAGATAGAGATAATCAATCAGCAAACGCAGTTACTCAATCACAAGCTCAGGCTCATCTACAGGGACAAAATTCTGATTCATCCAATGTCCCCAAGATGCCTTTTAATCTTTCATCTTCTTCTAAATAGAGGGCTGCCTCAAAATCAAATCCTAAAGATATGAGGCCTACATCATATAGTATTGTCCAACAACTTCAGCATACCAATGCAAAAATCTCCATGTTTGAGTTGCTTTGGATATCTCCAGCTCATCGAGCCATTCTAGACAAAGCTCTATTTGGATCCAACGTTCCTAAAAACCTTGATTTATATAGATTCCAAGCTATGGTTGGTCATCTAATATCTCTACAATATATCTCCTTTTTAGAAGAAGATCATAATTCCTTGAGTCATCTACATAATCAGCCCTTGCATATTGAAGTCTTGATCCAGAACCATCGAGTCAAACATGTGTTGATAGATGGAGGTGTTGGTCTCAATATTTGTTCTTACAACTTGATTACACAATTGGGCTTATCTGAAGCTATCATTGATCCTAAAAAGAAAATAACTATCAAGGCATATGATGAAGAAGAAAGATCCTCTAAAGGAATTATTGTCTTACCTATCAGAATAGGTCCAGTCATCAGAGATACTACATGTCAAGTTCTTGAGATACCTTTGGCTTACAATATTCTTCTAGGGAGACCCTGGATACATGAAATGAGCGCTATTCCTTCCACATACCATCAATGTGTAAAATTTCCTTACAAACAAGTAGAGGTGATGATTCTAGCTGACCTCTCTACAACTTGCAATGCATTAAAGGAAAGTGTTGATAAACTTGTTCCTAATAACAAAGAATCTTCTACTAAGCAAGTTGACATTACATCAACATCCAAGATAGAGAAAATTGCTAAAGAATTTAAAATCAAGGAAAATAGTATGGGAGAATACACAATGGAACCAATCTTATCTCTCACATCTCTCCCATTATCACCAAAGTCTTATGGACAACCTTCAGACAAGGTGAACCCAATAGCTAAATAATCCTAGGTCATATTCAATGGAAGCTTTGTCCCAGAGCAAGTATCCAAACAAGAGTTTGAGGAAGAAGAAGCTATGCTTGCATGGTTATATAAAGATGAAACTCATTCTCAATCAGTCCAAAAATGTGACTCCACTTCTAGCAAAATTCCTTAGAAGTCATATGGACCAAGGAACAAATTGATCACAAAAATGGGATATATAGGAAAAGGACCTCTAAGACTACAAGGAAAAGGTCTTTTATCACCTCTTGACCATCATGGCTGAATGAAAAAGAATACAATAGGTCTAGGATATAAGAAGAAGCCTTTCTATCTTAGCAAGAAATCCCTATATGTCTTAAAACAAATTAAACCAAAGGAGGAAACAATGCAACAGTCTGATAGTGATGATTCTGACACTATTGATGAGCTCATTCCTTATGAGCACTTTCCTAAAGAAATTAAAGACCTTCTTCAAGTAGAGGATGATCCAATCATAAGGATTAATGTAGTAGACACACAAGAACCTACTATAAAACAAGAGACAGTTGCACCATAAGAACCAGCTAATCTCGAAGGAAATCAAATAGACAAAGAAGAAGATGGTAGCTATTCTAAAATAGATTCTCATGAGTATGAATTAAAATTAGAATTTGAGGGTAACCCTTCTTGGGTCATTCATCTTGACTTTAAACATATTCTTCAATTTCCTAGAAGTCTTGAATCAGAAGATGAATCCAATGATTATGAATGGGGATTCATTCTTGAAGAAGATGAGCTTATTATAGAGAAACATGTTGATGTTACTCACCAATATGTATCTAAACCCAATGTAATTCTAGAGTGAAATAATGAACTTAATGAGTCTAATCCACTGATGGCTAAAGTGGACTCCCACAATGACATTGAGCCTATTTGTGAATTGAATGTCTTGAGTTGTAATATCACTTTCAATCTCAAGAGTCAGGTTAGGACCAATGATGATAGATCCATATATGTAAACACCATTTCCCAATCTTTCACCACTTTGACTATCCAACATCCCAAACTTCTTGACCAAATCTCCATGAATCCGAGCCATGGTATCGATACTCTTCCCAATGACTATGCCCTTGCTTGCTACCTCAATGCAGTTGAGCCTATGAGGACTTCCATCAGTGAACCGAGCATTACCATGATAGAGTCAGATATCAAATATCTTAGTCAGAAGAATAAAAATAAAAAGAAAAAGAAATGAAGTTCTGAGGGTGAAAACCACTTTGTGGTAGTCTTAGAACCTAAAATAGTAAAGGAAAAAGATGTATCTAAAGGTGAAAACCTCTCTAAGGTACCTAAGGTTGAGATATTTGATGTCCTTTTGAATCACTTACAGGATAGATCTCTAGTTCTAATTGAACCCACTTAATCTATCAATTTGGGTACAATAGAAGAACCATAGCTGATTCATATAACACAATCCTTATCAAAAGAAGAGAAAAAAGCATTCACCACTTTCTTGATAGAAAAGAAGATCAACTTTGTATGGAAGTATTCAGATATGCCTGGACTTGATCCTAATCTCATAATGCACCATTTATCTATTGCTCCTGGAGTAAAACCTGTTAAATAGAAGTTAAGAAAGATGCATCCTCATGTTGTACTCTTGGTCAAAGATAAATTAAAGAAGCTCCTAAAAGCTAGATTTATCCAGGTGATTGACTATGTTGAATGGATCTCTAATATTGTACCTATTTGAAAACTAGAAAAATCAATAAGAGTGTGCACTGATTTTAGGAATGTCAACAAAGCATTCCCTAAGGATGATTTTCCACTACCTAACATTGTCATGATAGTGGACATGACTGTGGGCTTTGAGATGTATTCTCTAATGGATGGTTTCTCTAGCTACAATCAAATAAAAATTTCTCCTGAGGATCAAGAGAAAACTGCTTTCACATGTGCATGTCGTACCTTTTTTGGAATGCCATGCCATTTGGACTTAAAAATTCTAGTGCTACATATCAGAGAGCTATGAAATCTATTTTTCATGACATGATGCATCACACTATGGAGGATTATTTTGATGATACCTTAGCAAAATATATGATAAGATCTGAACATCTAAATGATTTGAGCAAAATTCTAGATCGAATGGAGAAGTTTAGTCTAAGGATAAACCCTAAAAAGTGTGCTTTTGGCATCACCTCTGGAGAGCTCCTAGAATAAAATGTTTCCAAGAAAGGCATTAAAGTTGATCCTACTAAAGTTAAAGCTATCATGGAGATATAGCCTCACAAGAATATCAGTCAAATGAGGACTTTACAAGGAAGAGTGCAGTTTATTAGATGCTTCATATCTCAGCTGGTAGACATATCACAACCTTTCACATGAACATTACATAAAGGTGTGACCTTCACATGGAATGAGGTGTCAAAATAACTTTAATCATATCAAAAAATATCTATCGAATCCTCCTATTTTGATGCCTCCTATTCAAGGGAAGCCATTGATCTTATATGTCTCTGCAACAGATACATCACTGGGGGCATTACTAGTACAGCTTGATGAGAACAAAAAGGAAAGAGCCATCTATTACATAAGCAAAACATTGGTAGCATATGAAAAGAAATATTCAATGATTGAGAAAGCTTATCTAGCTATGATTTTTGCATCACAAAAATTGAGACACTACATGTTGGCCCATACAACACATTTGGTAGCTAAGATTGATGCACTAAACTACCTACTAAGAAAAGCCCCCCTCACGGGTAGATTAGCCAAATGGGTGATGTTATTAAGTGAATTTGACATTAAATATGTTGAAATAAAAGCTATCAAAGGAAATTCAATTGTTGATCAGTTGGCTAACACACCTTTGTTTGATGATACACCAAAGAAAATGGAATTCCCAAATTCCTCTATCATGAACTTGTCCTCTAGATCATGGAAGTCATTCTTTGACGGCTCCTATACATAGAATGGATCTGGAGCAGGAATATTGTTTATCACACCTCAAGGATACTCAATCCCAAAATCATTTAGAATAAATTTTCCTTACACCAACAATATTATTGAATATGAAGCCCTTCTTAATGGCATGAAGATAGCAATTGAGTGGAGAGTTACAAAATTACACATTCATGGAGACTCACAACTTGTAATACACCAAGTCAATGATGTGTATCAAATGAAAGATGGAAAGATGATCCCATATAAGAGAATGGTAGATGATCTAAACAAATATTTCACATCTATCACATTTGAACAAATTCCTAGAGCAGAGAACAAGGCTTTTGATGCTATGGAAACTTTATCCTCTTTACTACAGCAGCCCAAACATGAGCTACGCTATGAGTTCCTAGTGGAAGCACT
This sequence comes from Chamaecyparis obtusa, assembly GCA_027943335.1. Lineage (NCBI taxonomy): Eukaryota > Viridiplantae > Streptophyta > Pinopsida > Cupressales > Cupressaceae > Chamaecyparis > Chamaecyparis obtusa. The sequence continues at coordinate 376,356 of BSBK01009573.1, read as the reverse complement.
ATCTTATCCTGCATATGATTCCCCTGAAACCTACATGATCTGCACTATTTTTGGTCATGATTCATCCTGATACAAAAACCTTTTTTCCTACCTCCAAGACCAAGTCATTCTTGATTCCTTCAACTTCCATGAGAAATGATACCTTATCTACAATGCATCCCGGTATGTCATCATTGGTAATGATCTATATAAATAAGGACTAGATGGTACACTTCTTAGGTGTTTAGAATGTGAAGAGTCTCAACATGCATTAGATGAAGTCCATGATGGTATATGTGGATCACATTCTAATGGTTTAACAGTAACTTGAAAACTTATTAGGGCTGGGTACTATTGGCCTGAAATGGAGAAAGATGCAATCAAATTTGCTAAGAATTTTCAAAAGTGTCAGATACATGGCAACCTAATTCATGCTCCAAGGGGAGATATAATTCCCTTCACTACATAATAGCCTTTTCACCAATGGGTATTTGATCTTATAGGATCCATACATCCTCATTCTTCTAATGGACATACCCATATCATAATAGCTACAGACTATTTCACAAAGTGGGTAGAAGCAGTCCCTTTGACTCAAGTAACCAGCAAGAAAATCTCTATGTTCATCCTAAACTACATTATATGTCGGTATGGAATTCCACACTCTATAGTTATAGATAATGGTGGCCAATTAAAAAATAGAGACTTAGATGATCTATGTGCCAAATTCAAGATTACACAACATTGGTCATCTATATACTATCCCCAAGGGAATGGACAAGCAGAGGCTTCAAACAAGAATCTATTGAAAATATTGCATCGTATAGTTAATAAAACAAGAAGAGATTGGCATCTCATGATAAATTTAGCTCTCTGGGCCTATAGAACAAGTATCAGAACACCCACTAGGGCTACATCATTCTCTTTAGTTTATGGGTCTAAAGTGGTACTACCTATTGAGGTAGAAATCTCATCACTAAGAATCAAAATGCATGGTCTAGTTACTGATGATGACTATAGAGTGGCTAGGTTGCAAGAACTTGAACTATTAGATGAGTGCAGACAAATAGCATATGATCATCTTAGAGTATATCAGAAGAGAATGTCTAAAGGCTACAACAAGAAAGTCAAACACAGAGAATTTTAAGTTGGCGATCTAGTCTTGAGAGAGAATCCTAAAAATCAATCACATAAAGAGTACAAGGGGAAGTTTGAACCCAACTCGTTGGGTCCCTTTGTTATCAATGCTACTTTAGGCTTTGGAGCCTTTCAATTCTCAATGACTGAAGGAGAACAACTTTAAGAACCAATCAATGTTTTGCATCTGAAGAAATTCTACACCTAAGGCATTTAGTCTATGGTAAAATGTCTTGAAAATATCTCAAAAATTAGAAAAAGTCCTAAAAAAATGAACATCTTGGTGAAAACCTAGCAATGGGCACCTTGATGATTCACAAAAAATTGAAAAAATGAAAAATACAAAAAAAGAAGAAAAAAAAAAGTGCCTTGGTGAAAACTTGGAAACAGGTGCCTTGGTAGGAAAAATAGAATCTCTACCAAGATGGTGAAAACCCAGCAAACGGGTGCCACTTGCTCAAAATGCTCCATCTATTAGTGCAATCTTGGTCTTTCCCAACTTTTAGCCCTACTTTAGTTTGTACATATCTCTTGGTTTGTTCCCGCATTCCTATTTTCAATAAGTCAGTTTGTACGCCAATCAGCAAAAATGTCTGTATCCTATCAATGCTTAACACTTGGGGGCAATCAATGTCATATCCTATGGTCTCCAGTATACCTCAAATGAGTCATATCTTGTCAGTGTCCTTTGAAGCTTCATTTGAGTCGATCTTTCTATCTCCTTACCAGAAAGGATTTGACAATCAAACACAAATGAACATCAACAATAAAATGAAAACAATCTATGATTCACATGCTTTTATCTCCTTGTATGCTTACTGATTCGCATTGAGATTTCTGCATATTTTGTTCCCTTGAGCTCTTTGATGATGTCCTTTATCCGATTTAGAGAGTGATGACTGGGGGCAAAATCTTTTCTTTGTCTTCTACTTGTATGTGGAAATCTAACAACTTTAAAAATTCTGGATTGAAATGGTGTTCATCTCTAAGAGTCTCCATCTCGAATTGGATGGCCATGAGTACCTTGACCATTGATACCCAGAAAATTCAAGGAAGTTTGATCTAACTATTGTCTTTTTTAGTATGTTCTTTCTCCTACTATGAAACGTGATCTTTCCTAAGGATGTGAACAATAAAGGGTCACTACAGGTAATTCACATTGGATTTAGAATGATCTCTTGACTGCTTGATGTTTATTCAAGTCATCACAACATTTATGTTTTGATGCTTATACAAATTTCTATATCAAAATGGACATGATATTGAGGTCATCTTGGCATTTATGCCTTGGTCCTTATATCTAATATGACATTCTGAAAAAAAAAATCAATATTCATATGTCTATGGTTGTCTAGCCAGTGGGCGTTGTATTGATTCTTGAGCATATAAATTGATATTCATATGTCTATGGTTTCATAACTAGTGGGCATTGTATTGATTTATCCAGTTACCTAAAAATTTCAATGATGAGAACGAATCAACACATGATCAGTGACTAGGTCCTAGGTCTTAGGTTTTCATTTTATTTTTCATATCACTTTGCATTTTGCATGTTTGCATGGTCTCACAAATTACTTGAACACTTAAATGATTCTTCAAAAACAAAAATTCTAAACATGACACAAGGACTGAGCATTGTATGAAGGTCCCTCCAACGAAATAGCAAGTAGAACTCATTTTCGGGATCAAAATCAAAATCTAAAATCATTTATATTGTCAACTACTTGCATAATCAACCTTCTAATCATCAAAGAAATCCATTTTTCAACTTAACAGATTATCTCACATCAAACTATCAAAATTTCAACTTGGTCAACCATGGTCAACTCATGGACAAACCTAGTCAAACTTGGTCTTTAGGACCTCCAAACAATGCAAAACACATTCTCGGATGTGTATAACCACTTCTCAAATCAATTAACATGCTTCTAAACTATAACGCTGACTTTTCTTATCAGATTTTGATTTTCATCCCGAAGGGGACATGGTATTGCACATCATTCAAGTCTATAAATCAAATCTTTCTTTTAGTGATCAAGACAACCACATCTAGTTGTTGATTCATCTAAAGACCTCATCACTTGGGGCATATCAGATTCATTGAGATTGATGAAGGGTACTCCCCTTCATACCACAAACACATAATAGAAATAGAGAAACAACAACAACATGTGAGAACAGAAAATTGGCTTCTTATTATCTCCACAAATGTAGAATTAAAAACTTTCACAATTACAATATGCAAAGCCACATAGGCATTCCCTTACAATATTCTGTAGGACAAAGCCTCAAATCAATACCCAGATCTACTACCCAGAACTACCCTAGACAACACTACGGGCCTTCTTTATATAGGCATTTTCCACCGCCTGAGAAGATTCCAGAAATTTAGCTCTTAGGGCCTACCAAACGTAGAATTATTTTATTTTTCAATTTATTACATCAAAGTCGGCTCAAAATAACTTTTGAAACCTGAACAAAAATTTTGAAGGAAAATTATTTTTTGCCATTTCAAGTGGCCTGACTTTCGGAGACCATAAGTCATCACCAGTTGACCCGGTTAACTATTATAACTGCATTTCAGAAAGGCCACGAAGCACTCTACAAGCTTGACTTGTGCAAGCACCTATCACCCAAATTTTTGACCTCATCCAGGCCCTCTAAAGCCTTCAAAACTGAGCTCAAAGTTTCTGTACCCTACTACCAATACTGAAAATCTTAAATATCTTCAAAACTAGACCTGATCTAGCCATTAAACTTTACTGGCAGGCTGATATGACTAAGATGAACTTGCACATGTAAAAATAGAACATTCTGAGATTTATGACCAACTTACTAAAAATAGCAAGTTTCCATAAATAGCAACTCTGCACAAGATAGCGATTATTGAATATAAAAATAGAAATATTTTTGGGTGATGCAAGATTACTCTTACACTTAGGATAATTTGAGAAGTGACCCCATCACAACTCAGGTGTGCAGAGGAAAACCAAGATGATTAACCTCCTCCTTTGTTAGCCATGATGAATCTTCAAAAGGTCATCCTTTCCATTTGACCAAATACTCTTCATATGTCTCGTTCCTTGTTCTTCTACCAACACAACTATCTAGTATGTCTTCAATCTCCTTGATATCTGAACTGGTTGCTAGAATACTCCACTATGCTGCTATAACCTCATCTTCAACACCTCCCTCATGATACTCTGTCAAATCTAAAATGTTAAACACTGGTGAAATATTCAGCTTAGTAGTCAATTCTACCTCATATGCATTTCTTGAATCATGCTTCTTCAGTATCTTACATGGCCCAAACTTCTTCATTTTTAATTTGTTATATGTACCAATTGGAAATCACTTCTTCATTCTATCTAGAGTAACAAGTACTTTACAAGCTTTACAAGCTTCACAAAAATTAGGATCCTCTAGATACAGATTCTTGAGTTCCTTGAACCCAACCACTTCAATCTACATTTTTGTCAGCTATAGTTGCCTTCTGCTAAGTGCCTCTGGAACCCCATTAGACTTTCCACTTCTATGTTTCAAAACAAATGTATAACTCTATAAAAACTCAACCCATTTCAAATGCCTTTGATTCAACTTTCCTTGACTATTCAAATATTGCAAAGCTTGATGATTGGTATACAAAACAAACTCCTTAGAAAGAAAATAGTGTCTCCACTTCTTCAATGCTTGAACTACACCATAAAATTCTTGATTATAAACAAAATATTTTCTCTTGGCATCATTCAAATTCCCACTAAAATAAGCAATAAGTTTACCTTCTTGGCTCATAACAGCTCATGTTGCAGTACCACTAGCATCACAGTCTACTTGAAACACCTTATTAAAATATGAAAGTGCTAAAATAGGCTATTCTGTAACTTTCTATTTCAATAGTTTAAAACTCTTATATATCCCATTAGTCCACTTGAACTCTTTTCTATCCCCTCTCATTGTTTCAGTCAAGGGTCCACAAATACTACAAAAAAAATTTGATAAATTTTTAGTAAAAGCTAGCGAAACCATGAAAATATCTTACCTCAGTAGCACTCTTTGGAGTAGGCCATTCAAGGATAGCCTGTACTTTCTCTGGATCCATTTTTAGACCTTCTCGTAAAACTACAAATCGCAAATACACAAACTCTTTCTTCACAAAACTACACTTCTTCAAATTAATCAACAATTTCTCATCTCTCAACTTCTCAAACACCATATGAATATGCATCATATGTTCCTCCAATGTCTTGCTAAAGATCAAAATATCATTTAGGTAAACAATGACAAACTTACCGAAAAATTCTTTCAGAACCTCGTTCATGACCCGCATGAAAGTGCTCGATGCATTGGTTAGCCCAAAAGGCATGACTAACCACTCATATAGTCCTTTTGTCTTGAATTTAATATTCCATTCATCTCCTTCTCTAATCTGAATCTGGTGATATCCACTCTTGAAATCTATCTTTGAGAAATACACAGCCCCACTCAAACAGTCCATAATATCATCCATTCGTGGCAATGGAAACCGATACTTGATTGTGATCTTATTTATTACTCTGGAATCTGTTCACATCCTCCACTCTCCATTCTTCTTTGGTGCTAATACTGATGGTACATCACATGGACTCAGGCTCTCCTGAATCAATCCCTTCTATAACAACTTATGTACATGTTTGTTCAACTCTTCACTTTCTGCGGTGTCATTCTATGTGCTGCCTTGTTTGGTAAACTGGCTCTTGGAATCAAATCTATCTGTTAACTAATCTTCCTTACTGGTGGTAATCCATCAGGTACATTATCAGATACAATATCTTGAAACTCATTCAACAAATTTGCAACCTCTACAGGTACATCCCCTACTTCTTCTTTACCAACTTTTGGAATTAAAGAGAAACACACATGCTCATACCTCATACCATCTCAAAATTTTCTTCCATCATAAAATGTTATTCTTGCATTACCACATACCTTTTCTTCAGTCTCCTTCAATGGCTTTAGCTTATGTCACACCCCATCCTTTGTTAGGGAATAGGTATTCACATGACCATCGTGTACAACACATCTATCAAACTACCATGGTCTACCCATCAACATATGGCATACATCCATAGATATGATATCACATAGTACCTCATCTTGGTACCTGCCGATCTTGAACTTTACTAGGCACTATTCACTGACCATGACCTTGTGGTCATTTTGCACCCAGCTAATCCGATATGGGTGTGTGTGTTTCTATCTCTTGAGCTTCAACATTATCATCATCTCTTCTGACATCAAATTGTCAGTGCTTCCACTATCAATAATCACATCACAACATTTACCCTCACACTTGCATCTAGTGCGAAATAGGCTCCTCCTTTGTTCAGGTTCATTCTCACCACTCAGGAGGACTCTTCTATTAATCAGCATTTCTCCTCTTTCAGCATCTTCAGAATTTGATGATCTGGCATCTTCATCTACATGTGCAACTCTGTTCTGGCCTTCATTCCTTCTATCCATCCTTCCTTGGTGCTGGGGACATTCAAATGCCCTATGACCTTCTTCTCAATAGTGAAAATATGTTCCACGGAAACCTCCTCTTCCTGAACCTAGTCCTCTTCCTCTTCCTCTCTAATCTCTATTATTCAAATCTTGGAAAATATTAGAGTTGTTTCCTCTTTGATTTTGACTACTACAGGCCTCATCCTTCTTTTTTAGATCTTCATTTAGGCCTCCATATGACAGTGCACTAGATTGTCCATCGCGACCTCTTCCATTTTGTCTTCTCTCAAACTTCTTGTTAAGTTTTTCCTCTACTTTTATGCAAACTAGTATGCCTCTTCAATACTGTTCATTCGAACCAGATTCAGCTCCTCCTGAATGCTTCATCTCAACCTATTAAGGCAATAGGCAACTTTCTCCTGATCAGCTTCTACATGGCCTATTCTAATGGGGAATCAATAGAACTCCTATGTATACTCTTGAACAGATTGTCTCGCTTGCTTCAAACTTTTCATTTTCTTTAGTAGGTCAACCTCATAATCAACAGGGATGAACTGTCACTTCAATTTATCCACCATTCGATCCCATCTTTTGATTTTATCTTTCCCTCTTCTATTTCACTCCAATTGAATCTCTTGCCACCAAATCTTCGCATGACCTTTCAGTCTGGCCTTTGAAAATTTGACCCTATTAGGATCCTCAATATCTTCATACTCAAAATATTCTTCACATTCATTGATCCAGTCGATCAACTCCTTTGGGTTAAGATTTCCTGAAAATGTAGGAACCTCAATCTTAGGTCTTTTTCCAATTTTGGAAAAGGCCCAAAAAAGTCTTTCTTCCTCCTGGTTTACAACTTCGACTTCTCCTTCTTGATCTTCTTCTTCAGTGTCATCCTCGCTTTCATCTTTGACATTAAGATTCATTCTTCTGTGAAACTCTTCTTGCAATGCTCGCACTTGTCTCTAGAGTGCTCTTACCTTAAGTTTTACAACACCAAATCTTTCACCACATTCCCTTCATGGAGGAATTTTTGTGATGCACGTTGAAACCCTAACCACGGTCCTGGTGCAAACTACCATACAGTCGGTGATCTATTTACATAGAAACCCTAACCTATGGTCCTGGTCTAAACTGCCTCATAATCGATGATATATTTACACACTTAAGAACTCCTACTTTGATACGACTTGATGAAGGGTGCTCCCTTTATTACCACAAACACATAACAGAAATAGAGAAACAACAATAATATGCAAAAACAAAAAATTAGCTTCTTATTATCTCCACATATGTGGAATTACAAACTTTCAAAATTACAATATGCAAAGCCACATGGGCATTCCCTTACAATATTCTGTAGGAAAAAGCCTCAAATCAATACCCAAATCTACTACCCAGAAATTCCCTAGACAACACTATGGGCCTTCTTTATATAGGCATTTTCCACCGCTCGAGAAGGTTCCAAAAATTTAGCCCTTAGGGCTAACCAAACTTAGAATTATTTTATTTTTCAATTTATTACATCAATGTTAGCTCAAAATAACTTTAGAAACCCAAACAAAGATTTTGAATGAAAATTATTTTTTTCCATTTCAGGTGGCCCAACTTTTAGAGACCATAATTCATCACTAGTTGACCCGATTGACTATTATAACCCCATTTCGAAAAGGCCACAAAGTGCTCTACAAGCTTGAGTCATGCAAGTGCCTATCACCCAAATTTTTGGCCTCATCTGGGCCCTCTAAAGCCTTCAAAACTAAGTTCAAAGTTTTTGTACCCTGCTGCCAATACCAAAAATCTTCAATATCTTCAAAACTAGACCTGATCTAGCCATTAATCTTTACTAGTATGCTAATATGATTGAGATGAACCTCCACATGTAAAAATAGAACATTCTAAAATTTATGACCAACTTACTAAAAATAGAAAGTTTCCATAAATAGCAGCTCTACGCAAGATAGCCCTTATTGAATACAAAAACAAAAATATTTTTGGGTGATGCAAGATTACTCTTACACCTAGGATGCTCTTGCATCAGACACCTGGGGTAATTTGAGAAGTGACCCCGTCATGACTCAGGTGTGTAGAGGAAAACCAAGATGGTTAACCTCCTCCTTTGTTATCCATGATGAGTCTACAATAGGTTGTCCTTTCCATTTGACCAAATACTCTTCATATGTCTTGTTCCTTGTGCTTCTACCAAAAAGACTATCTAGTATGTCTTCAATCTCCTTGATATCTAAACTAGTTGCTGGGATACTCCAATGTGCTGTTGTAACCTCATCTTCAACATGTCCCTATTGATACTCTGTCAAATCTAAAATGTTAAACACTAGTGAAATATTCAGTTCAGTAGGCAATTCTACCTCATATGTATTTTCTGAATCATGCTTCTTCAGTATCTTACATGGCCCAAACTTCTTCATTTTCAACTTGTTACATGTACCAGCCAGAAATCACTCCTTTCACAAATGAGCCATGACTTAATCTCCAACTTGAAATTCTTTATGCCTCCTTTTCTCATCTTCATTATCCTTATACTACACATTCATCTTGGTAATATGCTCCCTCACCTCCTCATGGATGTTCTTCAAATGTTCTAAAAAATCCTCAGCTTCAACACTACTTATTTCTCCTTTATCTATCTTTCTCAACTCAGATGCATTTTTTGGGACTACTCCCTTATACATTCTAGAAGGGTGATTTACCAGTGTTCTTGTTGACATAATTATTGTATGCAAATTATGCCTATGGTAAAATCAAATCTCATCCTATTGGCTTATCTCCAACCAAACATCTCAGCAAATTTCCCAAACTCTTATTCACCACCTCTATTCGACCATCAATCTATGGATGATGTGATGAACTGAATTTGAAATCTATCTTTAGCTTCTTCCACAATGTTCACCAGAAATAGCCTACAAACTTGGTGTCTTGATAAAAAACTATGGTCTTTGGCAAACCATGTAGTCTCACTGCTTCTCTGAAAAACAATTTTTCTATATGAACAACATCATTAGTCTTCATTCAGAGAATAAAATGTGTCATCTTTGAAAATCTTTCAACTACCACAAAAATTGAATCATCTCTCTACTGTGTCCTTGGTAAACTAAGAACAAAGTCCATACTGATATCCTCCTAAGGCTTCCTTGGTATAGGTAATGGCTGATACAACCCTATATTCTGCTTCACTCCTTTCACCATCTAACATACTCTGTAACTTTGTATAAATTTTTTGACATCTTGCTACAACTGTGGCTAATAATAATTCTCACTAACCAAAGCAAGGGTTTTATCCCGACCAAAATGTCCAGCCAATCCTCTGCTATGCTTCTCCTTGATGAGATTCTCCTTCATAGAACTTTGTGGAATGCACAACTGACTCCCTCTGAATAGCATATCATCCTGGATGATAAAATCTAGCCACTTCATTCTGTCTAGAGTAAAAGGTTCTTTAAAAGCTTTCCAAGCTTCACCAAAATCAGGATCCTCTAGATACAAATTCTTGAGTTCTTTGAACCCAACCACTTTAATCTATATTTCCATCAATAATAGTTGCCTTCTGCTAAGTGCATCTGCAGCTCAATTAGACTTTTCACTTCTGTGTTTCAAAAAAAATGTATAACTCTTCAAAAACTCAACCCATTTCAAATGCCTTTGATTCAAATTTCCTTGACTATTCAAATATTGCAAAGCTTGATGATCAGTATACAAAACAAACTCCTCAGGAAGTAGATAGTGTCTCCACTTCTTCAATGCTTGAACTATAGCATAAAATTCTAGATCATAAAAATAATATTTTCTCTTCGCATCATTCAACTTGTCACTGAAAAAAGTAATAGGTTTACCTTCTTGGCTCATACAGCTCCTATTGTAATACCATTAGAATCACAGTCTACTTGAAACACCTTATTAAAATCTGGAAGTGCTAAAACAGGTTGTTCTGTAACTTTTTGTTTCAATAGTTTAAAACTCTTATCTATCCCATTAGTCCACTTGAACTCTTTTCTATCTCCTCTCATTGTTTTAGTCAAGGGTTCACAAATACTGCTAAATTTTTTGTAAAAGCTAGCGAAACCATGAAAAGATCTTACCTCAATAGCACTCTTTGGAGTAGGCCATTCAAGGATAGCATGTACTTTCTTTGGATATACTTTTAGACCTTCTAATGAAAATACAAATCTCAAATATACTAACTCTTTCTTCACAAAACTACACTTCTTAAAATTAATCAACAATTTCTCATCTCTCAACTTCACAAACACCATACAAATATGCATCATATGTTCCTCCAATTTCTTGCTAAAGATCAAAATATCATTTGGGTAAATAATGACAAACTTACCCAAAAAATTTTTCAAAACCTCATTCATGAGCCGCATGAAAGTGCTCAGTGCATTGGTTAGCCCAAAAGGTATGACTAACCACTCATATAGTCCTTCTTTTATCTTGAAGGTAGTTTTCCATTCATCTCCTTCTCTGATCTGAATCTGGTGATATCCACTCTTTAGATCTATCTTTGAGAAATACATAGCCCCACTCAAACAGTCCATAATATCATCCATTCGTGGCAATGGAAACTGGTACTTGATTATGATCTTGTTTATTGCTCTAGAACCTATACACATCCTCCACTCTCCATTCTTCTTTGGTGCGAATATCACTAGTACAACACATGGACTCAGGCTCTCCCAAATCAATCCCTTCTATAACAACTCATGTACTTGTCTGTTAAATCTTTCACCTTCTGTTGGTGTCATTCTATGTGCTGCCTTGTTTGGTAAACTAGCTCCTAGAATAAAATCCATCTAATGATTGATCTTCCTTACTAGTGGTAATCCATTAGGTACATTATCAGAACAAATATCTTGAAACTCATTCAACAAATCTACAACCTCTACAAGTACATCCCCTACTTCTTCTTTACCAACTTTTGGAATTAAAGAAAAACACACATGCTCATGCCTCATACCATCTAGGAATTTTTTTCCATCAACAAATGTTATTCTTGCATTACCTCATACCTTTTCTTCGGTCTCCTTCAATGAATTTAGCTTATGTCACACTCCATCCTTTGTCAGGGAATAGGTATTCACATGACCATTTTGTACATCACATCTATCAAACTACCATGGTCTACCCAACAACATATGACATGCATCCATAGATATGATATCACATAGTACCTCATCTTGGTACCTGCCGATCTTGAACTTTACTAGGCACTATTCACTGACCATGACCTTGTGGTCATCCTGCACCCACACAATCCAATATGGGTGTGGGTGTTTCTATCTCTTGAGCTTCAACTTTGTCACCATCTCTTCTGACACCAAATTGTTAGTGCTTCCACTATCAATAATTGCATCATATCATTTACCCTCACACTTGCATCTAGTGTGAAATAGGGTCCTCTTTTGTTCAGGTTCATTCTCACCACTCAATTGGACTCTTCTATTAATCAACGTTTCTCCTCTTTCAACATCTTCAAAATTTGATTATCTGGCATCTTCATCTACATGTGTAACTCTGGCCTAGCCTTCATTCCTCCTATCCATTCTTCCTTGGTGCTAAGGACATTCAAATGCCCTATGACCTTCTTCTCCATAGTGAAAACATGTTCCATGAAAACCTCCTCTTCCTGAACCTTGTCCTCTTCCTCTTCCTCTCTGACCTCTATTGTTCTAATCTTTGAAACTGTTGGAGTTGTTTCCTCTTTGATTTTGACTACTAATAGCCTCATCCTTCTTTTTCAAATCTTCATTTTGGCCTCCATATGACCATCCACTAGATCGTCCATCACAACCTCTTCCATTTTGTCTTCTTTCAAACTTCTTGTTAAGCTTTTCCTCTACTTTTAGGGAAAACTGGTATGCCTCTTCAATACTATTCATTTGAACTAGATTGAGCTCCTCCTGAATGCTTAGTCTCAACTCATTAAGGTAACAGGAAATGCTCTCCTTATAAGCTTTTGTATGGCCTATTCTGATGAGGATTCGATAGAACTCCTTTGTATACTCCTGAAGAGATTGTCTCGCTTGCTTTAAACTTTGCATTTTCTTTAGTAGGTCAAGCTCATAATCAATAGAGATGAGCTGTCACTTCAATTTATCCACCACCTGATCCCATCTTATGATTTTATCTTTCCCTCTTCTATTTCACTCCAATTGAATCTCTTGCCACCAGATCTTCGCATGACCTTTCAGTCTGGCCTTTGCAAATTTGACCCTATCAGGATCCTCAATATCTTCATACTCAAAATATTCTTCACATTTGTTGATCCAGTCGATCAAATCCTCTAGGTTAAGATTTCTTGAAAATGTAAGAACCTCAATCTTAGGTCTTTTTTCAAGTTTGAGAATGCCCCAAAAAAGTCTTTCTTCCTCCTAGTTTACAACTAAGACTTCTCCTTCTTGATCTTCTTCTTCAGCTTCATCCTGGCTTTCATCTCTGACATTAAGATTCATTCCTCTATGAATCTCTTCTTGTAATGCTCACACTTGTCTCTAGAGCACTCTAAACTAAAGTGTTACAACACCAGCTCTTCCACCATGTTCCCTTAGTGGAGGTATTTTCGTGATGCATGCTGAAACCCTAACCATGATCTTGGTGCAAACTACCTCACAATTGGTGATCTATTTACATAGAAACCCTAACCCATGGTCCTAGTGCAAACTGCCTCACAATCAGTGATCTATTTACACACTTAGGAACTCCTACTTTGATACCATTTGATCAAGGGTTCTCCCCTTAATACTACAAACACATAATAGAAATAGAGAAATAACAACAATATGCGAGAACAAAAAATTGGCTTCTTATTATCTCCACAAATGTGAAATTACAAACTTTCAGAATTATAATGTGCAAAGCCACATGGGCATTCCCTTACAATATTGTGTAGGACAAAGCCTCATGTCAATACTTAGATCTACTACCCAGAACTACCCTAGACAACACTATGGGCCTTCTTTATATAGGCATTTTCCACCGCCCAAGAAGGTTTCAAAAATTTAGCCCTTAGGGCCGACCAAACTTAGAATTATTTTATTTTTCAATTTATTACATCAAAGTTAGCTCAAAATAACTTTTGAAACCTAAATAAAAATTTTGAAGAAAAATTATTTTCCATCATTTCAGGTGGCCCAACTTTCGAAGACCATAAATTGTCACTAGTTGACCTGATTGACTATTATAACCCCATTTTAGAATGGCCACGAAGTGCTCTAGAAGCCTTATGCACATGCCCCTATCACCCAAACTTTTGACCTTATCTGGGCCCTCTAAAGCCTTCAAAACTAAGTTCAAAGTTTTTGTACCCTACTGCCAATACCGAAAATCTTCAATATCTTCAAAACTAGACCTGATCTAGCCATTAAACTTTATTGGCATGCTGATATGACTGAGATGAACCTCCACATGTAAAAATAGAACATTCTAAAATTTATGACCAACTTACTAAAAATAACAAGTTTCCATAAATAGTAGCTCTACACAAGATATCCCTTATTGAATACAAAAACAAAAATATTTTTGGGTGATGTAAGATTGCTCTTACACCTAGGATGTTCCTGCATCAGACACCTGGCGTAATTTGAGAAGTGACTCTGTCACGACTCAGGTGTGCAAAGGAAAATCAAGATGGTTAACCTCCTTCTTTGTTAGCCATGATGAATCTTCAATAGGTCATCATTTCCATTTGACAAAATACTCTTCATATGTCCTGTTCCTTGTGCTTCTGCCAACATGACTATCTAGTATGTATTCAATCTCCTTGATATCTGAACTGGTTGCTAGAATACTCCAATGTGCTACTATAACCTCATCTTCAACACCTCCCTCATGATACTCTGTCAAATATAAATTTTTAAACACTGGTGAAATATTCAGCTCAATAGGCAATTTGACCTCATGCATTTTCTGAATCATGCTTCTTCAGTATCTTGCATGGCCCAAACTTCTTCATTTTCAACTTGTTATATGTACCAACTGGAAATTGCTCCTTTCAGAAATGAACCATGACTTCATTTCCAACATGAAATTCCTTATGCCTCATTTTCTCATCTACCTTAGCCTTATACTGCACATTCATCTTGGTAATATGCTTCCTCACCTCCTCATGGATGTTCTTCAAGTGTTCTACAAAATCCTCAGCTTCAGCACTACTTATTTCTCCTTTATCTATCTTTCTCAACTCAGATGCATTTATAGGACTACTCCCATATACAATCTGGAATGGTGATTTACCAGTGCTCCTGTTGATAGAATTATTGTATGCAAATTTTGCCTGTGGTAAAATCAAATCGCATCCTGTTGGCTTATCTCCAACCAAACATCTCAGCAAATTTCCCAAACTCCTATTCACCACCTCTATTTGTCCATCAATTTGTGGATGATGTGATGAACTAAATTTCAAATCCATCTTCAACTTCTTCCACAATGTTTGCCAGAAATAACCTACAAACTTGGTGTCTGGATTGAAAACTATGGTCTTTGGCAAATCATGTAGTCTCACTACTTCTTTGAAAAACAATTATGCTATATGAACAACATCATTAGTCTTCTTGCAGGGAATAAAATGTGCCATCTTCAAAAATCTATCAACTACCACAAAAATTAAATCATGTCCCCACTGTGTCATTGGTAAACCAAGAACAAAGTCCATACTGATATCCTACCAAGGAATCTCTTGTACAGGTAATGGATGATACAACCCTGTAGTCTACTTCACTCCTTTCACCATCTAACATACTCTACAACTATGTACAGACTTCTTATCAACATCTTGCTACAACTGTGGCCAATAATAATTCTCACTAACCAAAGCAAGGGTTTTATCCTCACCAAAATGTCTAGCCAATCCTCTGCTATGCTTCTCCTTGATGAGATTCTCCCTCATAGAACTTCATGGAATGTACATCTGACTCCCTCTGAATAGCATATCATCCTGGATGATAAAATCCATCCACTTCATTCTGTCTAGAGTAATAGGTTCTTTAAAAGCTTTCTAAGCTTCACCAAAATCAAGATCCTCTAGATACAAATTCTTGAGTTCCTTGAACCCAACCACTTCAATCTACATTTATGTCAACAATAATTTCCTTCTGTTAAGCGCATATGCAACCTTGTTAGACTTTCCACTTCTGTGTTTCAAAACAAATGTATAACTCTGCAAAAACTCAACCCATTTTAAATGCCTTTGATTCAAATTTCTTTGAATATTCAAATATTGCAAAGATTGATGATTAGTATACATAACAAACTCCTTAGGAACCAGATAGTGTCTCCACTTCTTCAATGCTTGAACTATAGCATAAAATTCTTAATCATAAATAGAATATTTTCTCTTGGCATCATTCATTGTCTCACTGAAATAAGCAATAGGTTTACCTTCTTGGCTCATAATAGCTCCTATTGCAATACTGCTAGCATCATAGTCTACTTGAAAAACCTTATTAAAATCTGGAAGTGCTAAAATAGATTGTTCTATAACTTTCTATTTCAACAGTTTAAAATTCTTATCTATCCCATTAGTCCACTTGAACTCTTTTCTATCCCCTCTCATTGTTTCAGTGAAAGGTCCACAAATACTGCTAAAATTTCTGTAAAAGCAAGCCAAACCATGAAAAGATCTTACCTCAGTAGCACTCTTTGGAGTAGGTCATTCAAGGATAGCCTGTACTTTCTCTAGATCCATTTCTAAACCTTCTGTTGAAACTAAAATTCCCAAATACACTAACTCTTTCTTCACAAAATTACACTTCTTCAAATTAATCAATAATTTCTCATCTTTCAACTTCTCAAAAACCATATGAATATGCATCATATGTTCCTCCAATGTCTTGCTAAAGATCAAAATATCATCTAGGTAAACAATGATAAACTTACCCAGAAATTCTTTCAGAACCTCGTTCATGATCTGCATGAAAGTGCTCGGTGTATTGGTTAGCCCAAAAGGCATGACTAACCACTCATATAGTCCTTCTTTTGTCTTGAAGGAAGTCTTCCATTCATCTCCTTCTCTGATCTGAATTTGGTGATATCCACTCTTCAGATCTATCTTTGAAAAATATACAGCCCCACTCAAACAGTCCATAATATCATCCATTCATGGCAATGGAAACTGGTACTTGATTGTTATCTTGTTTATTGCTCTAGAATTTGTACACATCCTCCACTCTCCATTCTTCTTTAGTTCTAATACCGCTTGTACAACACATGGACTCAGGCTCTCCCGAATCAATCCATTCTGTAACAACTCATGTACTTATCTATTCAACTCTTCACTTTCTGCTGGTGTCATTCTGTGTGCTGCCTTGTTTGGTAAATTGGCTCTTGGAATCAAATCCATCTGATGACTGATCTTCCTTACCAATGGTAATCCATCAGGTACATTATGAGATACAATATTTTGAAACTCATTCAATATATCTACAACCTCTACAAGTACATCCCCTACTTCTTCTTTACCAGCGTTTAGAATTAAAGAAAAACACACATGCTCATGCCTCATACCATCTAGGAATTTTCTTCAATCAACAAATTTTATTCCTGCATTACCACATACCTTTTCTTCGGTCTCCTTCAATGGCTTTAGCTTATGTCACACTCCATCCTTTGTCAGGGAATAGGTATTTAGATGACCATCGTGTACAACACATTTGTCAAACTACCATGGTCTACCCAACAAAATATGACATGCATTCATAGATATGATATCACATAGTACCTCATTTTGGTACCCGCCAATCTTGAACTTTACTAGGCACTGTTCAGTGACCATGACCTTGTGGTCATCCTGCACCCAGCCAATCCAATATGGGTGTGGGTGTTTCTATCTCTTGAGCTTCAACTTTGTCACTATCTCTTCTGACACCAAATTGTTAGTGCTTCCACTATCAATAATCACATCATAGCATTTACCCTAACACTTGCATCTAGTGTGAAACAAGCTCCTCCTTTGTTTAGGTTCATTCTCACCACTCAACAGGACTCTTCTATTAATAAGCATTTCTCCTCTTTCAGCATCTTCAGACTTTGATGATTTGGCATCTTAATCTACATGTGGAACTCTAGCCTGGCCTTCATTCCTCCTATCCATCCTTCCTTGGCACTAAGGACATTCAAATGCCCTGTGACCTTCTTCTCCATAGTGAAAACATGTTCCATGGAAACCTCCTCTTCCTGAACCTTTTCCTCTTCGTCTTCCTCTCTGATCTCTATTGTTCTGATCTTGGAAATGATTGGAGTTGTTTCCTCTCTAATTTTGACTACTACTAGCCTCATCCTTCTTTTTCAGATCTTCATTTTGGCCTCCATATGACTGTCCACTAGATCATCCATCGCGACCTCTTCCATTTTGTCTACACTCAAACTTCTTGTTAAGTTTTTCCTCTACTTTTAGGGAAAACTGGTATGCCTCTTCAATACTATTCATTCAAACCAGATTCAGCTCCTCCTAAATGCTTGGCCTCAACCCATTAAGGTAACAGACAACTTTCTCTTTATCAGCTTCTGCATGACCTGTTCTTATGAGGATTCAATAGAACTCCTTTGTATACTCCTGAACAGATTATCTCGCTTGCTTCAAACTTTGCATTTTCCTCAATAGGTCAAGCTCATAATCAACAGGGATGAACTATCACTTCAATTTATCCACCATCTAATCTCATCTTGTGATTTTATCTTTCCCTCTTCTATTTCACTCCAATTGAATCTCTTGCCACTAGATCTTCGCATGACCTTTCAGTCTGGCCTTTGCAAATTTGACCCTATCAGGATCTTCAATATCTTCATATTCAAAATATTCTTCACATTCATTAATCCAGTCGATCAACTCCTTTGGGTTAAGATTTCCTAAAAATGCAGGAACCTCAATCTTAGGTCTCTTTCCAATTTTGGAAATGGCCCAAAAAAATATTTCTTCCTCCTGGTTTACAACTTTGACTTCTCCTTCTTGATCTTCTTCTTGGGCTTCATTCTCGCTTTCATTTCTGACATTAAGATTCATTCCTCTGTGAATCTCTTCTTTCAATGCTTGCACTTGTCTCTGAAGCACTCTAACCTCAGGTGTTATAGCACTAGCTCTTCTTCTAGCTTCCCTTTGTGGAGGCATTTTCATGATGCACGCTGAAACCCAAACCACGGTCCTAGTGCAAACTACCTCACAATCGGTGATCTATTTACATAGAAACCCTAACCCACGATCCTGGTGCAAACTGCCTCACAATCAGTGATCTATTTACACACTCTGGAACTCCTTCTCTAATACCACTTGATGAAGGGTGCTCCTCTTAATACCACAAACACATAACAAAAATAGAGAAACAACAACAATATGCGAGAACATAAATTTGGCTTCTTATTATCTCCACAAATGTGGAATTACAAACTTTTAGAATTACAATATACAAAGCCACATGGGCATTCCCTTACAATATTCTATAGGATAAAGCCTCAAATCAGTACCCAGATCTACTACCCAGAACTGCCCTAGACAACACTACGGGCCTTCTTTATATAGGTATTTTCCACCACCCGAGAAGGTTCCAAAAATTTAGCCCTTAGGGCCGACCAAACTTAGAATTATTTTATTTTTCAATTTATTACATCAAAGTTAGCTCAAAATAAATTTTGAAACCCTAACAAAAATTTTGAAAGAAAATTATTTTCTGTCATTTCAGGTGGCCCGACTTTCGGAGACCATAAGCCATCACTAGTTGACCTGATTGACTATTATAACCCCATTTTGAAAAGGCCATGAAGTTCTCTACAAGCCTAACTCACACAAGCACCTGTCACCAAAATTTTTGACCTCATTCGAGCCCTCTAAAGCTTTCAAAACTGAGGTCAAAGTTTTTGTACCCTGCTGCCAATACCGAAAATCTTCAATATCTTCAAAACTAGACCTGATCTAGCCATGAAACTTTACTGACAGGCTGATATGACTGAGATGATTCTCCACATGTAAAAATAGAACATTCTGAGATTTATGACCAACTTACTAAAAATAGCAAGTTTCCATAAATAGTAGCTCTGCATAAGATAGCCCTTATTGAATACAAAAATAGAAATATTTTTGAGTGATGCAAGATTGCTCTTACACCCAGGATGCTCCTGCATCAGAGATCCATATCAATCTAGTATCCTAATGTATCTTGTAAACTATATTAGCTCTTTGTAACCATCAATTCAGTCATGTTATTTCCTTGGTTCTTCATAATTGAAGGATTTAGATGTGATGTCAATACTGATTCCTCTAGGTAGTCAGGTCTAGAATTAGGTCACTCACTTCTTCGTAATCACCAGTTCATTGTTTATATAGCTAGAATCATCTTAATTTTTGGTCGATCAAGACCCGAATAAGCTTTTTCTATCTTGCAATCGATTTCTATCTTGAAATTAGTTCATCTTTCAAATTAATTTTAGTATCATAAACAGATTATTCTTTGAACCACTATGCTTCGCATAATGATTCAAAGAGGGGCAAAATGTAATACCTCAAAAATGGGCTATAGGTTCATTAACCTCCTACATCATAAAATTGATCAAAATTAACATCGAAGTCCTAAGCTAAGGCACATCTACACATTAGTCATCGAAATTTAATTGATTTTATCTTAGTTCTGCATCGAGGAATATTCCTTGAATATTCCTAATTTGTCATAATTATCTTTAATTGAATAATTTTTGGTGATAAATTTCATTATTTATCCTAGAGTTGATTAATTGAATATGATAAATATTTAATTAATTAATTTAATTCTACCACTTAATTATTTAATTAGATTTAATTGCATTTATTCCTAATTAATATTGTTTTTATTTTGACAATAAATCAAAATTCCTACAAACAATCAATTGAATATTTATTTAATTGATTTAAAATCAAGTTGCCAAATTTAATGATTTAATTGGAATAAAGTTTGATTTAATAATTATTAACCCATAAATCAATTGTTTTAATTCAAAATCAGTTAAGTGGAAAATAAATCACTTTATTTTTAAATTAATTCATATTAAATCATGCACAATCAAAAAAGCAATCAACTTTAAAACAGCTATTATTTTCAATTTGTTAACTTTCTAAACTCAACATCTGATGATGAGTTGAAAAAGAGAACTAAAACTCTATTTTGAGTTAAACACTTCTTTTGCATGATTTTGGTGCGTTAATTATCTCTACTTTTCTTGATAACTCAAAAATCAACCTGAGTTTATCAAGAGTGATTTATGGCTTTTCTCTATACATCCTCAAGTCCTGGATTTCTATAAAATCAAAGCTCATCTCTTCATAATACATCCCTCAAGCTTTCAATCCCTCAAGCTCTCAATCCCTCAAATTTGCATACTTACTCTAGCGAGTTGACATCTGAAAAATTAAGCTCTTGCACACAAGGCAATTGTAAGATTTTTGTTATTGTTTTTCAGGGTTCATAGCATTCATTCATAGCATATCATTGTTAGATTAATTTTCATATCATTTCAATTTATTCTAGATTAGTTTCATATCAAGTTTTTCATCTAATTGCACAGAAAAATACAAAAAAAAATAGATTAATGTGCATTCATATTTCATTGCTTTCATCATTTTAAATCCTTCATTTAGGTGTTGCCTTGTCACTGATCTCGATTTCAATCTAAGAATACCATACTCGCACCTACTAGAAGGTAGTAAATCACCCGGTTAGCTTAGTTTCAATTACTTGCAGATTTTGATTTTGCTAACCTCTATTGTTTTACTGAAGTGTTGTGTCCACAACTAGGTACAATTTTCACACACACACATATCACTTCCTATCTGTCTCTCTTGTGGGAGGTTGCATATCAAAATCCCCATCCAAGGGGTCTACCTCTATTGGCACCTGTAAGACTAGTAGTCTACCCATTGTGCCCTGTATACCTTTGATCTGCACCTCTCTAGACACCTAGACAAACCCTATATCCACCTCCATACCTGTGCCTGTCTTAGATCCCTCAGCCTTCACCATCTATACTAAGCCACTGGCTGACTGCTACTGACTCTATCAGTGGCATGACCAATGGCTCTCTTTCCCTATCCTCTAGCTCCTGCTAGCCCCTATCCTCTAGCTACTGCTCACCCCTATCTTCTAGCTCCCACTAGCCCCTGACCCTGTGACTAATGGGTGGCTTGGCTGCCTATAATGTTGGATCTAGTCAAGGGGCACTGTTGTGTGATACATCCCTCTATACCAACCAATCTATTCTCTTAGCCTCATGAGTTGTCTCTAGAGGTGAGATACCTCCCCTGTATGCTCATGTGACCCTCGTGTAGTGGAGTCCCTCTCTCCCTATAACCAGTGTTTCTCTGACTGCAGGCTATCTCACTTTGCTCTCATGGTATCCCTCTCCACCACCAGTGCATCCCTCTCATGCCATAGTCACTCCCTCTCATCCATCATCATCAATCCCTCTGATATGGATTACACTAAGTGCGCAATTAGACTATCTCTCTTTGTAATCAGGTTATCTCTCTCCACTACCAAGAGCTCTCTCTCCCCTCTCAAACCATCTTTCTCCCCCTATACATCTCAGAGCATCTAGCTCATCCTATCATGTGTAGCCTGTAGTGAGGCCAGGTGCCCTGCTATATCATCTCCTCCTCCTCTGGATGAGCCTAACCCTTCTGTCAGTGGTGGTCCTACTAGTGATAGTGGCCCCACTAGTGGTGGTGATCCTAGTGGTGGTGGCCCTATGGGTACCTGTCCCTCATCTCCTCCCCCCATCCACATCCATCCCATCTCTCCCTCCCCCTCTATCTTCATCTCCATCTCCTCTCCCTCCTCCATCCATGTCTTTGTTCCTCACCCTGTCCCCACCTCAAATCCTCCCCCCTCCTGCCTCCTCTTCCCCTGATCCCTATACATAAGTGTTGCGGCTCCCTCTCCATCAAGAAATCCTGATCTCCCTACTACCCTAGGTGGCTAAAACCATGCATCATATGCTGGTGTAATCCCTAGATCCACCACCCCACCACCCCAATCCCACTGAATTGACTTCATGGCCTGATACACGGCCAACAACCCCCTGTCCTAAGGTGGCCCAAACTCTGATATCCTCTCATGAGTGGCCCACTGACACCACCACTCTAGATCTAGTACATCTTGTCTGAACCCAAACTTTTGTGAGGTCCTATCAGACCTATACTACTCTACAATGTAATCCCATCACCCTATTAGATGTGTCAGAATCATGATATATGGTAACTCCCACGCATTCTCTACCCATGGCACCTGTCCTAGGTATGGACACCATGTGATCCTATCTTGGATACCACCCAGTGTCTCCCTCCAAAATTTTGTATCTCCCCCACCCTGGTATGTCACCAGGTCCCCATAGCTATAGGCCGCTAGTTCCTCTGCCTTCCTATCCACTCGGCCTAAAGGTTGTAGCACTATTATGTGCTCCCATGCCCAAACCTCTAGGAGGGAGGAAAAACCAAAGCTCCTCCCCATAGTCCTTGCTCTGTGGTACACTATCTGATATAAATCATGATACATCTTCATAAGCATCAAGGTCCCCCATGCCGCTGGTACCCCTACATCAATAATCTACACTATCCCAGGAATTAGTGCTAATGTCATGCTCCTCCCACCTATGTCTGGGGAAATGTATCTTGACACCAATCCACACACATAGAAATGCACCCACCATGTTGCTGGCACCACTATCACATGTTGTGCCAATGCCAGCTATCCATGCAATAGAATCAATACCACACCTGGCCCTAATAGTGGGGCCACTACCTATACTTGTGTATATACTCCTGCCACCATAGGTGTACCTCACACTGGTAACTGAAAGATGTGATAAAAATCCTCCAATGTCATAATCATCTCCCCCATTAGAAGATGAAATGTCCCTATTTCTAATTCCCATCGCTAATAGAGCGCTGTCACCAAAGCCATGAATGTGTGCCTTTGCGGTATCTGAGCTAGATATCCCAATCCAAGTGCATCCACCTGAGCCCAGTATACTATCATAAATTGCTTCATGATAATCAAGATAGATGCATGTCACTCCCAACTCATCAGTTGATCAATAGACCACTACATCCAAAACAAGCCAATGCCTTAACCTTTCTTCTATACCAAAACCTATTTTCCTCTCTCCGCATTCCCACCAATTTTCTTTTTTCCTCGCATTCCCACCATATCAATTTTCCACGTGTTCCCATAGAGAAGTTGTTCCCTACATTCCAATGGAATATCCCTTTCCCATGTTCCTACCATCCCTCCCCTGTGATGTGAGAACACATTCCTATGCCACTTGCTACCCCACCTAGGAATGCCCTTTTTGGCCCCCTATGCTACCCTATCATGGGAATGTGATCTCACAAGAAATCCTTGCAGGAACATGCTCCCACCAATGTTCCCCCCCATACCTGGATTTTTTGCATTCCTGTGAAAATCCCCTACACTACCCATTTTTCCCCAACCCTCACATGTTTTGTAGGAATACATTCATGCAAGCATGGGCGCATTCCTACCAAGCACACGCTCGCAGGAATGTTGTTTTCTAAAACTAAACAAACAATAAATGCACTCAAAACACCATGAGAAGCTAGGTTTTTTAAGCCTACCTCTTGGTCAGGCCCTCCACTCTACTATACATGTCTCACAATGTTTGATCGATGAGTCAGTTGCCCCCTTTGAACCATCTCGTCCTTGCTTATCAGAGCTCAAAAATCACAAATTCTAAGCTCTCGATGTGAAAATGACTTCATTTTGACCCCTTAGGCCCTTATTAAGTCCCTCCTGAGCCCTCATTTTTCCCCCCCCCAGATGCCTTTCACCCCCCATTTCTTCTCTTCATCCCAATCTCATCCCTCATTGCCTTTTCACCTCTCTTTTCCTCGTTCATCCCCCTTCTTAGCCTGTAGCATGCCCTTCCCTTTTTCACTCTTTTTCCTTTCGAGTTACTGCCTAGGCCCCTTTTTCTTTCCCCACCATCCTCTCAAGGGGGCATCACCTAGTCTAACCATCCTAGCCCATAATCTAGGGCATTCTCGCTAATCTAGTCCATTCTTCATGTCATCTATTTGTAAAAACATCTTTGAAACAATGTTATTTTAACACTATGTCGAAGAGGGGCAAAATGTAGAAACCTAAATTTGATTATATTATTTAGTAATTTAATTTAGCCTTCTCCTAAGGAATTTTATTAATTAAATATTATTATTTAATTAATTTATGTGATCCCCTAGTTAATTAATTTAATTAATTAACTATAGTCCAATTAATTATCTAAATGAAAAACCCAAAGTCTGATAATTAATCAAATCTCTATTCTTCTATTAATTTAAATGGATACACTTACCTAAATAAATTAATTCATAAACCCCTTTTTCATCCCACTTGGAATTAAATAAAATATTTAATTCTAAAATCCTAATCCTCCTCCATTAGCTAACAATCCATGCCTAGCTAATCTAACTCTCCACTCATTCTCTCTCCTCCCATCACATCCACCTAATCCCCCACTTACCTTCTAATCCAAAGCTAATCACTCCTTAAACATTTGCACAATCATAATCCAAGGATTAAGAAATGCTAATCCAACACAAGTCAACTCTCATGTCACATCACCACATCCTCCAATGCCAAATCATAAAGCCTCTTACACATCTCTTACACACTTGTCCCCTCTCACACCTCCCAAAATGGTCACATCTCTCAAGGATTTCGCTTCTTTTCTCATCCTCCCCCATTGTGACACTTGTCACAATGCTATGCATTTAAGAAAGCACAATCCATGTGCTCTCTTTTGGATGCATCTCCAGCCTTCCTCAAGTTTGCATCTTGATCGTCCATTCACCTCCCATTTACTTTTAAATCAAATGTCTTCCTCCTTCATTTTCATCCACCATTTGAGAAAATTTATCATGCGCTTTTGAAGAGAAAAAGCATCCATCATAGCCTTATAATGCCAAAATTTCTCCTCATCCATTGAAGCTTTGAGCAATAGCATTGAGCGCACATTCCATCCTTGGACAAATCTTCTACAACTTGGATATTTCTTGGGTTTGAGAATTGCATTCCTTTGGTTTTTGTCTTCATTTTGTAGCTCTTAGCATAAGTTTTTATTTAGATTGCTTTTTTGAATGTTTAGCTTGCTTCATATTTCTTAACATTGCATTTTAGGTACTACAGTATGGTTATGGCATAAGAGATTTCATCATGTGAATTTTGACAACTTAATTAAGGTGAGAAAAAAGAATAGAGTAATCTAGGTATATCGAGACTAGACAAACCTAGAAATTTCATGTGAAAAGGATGTCAAGTTGGTAAGATGACAAAGTCAGGTTTTACAAGAAAATCTTACACTACACAAGGAATTTTGGAGTTAGTGCACACTGACCTATGTGGACCTATGAGAACAAAGTTATTATGGTGATATATATTTCATTTTATTTGTTGATGATTATTCAAGAATAATGTATGTCATTTTTTTTAAGGATAAATATAAAGCTTTTCAAATGTTTAAGTGGTACAAGGCAAGAGTTGAAAAGGGGACAAGAAGATAATTGAAGTGTCTGAGATTTGATAGAGGAGGTGAGTTTACATCTGATGAGTTTATAATTTTTTTCAATGAACATGGAATAAAGAAACAAATGTCTTCACCGAGGACACCACAACAAAATGGTATAGCAGAGAGAAGAAATAGATCCATTATTGATTGTTCAAGGACATTGATGATTGAGAATGGTGTATCTCAAACATTTTTGAGAGAATCAGTGTGCACTGCAACTTATACACTAAACTAAGTACAACTGAAGAAAGGCACAAACAAGACTACATATGAAATATGGTATGGTCACAAATCAAATGTAAGTTACTTCAAAGTATTTGGAAGTAGATGTTACATTCTAAAGGATGCTAGAGATGGACAGTTTGATATAAAGGTGATGAAGGAATATTCTTATGATATTCTACAAAGAGAAAGGCTTACAAGTTCTTAAACAAGTCTACTAACAAAATTGTAGAAAGTACAAATGTAAGGATTGATGAATTCACAGAGAAAATTGATGAAGATAGTAAAAAGAAACCTAAGGACTATCAAAGATTTCTATATTTTCAACCTAGATTTCCTAATAACTTACCTACAATAAAAATTGAGGAAGATAAATAGAGAGAGCCACCACGGAATATTGAAAATGAAGAGCTTTCACAGTCTATCGAGCCTCTCCTAGCCAATTATGTGAGAAGACACCATTCATTGAGCAAGATTATTGGAGACAAGAATTTTTTTAGTTATGAAAAGAAGTAAGTTAAGAGATAATACATGTTTTATTTTTGAATTTGAGCCAAGAATGGTAAAATATGCATTGGATAATGAAGATTGGGTTAAAGCTATGAAGGAAGAGATAGATCAAATTGAAAAGAATAAAACATGGACTTTGATATCAAGACCTAAAGTTAAAAATGTTATTGGTACTAAGTGGATTTTTAGAAACAAACTGAATGAACATGGAGATGTGATTAGAAACAAAGCTAGGCTAGTTTGCAAAGGGTATGCACAAGAAGAAGGTATTGATTATACCGATACTTTTGTGCATGTTGCTAGATTAGGAGTTAGAATTATACTAGCATATGCGTCTTATAAAGGATTTAAATTTTATCAAATGGATGTTAAGTCTACATTTCTTAATGGTATTCTTATAGAAGAAGTCTATGTTGAATAACCTAAAGGTTTTATTGTACTAACAAGTACATGGTATGTAAACTGTACAAGGAACTATATGGTTTGAAACAAGCACCCTGAGCATGGTATGAAATGTGACATTCATATTTAATCAAGATTGCATTTGAAAGAACAAGTGAAAATGGTAATTTTTATCTGAAATGTAATAGTAATAATAATATTTTGATTGCTGAAATATTTGTTGAAGACATTATTTTTGGAGGAAACAACACATTAGACAGATCTTTTGTTGAGGAGATGAGAAAGGAATTTGAGATCTCCATGATAGGAGAAATAAAATTATTTATTGTACTATAGATTCAACAAGTCAAAGATGGGATCTACATCACATGGTCAAAATACATCAATGAGATCCTAAATACATTTGGTATGGAAGACTCAAGACTAGTTGGAACACTGATGGAAACTGATTGCAAATTGTTAAATGAAGATGAGTCAAAGGAAGTAAATGAGACACTCTACTAATCAATGATTGGTAAGATACAATATGTTGTACATAAAAAACTTGATATTTCTCATGCAGTAGGTATTTTTGCAAGATTTTTTACCAATCCAAAGGAATCACACATGTCTCTAGTCAAAAGAATATTTATATATCTGAAAGGTACTGAAGACTTCGGTCTACTATAAAAGAAAAGGGGAGATTTTGATCTAAAGGTTTTCACTAATGATGATTGGGTTGGAAACATTGATGATAGAAAAAGTATAAGTGGAGGAGCTTTCTTTTTAGGAGAAAGATTAGTGACATGGCTAAGTAAGAAATAGATTTGTATATCACAGTCTACAGCCAAGGTAGCGTATGCATCAGTAGCTATTAATTGTGAAAACATTGTATGGATCAAACTATTGGAAACTACAATTGAAATAATTGTTGTATTGTCATTGATGTCAAACCTTAACTAGTAAGACAGTTGCTATCTAAGAAAGTACTATATCTATTGGTTGATAAAAAGGATTAGGGAAAGGGAGATAACAATAACACTGAAGGAAAGGTTGATTTATTTGATACTTCAATGAGTACTTAATTATTTGGCACTATGATAAGATAATGTATTGTTTATCTATGTAAGTAGAAAGACTGAAGAAGTAGGGTTAATCAAGAAAAAGTGAAGAAATCTAGTTTAAGCCAAGTGATGTTAGTGTCAACCAAGTTCCAATATATGTCGAGTAAATCTTGTGTTGACCAAACATCATTTTATGTTGAGTGACAAGAAATTACCGAGCAAAACAGTGTTAGCCGAGGAAGATAGTTTGTAGAGATGACCAAGTTACATAATGATGACTGAGGAGATGAACACAGTATTGACCAAGTGCGATCAATTTACATTTGAAGGAAGAATTCAGATTTCCCACCAACACAATTGAATTCTTGGGTTATGTAAATTGTGTTGACTTTATTAATTGATTATATGGAGAATTTAATGCATGGTAAATCATTTTATTATGGACTCAATGAGGAAATTGAAGATGTTTCTAGAAGGGTGTATGAAGGACTTAAATTTTGGAAGGATCCATTGGATCTAACCTAACCTAAGTCTACGAAGGAGATTAAGAGGCAAAAGACAGATCTACCTATCTGGTGAGGTATAAAGGAAACCTAATGGTGAGGTTACAGAGTATGCTGGTGATATTGATGTTATAGACTGATAAGTCTAAGAAGAAGGCTAAAAGTGAAGATTAGAGCTGTGATTTCTTGAAGTGAATTCCAAGTAGATCAGAGATGGAGATGGAAATAGTACTTAGTCAATAAATCAACATATATGTGTGAATTGGATCTGATATCTACAAAGTGAGTTGTATGTTTGATAGGTTAGAAACTACTGCTACTTCCTAGCCCTTGTAACAATCAAAATCCTTTAATCAAGGTGGCATTCTAATGGAATGTACTCAAGTCCTCTGACCAGACCACTCCTAACAGGGTGATTGAAATCCTTTAATAGGGTCACACCTAATAGTGTGTTTGTACACCTTTAACAAGGTTGGCTTTTCACAGAGCTCACTTTAAAAGAGTTAAAATATCAATAACATGTTACAAAGTGGTTTTTCCAAAATTAGGTTTCCACTATAAATCTTGCTATCATAATTGTTTGAATGTTTTGTTATGAATGTTTTGATATTCTATAAGTTAAATACTATTGGACAATGGACTACATGTTATATATTTTTTGATATATGTTCTTTAGAGACCAAGTTGAGTTGGTGATTAGATCTAAGTTTGTTGAAGTGTTTTGAATGTTTAATTGGTACATTTGATCCTAATAAAAACCTAATTCACCTCCCCTCTCTATTGTTCTAAATCATATTAAAAATTGGTTTCAGAGCTGTTGGTTCTTACAAAGAAAAAATTTAAAGGTACTTGAAGCTAATGATCAAGATGTATAAGGAGGTATCAAAGTTGAACAAGGAGAACTTCCCTGTATGGAAAATTCTGATGAAACTACATCTAGCTAGTATTGGTGATTTGGTGAAATACTATGTTGAACATGAATATGTTGCACCTATGACTACCAAGGAGATGAAAGTAAAACATGAACACAATCAAGAAATGTTGGAGATTGCATCTTCCTTAATCTATCTTGAATTTGAAGACATCAAGGACTACACTACTACAAAGGAAATGTTGGATACTCTTGCAACCATCTATGGTGGTGATACAAATGTACTGATGGAAAAAGTTGAAACCTTGAGAGGTAAGTTTGATGAAATGAAAATGAAAGAAGGTGAGAATATTGCTCAGTGTTGTGGAAGAATCAATGAAATAGTGAATGCTATTAGAGGAGATAATGGAATCATTGATGATGAGACTTTCATTGGAAAGGTATTAAGAACTCTGATCCCTATATATGCTATCATAATTTTAGTAATTCAAGAATCAAGATGTAACCCTGGTAATGTCTGACTATAGAAAGCCTTGTTGGTAAGCTTACCACTTTTGAACTATCTAACTATGATAACTACATTGTTCCTAATGTTGAATCTACATTCAAGTCACAAATGGTTTTGCATAAATCTAAAAGAGAAAAAGATAAATGTCTGAAAAGTGAAAGTGAAATTGGAAATGACAGTGACACTTCTGATGAGGAACTGGATGATCTTGAAGCACTCATGGCTAGAAGATTGAAGAGAGGAAAAGGAAAATGCAAAGGTAATCTTCCTATAATCTATTTTTCATGTAACAAAGTTGGCCATATTGCTGTAAGGTGTCCTGACAGGAATGACAAGGATGAGGGAAGAGAAAGAAAGTACAAAGATAAGAGAGATAACAGAGATCACTGAAGGTATAGAGATTACAAGGAAAAAGATAAGAAATCTTGTTACATTGCAGAAGAGGAAACTAATAGTGACAGTGATAATTTTGATATTGAACTAGTCTATGTTGCTATGAAAGATGATTCTGATGAGGATGAGAAAATTGCACTTATTTATTATGTGAGAATGGATTATTGATAGTGATTTCTCACATCACATGACTAGTGATGAAAGTAAATTTGAAACCCTAGATCATTACAAAGGTAGAAGTGTTAAGTTTGGTAATGATGCACCATGTCCTGTGAGAGGTGTTAGAAATAGGGAATATTGAGAGGGTGGTGAATCAGTATTCTACAAACTTTTACTTTTGCCCAATTATGGATATAACAAATTAAATTGATACATGCATAACATAATAAACTAAAGAATATGCATAACAGCAAATCAAATGATCTCATAACACATTATTTATTCTCGAGGAAACCCTAGCCAAGGGAAAACCCCAATAGGGATGGTACCCACAAAGATCCACTAATCAAAAGTATCATGTTAAGGATGTTGACCCAGTTAGGAGCCTATTACAAGCATATAGTGTCTCAGTCCTAATTAAGGGACTTTAGGCCTTGTTAGAAGCCTCAACCCTACTAAGAGTTGGTAGTACAAAATATGATTACTAGATGAGCCCACTGCCCAAACAAGTAATGTACAATGATTACTGAATACAAAATATCATAAGGTACATAACCTTGTACTACTTTCTTGCTTTCACAACTTCATATCAATAACTCTTCACTTATATGTTCACTATACCATCTATATCATTACAATTACATTTTTCATTTCTTCTCATTTACATATGTCTTATATTTATACAAGTTATTAGGACTAATAAATCTTATAGTTGGCTTGACAAAATAATTATACAAAATACATATTTACCCAAGGGCTAACATCTAGGATGTCATCCCTTTATATTGTTAAGACATTATTTTGATAACCAAAATAATCCCTTAACTCTACCAATTTTGTCTTCATATTCAGTCCTGTTGGCTTAACACTGTCTCTGTAAAACTATCATAACTTCTTCTCTACATGCCATACTAACTTACACTCTTAGGTGAGTCTTCTATAGTCATCATAGTATTTATTTTCAAGTGTGTAAGCACTAAACTTACTCCAAGCATCATCGCTAATCAAAACTATCTTTAGGTACACTAGAACAAACATTGTCTCATACTTAGACAATTTTGCTTTGCACTCTTTTATACTTGCTCTCTGTCATATGAAATCTTCATGTAGATCATATGTTGCCATAATGACAACATCTAGGTATCTAACTCAGCCAAATTTCCAACAAGAGGTAAAGGATCAATTAAGCTAACCGATAAGATCACTTGTGAAAATTCCTATTGGGTTGATTGGCTTAACTATAATTTTTTGAGTGTTGCACAACTTAATAGCATTGGTTACCGAGTGGAATTTCATCACAAAAAGGCTAAAATATTTTATGCTACTAGTGAACTAATTGGAAGTGGTGAGCAGACTAAAGGTAATTTGTTCTATCTAGATCTATCTAAAGAGACATGTTTATTTGGACAATTTGATGATGTATGGTTATGGCATAAGAGGCTATGTCATGTTGACTTTGAAAATCTATTAAGTATTAGTAAAAAGAAGAAAGTTAGAGGTTTTCTGAGATTGAAGAAACTTGATAATATGATGTGTAAACAATGTCAGTTGGGAAAAATGACAAAGTCTAGTCTCAAGAGCAAGACATTTACTTCTGAGAGCATTTTGGATTTAGTTCATACTAACCTTTGTGGACCTATGGGAATAAAAAGCTATTGTGGTGCTAGGTGTTTTATTATGTTTGTTGATGATTACACTAGAATGATGCTTGTAATATTTTTGAAAGAAAAATATGATGCATTTCAGTTGTTTAAGTGGTATTTGGCTAAAGTTCAAAAAGAAACAGGTAGAAGCCTGAAATGTCTGAGATCTAACTGAGGTGGAGATTTTATATCAAATGAGTTCAATCTATTTTGCAATGATAAAAGAATCAAGAGATGGATATCTACACCTAGAACACCTCCACAAAATGGTATAGCTGAGAGGAGAAACATATCTATTATGGATTGTGCAAGGACATTGATGATTGAGAAGAATGTTTCACAGAAATACTACAGAGAAGCTATAAGTACAGTTGTTTATACCTTGAACCAAGTACAAATCAAGAAAGGTACAAATGTTACACCCTATGAATTATGGCATGGATATGCACCTAATGTGAAATACTTTAGAATATTTGGGAGTAAATGCTATATACTGAAGGATAATAGAAATGGAAAGTTTGATGCTAAAAGTGATGAAGGCATATTCCTAGGCTATTCCACTAAGAGTAAATCTTATAAGTGTTTGAATTCTAACACTAATAGAATTGTGGAAAATGAAAATGTGAGAGTTGATGAATATGAAGAGAAAAATGAACAAAAAGGCGATAAAGAACTTGAAGACTATATATCTTTTGTTTATATGGAAGAAGGAGAGGCAAGTAAAACACCTACACTAGATGCAGAGTCTAGGGTAAGCAATGCCAAGCATCAAGAGGATGCTTCTGAGCATCAAGAAGATGTTTTCAAGCATTAGGAGGATGCTCCCAAGCAATTAGAAGCAAAATCTAATAATTTTCATGATGAACTTGAGAAGAGATCTAAACCTACATTGGCATAGTATGTGAGAAGACATCATAATCCTGAACAAACCATTGGAGATAAATAATATGGAGTCTTTACCAGAAGTAAATTGAAAGACCCTACATGTTTTTTGTGTGATTTTGAGCCTAAAAAAGTAAAAGATGCTTTGGAAAATGAAGACTGGATTCAAGCTATGATTGAAGAAATAGATAAAATTGAAAAGAATGATACCTGGACTCTGGTGCCAAGACTAGAAAATAAGAATGTTATTGGAACAAAGTGGGTATTCAGAAATAAGCTCAATGAACATGGACAAGTCACAAGGAACAACACAAGACTAGTATGCAAAGGTTATGCACAAGAAGAAGGAATAGACTATGGGAAAACATTTTCCCCTGTAGCAAGATTAAATAGACTGAGAACTCTACTTGCATATGTTGCCTACAGAAATTTCAAGGTATACCAAATGGATGTCAAATCTACATTTTTGAAAGGTATATTAGAAGAAGAGGTATATATTGAACAACCTAAAGGATTTTTTGATCTAGACAAGAAAAATATGGTTTGCAAACTAAACAAAGCATTGTATGGATTGAAACAAGCCCCTAGAGCATGGTATGAGAGGCTGCACAATTATTTGATCAAGATTGGATTTGCAAGGACAAATGACAACAAAAATATGTACATGAAAGCTAAAGAAGGTAAAGGGATTTTGTTAGCAGAAATTTTTGTAGATGATATCATATTTGGAGGAAAAGATGCCCTATGTCAAAAATTTTCAAATGAAATGAAAACTAAATTTGAAATGTCTATGTTTGGTGAGATCAAATTCCTTGTTGGTTTACAAATCTATCAAATGGAGAAAGCTATCTTCATAAAAAATCTAAATATGTCAAAGAGATACTGAAAACTTTTGGAATGGAGGATTCAAGGCCAGTGAGTACTCCTATGGCTACTGGACAGAAATTGTCTAAGACTGATGATACTGCTAAAGTGAATCAAACCCTGTATAGATTCATGATTCAAAAGCTATAATATGTTGTTTACAGCAGACCAAATATAGCTCTAGGAGTTGGGATTATGGAAAGATTCTCTGCTAATCCTAAGGAAAATCATATGATGGTTGTGAAAAGAATACTAAGATATCTGAAAGGGATAGAAGAGTATGGATTGTACTACAAGAGAAATGAGAAATTTGAACTAAGAGTTTACATTGATGCTGATTGGGAAGGAATTGTTGATGATAGGAAAATTACAAGTGGAGGAGCTTTCTTTCTTGGATGGAGTTTAGTCTCCTGGACAAGAAAGAAATAAAATTGCATTTCCCAATCTATAGTAGAAGATAAGTTTGTGGTAGCTATAGTGAACTGTTCAAATCTGGTATGGATCAAGCAATTATTGAAAGGAATGAAAGAGGAAATTACTGAACTTGTCATCTTCTATGATAACACAAGTTCCATTAACATATCAAAGAACCCTATGATGCACACAAAGACCAAGCACATTGCAATTAAGTATCATTACTTAAGGGAATTGGTACAAGAAAAGGAAGTGAGAATAGAATATGTGAACACAAAGGAACAAATAGAAGACATATTCACAAAAGCTTTACCTAAGGATCCTCATGAATATCTAAGAGGTAAATTAGGGGTGCTTCCCCTAATTGAGGCTACCTAGTCAAGCTAGGAGCACTGCATCAAATGTGTTGCACAAAATATATGACAAATTGATGCAGGAAAGGTCACACTTTAGGAGCTGCCTAGAGTTCTAAAAAGAATAGCAAAGGTAATAATCATTCATAAGAAAGATGACAGAGGGAGAAATATTGTTACTGAACTGACAAGATTACATTTACATATGAATGATGTAAGTTCTAGTTGCTTCTTTGGCATTTTTGTCAAAGAGGGAAAGATTTTAGAGATGAATACACATCAAGAGGATATAATCAAAGAGGGAGAGACACAAAAAAGATTCAGAGGAGTTACTATGTAAATGGTCAAGTAAAGCTATGTTATTGAGAATCAGAATAAAGCTAAGGATATTATAAATATTTCTAATGTAATGACAAAGTTTGGATTGGTTGGTAAATCATGTGTTATTCATGTGGTGTTACCACCAATGCCAAAGAGGGAAATTTTTGGAAACTGCAATTAAAACAATTATTGTATTGTCATTGATGTCAAACCTTAACTAGTAAGACAACTTCTATCTAAGAAAGTACTATATCTATTTGTTGATGAAAAGGATTAGGGAAAGGGAGATAACAATAGTACCTAAGGAGAGGTTGAGTTATTTGGCACTATGATAAGATAATGTATTATTTATCTAAGTAAGTAGAAAGACTGAAGAAGTAGACTTAACCGAGAAAAAGTGAAGAAATTTAGTTTAAGCAGAGTGATGTTAGTGTCAACTAAGTGTTAGTATATGCCGAGTAAATCTAGTGTTGACTAAACATCAGTTTATGTTGAGTGATAGGAAATTACTAAGCAAAACAGTGTTAGCCAAGGAAGATAGTTTGTAGAGATGACCGAGTTACATAGTGATGACCGAGGAGATGAACACAGTATTGACCGAGCGTCAACAATTTACATTTGGAGGAAGAATTCAGATTTCCAGCTAACACCATTGAATTCTTGGGTTATAGAAATTGTGTTGACTTTATTAATTGATTATATAGAGAATTTGATGTATAGTAAATCATTTTATCATGGACTCAATCAGGAGAATGAATATTTTTCTAGAAGGATGTATGAAGGACTTAAATGTTGGAAGGATCCATTAGTTCTGACCTAACCTAAGATCTACATAGGAGATTAAGAGGAAAAAGATAGATCTCCCTATTTGGAGAGCTATAAAGGAAACCTAATGGTGAGGTTACAGAGTATGTTGGTGATGTTGATGTTATTGACTGATAAGTCTAAGAAGAAGGCTGAAGGTGAAGATCAGAGTTGTGATTGCTTGAAGTGAATTATGAGCAAATCGAAGATGGAGATGAAAATGGTACTCAGTCAATAAATCAACATATATGTGTGAATTGGATCTGATATTTGCAAAGTGAGTTGTATGTTTTATAGATCAGAAACTACTTCTACTTTCTAACCATTGTAATAGTCAAAATCATTTAATCAAGGTTAACCTAATGTCATTAATAAACCCTTTGATCAAAGTGGCATTCTAATGGAATGTACTCAAGTACTCTGACCAGGCCACTCCTAACAGGGTGATTGAAATCCTTTAATAGGGTCACACCTAATAGTGTGTTTGTATACCTTTAACAAGGTTGGCTTTTCATAGAGCTCACTTTAGAAGAGTGAAAATATCAGTAACATGTTACAAAGTGGTTTTTCACAAATTGAATTTCCACTATAAATCCTGGTGTCATACTTGTTTGAATGTTTTGTTATGAATTTTTTGATATTCTGCAAGTTAAATACTACTGGATAGTGGACTACATGTTATATGTTTTCTAATATATGTTCTTTAGAGACCGAGTTGAGTTGGTGATTAGATCTATGTTTGCTAAAGTGTTTTGAATGTTTAATTGGTACATCTAGACCTAAGAACAACCAATTCACCCCCTTCTCTATTGTTCTAAATCATATTAACACAAAAAACTACTTGAAGGTATGCAAGAGGATATTACCGATCCAGTTACTATTTACTATGATAATACAAGTGCTATCAACATATCAAAGAATCTGGTGATGCATTCCAACACCAAGCACATTTCTATAAAGTATCATTACTTAAGAGAAAAAGTTCAAGACAAGCATGTGATATTGGATTATGTGAATTTGAAGGATCAGATAGTAGATATATTCACCAAGCCACTATCGAAGGATGATTTTGATTATCTCAGAGGTAAATTGGGGGTCCTTCCCTTATCAAATATTAACTAAAGAAAGATGCATGATGCATCAATTCAAGGATTCATAAGAATATCTATTTTGGGAGTTGATGCTAGTGTTCACTCTTTAGGTGATGCTTGAAGTTGTGAAAAATTATTATGTATACAATGAGATATCATTACATGCTAGGTATAATCCACTGCTTGAACAAAGTTTTCAGGAGTATGTATCTTTGGTGTTATTTTCAAAGAGGGAGAAGATAAAGAGGTAGAATAAGCTATTGATGATTAGAGAGAAATAGGGATAAAAATAAATGATAAAGTTCAGAGGGAGAAAAGGATGACCGAGATTAGAAGTATCCAAGATTGTAGCAGGATTAGATCAGTTGTTATTTTTTCATTGATGTCAAGAAATTAATTTATGGTTTATATTGAGTTGTCATATCATTAAGAGTATCATATAAGTTGAGTGAGTTAAGGAAAAAGAAGAAATGAAAAGTTATGAAAGAGATAGTGAAGTTGAAGAACTTAATTGGGCAGCTAATATAGATCAGAAAATGATAAGTTAATAATTATTTACCTATTTTCTTCTTTACAATATATTATATCGAGTTAATAAAGGAGATTGTACAAGTGAGAAAGATTAGAAAGTTGACAAAGAAAAGAAAATAGTTTATTTATCAAGAAGGAATAATTCATTCGGTAAAAGGAAAGCAATTTTTAGTAAAGAGAAAGGAAACCAAGACACCGAGTACAAGGAATTAGTTACCGAGTAGAGAAAATAGAATTTGGGTTGAAGGAAAAGGAAGGACATTGAGAAAGGAATAGAAATTCAATACAAGGATCATAATGATATTTAATGAAGAGCCACAGTGATCTAGAAGATTACAAGGATGAAGAAGAGTTAGTTAAAGAGATCTACGATTGGTAAAATTCAAGGTGATGATCTATGGTAAAGATTTAAGAGGCAAAAAGTGAAGGTACATGTTCCAAGAAAAGTTCAATCTCCAAGGTGATGATAACACAATTTTCTGAGTGCCAAGTTCATTGAATTATTTCAAGAGGATGATCTGATAGTTGATAATAAAAAGAGGAAAACCTAATCAAGGAGATTAAGAGGAAAAATAGAGTCTATATAAAGGATGAAATTGAATGAAAAATAAGTTGGTAAGTTGAAGTATGGATGTGTAACCAAGTGATGCATGGAAGAAGAAAAAGATGGAAATATGAGTCTATAGCAAAGATTAATGAAGTGTTGGAGCTAGTGAATAACAAAGTAATGAACTTAAGACAAAGAGAGCATAAGGGATTTGACTAAGCAAGAGGTAGTTGTAGATTTACAAATCAAAATTTATATTATTGCTTATTAACATTTGTAGTAGAAAAGTCTCTTAACCGAGTGGACTTAACAGTCTTATTGTAAATCCTTGAGAGAGGTGATATTCTAGAAGAGTGTTTAAAGACCTTTAACTAGGACACTCCTAATAGGGTAAAGATCCTAATAAATCTAAGGAAAACCCCCTAACATGATCACATTTAACAATGCGCATTGTAATGTTAAACAAGATTGGCTCTTAATCGAGTATACTTCATAAGAGTATTTTGATTGGTGGGTGACAATTGCCACATTGGTTTTTCCCAAATTGGGTTTCCATGTTAAATACTAGTGTCAAATGTTTTGAATGTTTATTGTGCATATTATTTGTTGATTACTTAAAGCTATTGATTGAAAAGGTATTTTTGGTTATAGTTTGTCTTACCAAGTTGAATCGGAGATGAAGTTTTTAAGGTTTAAAGTATCACTAATTACTGATTCACCCCCCTCTAAGTAATCCAACACCTTATTTCAATCACCTTGGTGTTTTGGTTAACCAAATCCAATCTCTTCTTTTCTTCTACTCCAATGCAGGGAAAGGACCTCTGAATTTTTTCTAATTCCATCATGTTGCCTAAGATTTGAGAAAGGGGGAGGAAGTAAATAGGGATGCCTTGAAAGGAGGCAATAAGGAGTTGTAGATTTCCAATACTATTTAATATTGTTAAATAAGCATTATTTATTATTATTATGAGAAATTTATTATTTGTAAAGTTTATTTACAAGCCTTTAATGCTGGGCCTCCCATATACACATAGGATTTTATATATAATTTGTCTTTATTAATATTTGTTTCATTGTTTTACAAATTTATTAAAATTTCATAATCAACATGAAAATATATTTTATTTTCTCATTAAATGATCTAATTTTTATTCCATATATGTGTAGATTTGACAAATTTAATCAACCACCTATACATTTAAGAAATGAAATAATTATAATTATAATCTTTCTATAAAACTATTAAACTAGCTAAATATGTGTACAGATGATTTAGAAAAAGAATCATAATAAATATGAAATAAGAATATAATCTAACTTATTTAATAGATCTAAAGTTTCAAAATATAGTTCGTAAGTTAAAGATAGGATCTTATCTTTATTTTATTTGTCTTCTATTGCAATATCTCCCTCCAAAATCAAAGCTAGAACCACCCAAAGAAAAATAATTAAAATCAAAGAATGGAGCCCCCCCCCCCCCCCCCCCCTCCCTCAAAAAAAAAAAGAAAAAAAGAAAAAATCAAACTAAAAAATATCTTTTTCCAGTGTTCTCCAAGGAATTAAAAAATAAACCATATTTGGCATCCTTGAATTTGAAGGTGACATTTGTCATCTTCACCTTCCATCATCCAAAGAAATCTTAACCTCTCTCAATGATTCATGAACTTTGGGAGATTCTCCCTCCCAAGGTGCCCCATGTGTCCACCAAAATGGGTGAGTCATGAGAGGGATTTATCCCTCTCAACCTTATTCTCAAAAAACCTTATCATAGTTGAAGGAAAAAATATAATGATGACACATCACCCATTCCACCTCTTATTATTCAATATGCATCACTAACCTAAAGGCCTCTAAAAAGGATCTACAACTTAACCATGCATTAAAATAGGTTCCAAAACATGTCTAAGCCTTAGGTGTATACATAGGGTTCTTAAAATATATAAAAATAAGCACTTTAAATAATTTAATGCTCAAATAAAAATAAACATCTAGATTAATAAAACTAAGAATCTCAAGAAAATCAATTTCAAAAAAATGAAAGGAATATAAATGTTAATTAAATTGACTTCAAAATAACATTATAGTAAGGCAAATAACACAACAGTTAAACATCATATTTTACACATTATACTCAACGAGCACTTCAACAAATGAAGTACTTATGAGGTTATGGTAAATCTCCCTTGCCTCCTATTGGCACTATACAATTTACTTGTGTGTGTGTGAAAATTGTACCTAGCTGTGGACACAACACTTTAGTAAAACATTAGAGGTTAGAAAATCAAGAAATTTGCAAATAAGAACAATATAGCTAACCAGGTGATTTACTGCCTTTTAGTAGGTATGAGTATGGTATTCTCAGATTCAGACCGAGATCAGTGATGATGCAATACCTAAATGAAGGATTTGAATGATTGAAAACAATGAAACATATATGAAAATTAATCTATTTTTTTAGATTTTGTATGCAATAAGATGAAAAACTTGATATGAAACTAATCTAGAATGAATTGAAATGATATGAAAATTATTCTAACAATGATAGGCTATGATATGAAAATGAATGAATTGAAAACAAAAATCTCACAAATCGCTTGTCGCAAGAGCTTGATTCTTCAGATGCAAATTTGCTAGAGTTCAGGTATGTGAATTTGAGGGGTCCTTTTGTGAGGAGTTGAGCCTTGTTTTTATAGAAATCCAGGGCTTGAGGGTGCATTGAGAAAAGCCACAAATCACTCTTGATAAACTCAGGTTGATTTTTGAGTTAACAAAAAATTGGGAATAAATCAACTCATAAAATCATGCAAAAGCAGCCTTTAACTCAAAATAGAATTTAGTTCACTTTTTCAACTCACAATTGCATGTTGAGTTTAGAAAGTTAACAAATTGAAATTGATAATTGATTTGAAGTTGATTGTTGTGCATGATTTAGTATGAATTAATTTAAAAATAAAGTGATTTATTCTTAACTTAATTGATTTTGGAGTAAAAATAACTGATTTATGGGTTAATTAATTATTAAATCAAACTTTTATTCCTAACTATATCATTAAATATTGACAACTAGATTTAATCAATTAAATAAGAATTCAACTGATTATTCATAGGATTTTTTATTTATTGTCAAAATTAAATAATATAAATTAGGAATAAAAAAGAATTAAATCTAAATAAATAATTAAGTGGAAAAATTAAACTTAATTAATTAAATATTCAATTAATCAAATTGTAGGATAAATATGATTTATCGACAAATAAGCATTAATCAGGATAATTATGATAATTTGGGAATATTTAGGAAATATTCCCCGATGCAGACTGAAGATAAAATAAATTAAGGTTTTGATGAACTGATGTGCAAATGTGCCTTTGGTTAGGACTTTTGTGTCAATTTCGATCAATTTTTTGATGTAGGAGGTTAATGAACCTATAGCCCATTTTTGGGGTATTACATTTTGCCCCTCTTTGAATTATTGTGTGAAGCACGGTGGTCCAAAGATTAGTCTATTTTTGATGATGTAGTGGACTTAGTTATTTTGTGGAGAAACTAATCCTGAAAGATTAACCGATTTCAAGACAAAAATTGATTGATAGATTTGAAGATGTTGATTCAAGTCCTGGTTGACCAAAGAATTGAGATGATGCTAACTATATCAACAATGAACCAGTGATTACGAAGAAGTGTCAAAACACCTGATTTTGAACCTATGATTATGAAGAGATGACTGTCCTAACTCCAGACCGGATTGTCCAAAGGAATCGAAAGGATACCAAATTTGAACCCTTCAGTTACGAAGAACCAAGGAAATAACACATTGAACTGATGGTTACAAAGAGTTGATATAGTTTACAAGTTTTAAAAGAGAGAATACCAGATTGATATGAATCTCGATGAATCTGATATACCCCAAGCGACGAGGACTTTTAATAAATCAACAACTAGATGTGGTTGTTCTCTTGATCACTAAAAGAAATATTGGATTTACCGATTTGATTGATGTGTAATACCATGCCCCCTTCGGAATGAAAATCAAAATCTGGGGAGAAAGCCAGTTTGAATTGATATAGAGTAGTGTAATCAATTAAATAAGTGGTTGTACACATCTAGGGATGCATTCTGCATCGTTTAGGGGTCCATATGACCAAGTTTGACTAGGTTTGACCATGAGTTGACCATTGTTGACTAGGGTGAAAATCTTGAAGTTTGATGTTAGATAATTAGTTAAGCTGAATACTAGATTTAGATTTAGATTTTGATCCCAAAAATGGGTTTTTTTGTTGATTAGTTTGGAGGGATCTTTGTATGATACTCACTCCTTGATTCATGTTTAGCGTAGTTTTGGAGAATCATTTAAGCATCAATAAGATTCAACAATCATGAGATAAATGCAATCATGTAAAGTGCAAAGTGACATGCAAAATGAAATGCAAACCTAAGACCTAGGACCTAGTCACTGATCATGTGTCGGTCATTTTCATCACTGAATATTTAATTAGGTAATCAAATAAATCAATACAATGTCCACTAGTTAGGAAAACCATGAACATATGAATATTGATTTTTGCATCAAAATTCAATAGAACACCCATTGGCTAGACAACCATGGACATATGAATATGGACTTTTTGTCAGAATGTCAGATTAGATATAAGCAACAAGGCATAAATACTAGGATGACCTGAATATCATGTCCATTTTGATATTGCAATTTGTATAAGCATAAAAACATAAATGTTGTGATGACCTGAATATGCCTTGCGTACAAACACATCAAGAAGTGGAGAGATCATTCTCAATCCAATGTGAATTACCTACAGTGACCCTTTTATCATTCACATCCTTGGGTAAGATCGCGTTTCAAAGTAGGAGTAAGAACTCACTCAAAAGACAAAGTTAGATCAAACATCCTTGAAGCTTCTGGGTATCGATGGTCGAGGTACACATGGCTATCCAATACGAGATGGAGGCACTTATAGTGGATACCAATTCAATCCAAAATTTCTAAAGTTATTAGATTTTCACTCAAAGAAGAAAACAAAAAAAAGATTATGCCCCCATTCATCACTCTCTAAATCCTAGAAAGGACATCATCGCACAGCTCAAAAGGACACAATATGCAAAAATCTCAATGTGAATCAGTAAGCATACAAGGAGATAAAAACATGTAGAGCAAAGATTGTTTTCAATTTTTTTGTTGTTTGTGTTTGATTGCAAAATCCTTTCTGGTAAGGAGACTAATTGACTGACTCTGATGTATCTCTGGAAGGACCTTGACTAGATATGACTCATGTGAAGATATTGAGGACTTTAGGATATGAATTTTATTTCCCCCAAGTTTGAACATTGATAGGATATAGACACTTTTGTTGATTGGTGTATAAACTGACTTTATTGAAAATAAGGATATATATAGACTAAAGCAGACTAAAAGATGGGAAAGACCAAGATTATGCTAATAAATGGAG
Source organism: Chamaecyparis obtusa (assembly GCA_027943335.1). Lineage (NCBI taxonomy): Eukaryota > Viridiplantae > Streptophyta > Pinopsida > Cupressales > Cupressaceae > Chamaecyparis > Chamaecyparis obtusa. Next base: position 332,678 of record BSBK01009573.1, on the reverse strand, counting down.
CATTATTGAACAAGTGGCACCTGTTTGCTAGGTTTTCACTAGGATGATCATTTTTTTAGGACTTTTTCTAATTTTTATGATTTTTTTAGGACATTTTACCATAGACTAAATGCCTTAGGCGTAGAATTTCTTCAGATGTAGAATGTTGATTGGTTCTTAGAGTTGTTCTCCTTCAGTCATTAAGAGTTGATAGGCTCCAGAGCCAAAAGTAGAAGTGATAACAAAGGGACCCAGCCAATTGGGTTCAAACTTCCCCTTGCGTTCTCAACGTGATTAATTTTTAGGATTCTCTCTCAAGACTAGATTGCCAACCTAAAATTCTCTATGTCTGACCTTTTTGTTGTAGCCTCTAGACATTAATTTTTGATATACTCTGAGATGGTCATATGTTTCTTATCTGTGCTCATCTAGTAGTTCAAGTTCTTGTAACCTAGACATTTTGTAGTCATCATCAGTTACTAGACCATGCATTCTGATTCTTAGTGATGGGATTTCAACCTCAATAGGTAGTACCACTTTAGACCCATAAACTAAAGTGAATGGCATAGCCCCAGTGGGTATACTGATACTTGTTCTATAGGCCCAGAGAGCTAGACTGATCATGCGATGCTAGTCTCTTCCTATTTTATTAACTGTATGATGCAAGATTTTTAATAAATTCTTGTTTGATGCCTCTACTTGTCCATTCCCTTGAGGATAGTATATGGATGACCAATGTTGTGTAATCTTGAATTTAGAGCATAAGGAGTCTACATCCTTATTCTTGAATTAGTCACCATTATCTATAACTATTAAATGTGGAATTCCATACCGACATATGATGTAGTTTAGGATGAACATTGAAACTTGTTTGCTAGTTTCTTGAGCCAAAGGAATTGCTTCTACCTATTTTGTGAATTAATCTATAGCTGTAATGATATGGGTATACCCATTAGAAGAATGCGGATGTATGGCTCATATTAGATCAAATGCCCATTGTTGAAAAGGCCATTGTGTAGCAGAGGGAATTAGATCTCTCCCTAGTTCTTGAATTAAGTTACCATGTACTTGGCCCTTTTGACAGTTCTTTGCATATTTGATAGCCTCTTTTTCTATTTCTAGCCAATAATACCTAGCCCTAATAAATTTTTGAGCTAGTGTTAAACCATTGGAATGTGATCCACATATACCATCATGGACTTCCTCTAATGCACGTTGAGACTCTTTGCATTATAAACACCTAAGAAGTGTACCATCTAGACTCTGTTTGTACAATTCATTACCAATGATGACATAGCAGGATGCATTTCAGATAAGGTATCATTTCTCATGGTGGTTGAAAGTATCAAGGATGATTTGGTCTTGAAGGTAGGAGAATAGGTGTTTGTATCTGGAGGAATCATGGCCAACAACAGTGTAGATCATGTGGGTTTTGGGGGAATCATATGTAGGGAATGACAGTGCTTCCACTAGGAAATTGTAATGTAGCTCATGTTCAATCTATTATAGTAGAGATGATAGTGTTGCCATAGCATCAGCACCCTTGTTCTCCATTCTAGGAATCTACTCAAAAGTGACTGAGATGAAATATTTCTTAAGGTCATAAACCATGTGTTTTTGTGGAACTAGTTTCTCATCTTTTGTCTAGTACACATCATTGACTTGGTGTATGACTATCTTTGAGTCTCCATGAATGTGCAACTCTGTCACTCACCACTCAATTGCAATCTTCATGCCATTAAGGAGAACTTCATATTCAGCAATTCTTTTCGTACAAGGAAATTTTATTTTGAATGCTTTAGGTATTAAGTAACATTGTGGTGTGATGAACAATATGCCTACTCTAGATCCATTTTGTGTGTAAGATCCATCAAAGAGAAGACACCAAGTCCTAGAAGAGATGTGCATGATGGATGAATCAGTAAATTCCATCTGTAATGGTGTATCATCAAACATTGGTGCTTCAGCCAACTGATGTGCAATGACTTGGCCCTTGATAGCTTTCCTTTTAACATATTCTATGTCAAATTCACTCAATAGCATCACCCATTTAGCTAATATACCTCTGAGGGAAGCTTTTCTCAATAAGTATTTCATTGGATCTATCTTAGCTATCAATTGCACTATATGAGCTAACATGTAATGTCTTAGTTTCTATGATGCAAAGATCATGGCTAGACAAAGCTTTCTTGATCATTGAATATTTCTTCTCATAAGCTACCAATGTTTTGCTAACGTAGTAGATAGCTCTCTCTTTCTTGTTTTCATCATGTTGTACTAGCAATGCCCCTAGTGATGTATCTATGGTGGAGACATATAGTATCAATGGATTCCCTTGAATAGGAGGCATCAAAATAGGATGATCTGATACATATTTCTTGATGTGGTTGAATTTCTTTTCACACTCCTCATTCCATGAAAAAGTCACACCTTTATGTAATGTTCTTGTGAAAGGTTGTGATATGTTTGCTAGCTGAGATATGAAATGTTTGATTGATTGTACCCTTCCTTGTAAGGTTCTCACTTGACTGATATTTTTAGGAGGTTGCATCTCCATGATAGCTTTGACTTTAGCAAGATCTACTTCAATTCCCTTCTTCGAAACAATATAGCCTAGGAGCTTTCCAAAAGTGACACCGAAAGCACACTTTTTAGGGTTCAGTCTGAGACTAAACTTCTCCATTCTATCTAGTATTTTTCTCAAGTCATTCAAATGTTTTGATCTTATCATGGACTTAGCTAAGTTGTCATCAACATAGTCTTGCATAGTTAAATACATCATGTCATGAAAGATATATGTCATACCTCATTGATATGTATCTCCAGCATTCTTAAGGCCAAATGGCATGACATTCCAACAAAAAGTACCCCATGCACATGTAAAAGCTATTTTCTCTTGATCTTCAGGAGAAATTTTGATTTGGTTGTATCCAAAGAAACCATCTATTAAGGAATACATCTCAAAGCCCATAGTCATGTCCACTATCATATCAATGTTTGGTAGTGGAAAGTCATCCTTAGGGCATGATTTGTTCACATCTCTAAAATTTGTGCATACTCTTATAGATTTGTTTGGTTTTGAAATAGGAACAAATTTAGAGATCCACTCATCATAATCAATAACTTGGATAAATCCATTTTTTAGTAGCTTTTCAAGCTCAGCTTTGACTAGTAGTGCAACATGTGGATGCATCTTTCACAATTTCTATTTAACAGGTTTGACTCCTAGAGCTATAGAAATATGATGCATTATCAAATTTGGATCTAACGCTTGCATATCTCAGTACTTCCATGCAAATTTTATTATCTTCTCTATTAGGAAAGTAGTGAATGCTTGTTTCTCTTCCTCTGATAGGGATTGTGCTACATGAATCAATTGTGGTTCCTTTGTTGTACCCATGTTGATAGATTGAGTGGGCTCTATTAGAACTAGAGATCTATCATATAAATGACTTGGAAGGACATCAAAGATCTCATCCTTAGGTGCCTTAGAGAGGTTTTCACCTTTGGATACATCTTTCATTTTTACTATTTTAGGTTTTGAGACTGCCACAAAGTGGTTTTCACCCTCAAAACTCTTTTTTCATTTTGTTCTTATTTTTCTAACTAAGATATTTGATATCTAAATCTATCATACTAATGCTAGGTTCACCGATGGAAGTTTTCATAGGTTCCACTATATTGAGGTAGCAAGAAAGAGCTTAGTTAGTTGGGAAGGTGAAGATATCTTAGTTTGGATCAGTAGATGTTTGGTCTATATATAAGCTCTGGATGTTGGATAGTCAAGTTTGGGGAGGATTGGGAAATGGCATTCATGCACATGGTGTTGTCATCATTGGTCCTACCTTGACTCTTGAATTCAAATATGATATTACTACTCATAATGTTCAATTCCTAAATAGTCTCAATGTCATTATTGGATTCCACTTCAGTAGTAGGTGGATCAGACTCATTAAGTTTGTCATTTCACTCAAGACTTATGTCAGATTTAGGTGAATATTGGTAAATTACATTAATGTATTTCTCAGTGATGAGCTCATCTTCTTTTGGGATAACTCCCCATTCATATTCATTGGATTCATCCTCTGATTCTTCATCTAGACCTTTGGGAAATTTGAGAACATGTGTAAAATCAGGATGAATCCCCCAAGCAGGATTACCTTCAAACTCTAAGAAAAATTCATATTCATGGGAGTCTATTTTAGAATCACTATTGTATCCCAAATGTTCAACTACTATGATAGGTTTACCTTCTTCTTGTTCAGTAGTAGGTTCTTGTGTGTCTACCACATTGATATTCTCTTTAGGTTTCTCCTCATCTTTAATAAGATCCAATATTTCTTGAGGTAAGTGCTCATAAGGAATGAGATTAGTAGTGTTTGAATTATCACTGTCTGATTGTTGTGCTTCTCTCCCTTCAGTTTTATTCACTTCTATTTTTATCTGTTATATCACACAAGGAGAGTTTCCATTTAGATGGAAGGATTTCTTCTAATAATCTAGACATGTAGTGTCTTTTTTTGTCCGACCACAGTGAGTAATGGGTGATATAAGACCTTTGCCTCCTGCTCCTAGAGGTCCTTTTCTAGTGTATCCCATTTTAGACATGAGTTTGTGACTCAGTCGATATGACTTGACAAGGATTTTGGGTGTTTTAGAGTCACATTTCTGAACTGTTTAGGATTGAGATTCATCTTTATATAGCCATGTAAGCACAGCTTCATCTTCTTCAAATTATTTCTTGGATACTTGCTCAGTGACAAAACTTCCATTGTAGATAGCTTGAGGTTCCTTAAAGGCTTGCTCTGTCTATTTTAAAGGCTGCCCATAAGATTTAGGAGAGACTAGGAGAGATGTTAGAGATAGGACCGGTTCCATAGTATATTCTCTTATGTCTGTGTCCTTTATTTTGACCTCTTTGGCAATGTCTTCCATCTTGGATGTAGATGCAATGTTTGTTTGTTTATTGAGGAACAATTTTGTCAGCACTTTCTTTCAAAGCATTGCAAGATGTAGATATGTCTGTTGGAATTATCACCTCTACTCCATCATAAGGAAATTTCACATATTGATGATATGTCAATGGAATAGCTTGCATTTCATGTATCCAAGGTCTCCCTAGAAGAACATTGTAAACCAATAGAAGATCTAGAACTTGACAAGTGATGTCCTTGATAACTAGCCTTGTTCTGATAGGTAGGACAATTGTTCCCTTAGAAGCTCTCTCTTGTTCATCATATGATTTTATGGTTATCTTCTTTTTAGGATCAATAGCATCTTTTGATAATCCCAATTGTGTGATCGATTTGTAAGAACATATGTTTAGACCAGAGCCTCCATCTATCAACACATGTTTGACATGATAGTTTTGGATCAAAACTTCAATCTGCAAGAGCTGGTTATGTGGATGACTCAATGAATTATCATCTTCCTCTAAAAAGGAGATATACTAGGGTGATGTTAGATGACCAACCATAGTCTAGAATCTATCTAGATCAAGATTGTCAGGAACATTGGAGAACTTTATCCAGAATAGCCCTATGAGTAGGAGATATCCGAAGCAACTCAATCATGGATATTTTTGCATTGGTATGCTAGAGTTGTTGGACAATACTATATGATGTTGGTCTTGTCTCTTTTTGATTTGATGATTTTGAGGCAGCCCTCTATTTAGAAGCAGGTGAGAGATTGAAAGGCACCTTAGGGGCATTTGATAAACCTAAGTTTTGTCCTTGTAGATGTACCTAAGCTTGTGATCAAGTTACTATATTTTATGATTGATCATCTCTATCTCTTCTTACAATAGTGATGACATTGCAATGTTTAGATAGGCATGGTTCAACCATTTTTATCACAACATTTTTTCTAGAGTAAGTGTAATTAACCTTAGCACCCATGTTAGGCTTAGAAGATGAATCTCCTTGAGCATGTTTCAGAAATGGTTCCGTGAATTCCATATGATCATTGTTGGTCTTGTGCTTATCAATTAAAATTTCTCCATCATCAATTTTGTCTTGGATGAGATTCTTTAAGTGTATGCAGTTATTGGTTTTATGACCCTTGTTTCGATGGAAGTCACAAAAATCATTCTCTTTCCAAAATTTTGGTTTAACTTCGGGATCAAATGGTTTTATCTTAGGCAACATGATGATTTTGTTTGCCAATAAAGTCTTCATAGAAGATTCTAAGGACTCACCCAAAGGAGTGAACTCGTGTTTTGGTTTTGAAACCCATGGTTTATATTCATTAGAATTTTTAGATGATTCGAATGCCTTTTGTTTAGAAGCTTTGATGGCTTGGGTGCCAATGGTGAGATTGAAGGATCGTTCTTTTGATGGAGCACTAATGTGATCGACAACATGATCTATTACAACATTATTGTTCTTGTTCTAGAATTTGACTTTATCTTTGTTATTGGAACTAGAACCAAATTCGTACTTGCCATCTTTATTAATCGATATGTCTCCTTTACAAGAAAGCATGTTTTCAATTTTTATGGCATTTCCCACCATTTTCTCAAAAGAAGTATGATTTTGTATTTGCAAATGATAGTTGAGTTCTGGAATCAGATTGTTGATGAAGATCTCAAGTTTTTTAGTTTCCAAAATAGTTCAAGCATAGAGAGAAAATTTCTTCCTCCATCTTTTGAGGAAGGTCAAGAATAGTTCTCTTGAGTGTTTTTTCAAATTTCAGATATTGATCATGGTGATTAGGTGTTGGATATTGTAGGAGTATTGTTGGTAGAATAACTTGATTAACTCCTCAAAAGTTTTGATTGTTGGAGGCATTTTAGAGAACCAATGAATGGTTGCTCCTCCTAGAGATCATGGGAAAAGACACATTAAATAGGTTGGTTCATGCATCAACTCCATGGACTAAGCACATAATTCTTTGATGTGATCTTGAGGATCAGAGTTGCCATTGTATTTTTCATATTTTGGTATCTCCACTCTTTTTGGGAATGGTGGAATGTACAAGTTTTTATCAAATGGAAAAGGACATAGAGCCTCCATGGATAACTCCTTAGGTTCCTTCTCTTTTTCTATCTTGTTGAGCTCAACTTGCATGGCATGCATCTATTTCATCATGGATGTGATAGGGGCCTCTTCCTCTTCATTGAAAATATCTTTGACATTAAAGTTTGAAGGAAGTTTGGCTCCTTAATGAGCTAGATCCAAGAAATAGGTTTCTTTCTCTTCTTGTAAGAAATGTTTCATCAATTTTTGAAAGTGTTCATCACTCCTATATCATTCAATTTTAGATGGAGTTGGCTTAGGATCTTCATGATGAGATTGATGGCCTTGGGATCCTTGGTTTCCTCCTTTGAGACATTGTGTTGTTCTGAGGACTACCAGGGATTGATTGATGTGGAGTTGATTGAGTACCTCTATGGACTAACATGGGAGGAGTTTTGTAACCATCTTTCAAGTAAATATTGCCAAGAGCATCTTCTCCAAAGAGATTGGTGTTGTAATGCTAATGAAACGTTTGAGAAATTACAGAAGATGCTGCTAAAGAGATTCTAGGTTGTTCTCTTTTTTTTCTTTGTGAGGAAGCTCTAGTTTCCACCATTAACCTTAGGTGAATAAAAAGAGAGAGATTAAGACAATTGATGAATGATCTGGTTTACGAAAGATCAAATGATGCAACCTTGTCAAGATTGGGTTGATTGAATGATAAAAAGATCTATTGGATGTAAGTGTATGATATTGTGCCCTAGTTGTATGGGTAGATGCCCAAAAGATAGCAGACATGAGCTCACAACACTTAGCTCGTTTTGAAGATTGAAGGTGATTTTAACAAGGTTTTGACACAAGATCAAACGGGGTTCAAATCAATAGATCAAAAGGCTAGATCAAACTCAAGAGACCACTTTAGTAAAATTGATTAAATTCTTCTAGTTTCTACTTTGTTCTTGACATAGTGAATTTTCTGACAGAATTTGGAAGCTGGTTGTAAAAGTTGGATTTTTGACAAATTTTGAAGATTTCTGACAACTTGATAAAACTCTAATATGAGTTTCTCCATGCTTGTATGAGTCTAGGTTAGGTCTGGGATGACAATTAGCAAGGCTCGTATGATAGTTGACACTAGGTTTTGATTTTGTTTGATTTTTTCAACAACACTCATACAATAGTATACAATCTCCTGTACGACAATCTAGGGGTTCTGGCACAACAGTTGGGAAAACTCATATGACTGTTGAAATTTTAGGATGAATTTTGACACTAGAAAGGATTTTTGCTTCAAATTTGCAATTTTTTAGTTTTTCAGTGTTTCCAATATCATATTGTTTCCAAAATTTTATGTCCAGGTTTGAAGATCTGTGTAGCAATTTGTCTCGGGTTTGTTTGTTTTAAGTAACCAAGTAGATATCATGCACACATAATAGCAATCAAGGGAGAAAGCAATCATCTTCAAACAATGAGCAAGGGACAAAGAAACCTTGCACATGAACAAGAATAGTGAATTATTATTCTAATCCCTAAGAATTCTACTTGTGTATGTTCTCAAAAAAATTTGCAATCACACACATAGTCCTAGAAAATAAAAATTTGGTTGCACTAGGGTTCTTAGTAATGGTCTAACTCTGCAACTTTTGTAATCTCAAGAGGGTGAAATCCAATCTAGGCACATTGGGGTTTTGACACAATCTAAGAATGTAATCAATCAGGAGCTGTTGAGGAGATCTAACAGCCCAACAAGAGACTACACCTATGGACATTTCTTCCACAAGGACATTTATATAGAAAATGTTGCTACCACAGTGAAAATGGCTATTACCACTTGAGGTTTTGTCCATGTGGTTGACCCAATAAAGGGAATGTCCACTATGGTTAACCCTCTCTAAAAGGAAATGAACAAAATGAACCACATGGGGACTTAGTTCAAATTCAAGGATCTGAGTTTCTAGTACTACCCAAAAAGGGAGTAGAGCATAATCCTCTAGCCTCTTCACTTCACCAAAACATAGCAAATAGGTTCTTTGACATGCTAAGACTGAAACTACCTCACCAAGGTTTGTGATGTCAATAATAATGTCTATCAAGCTCTCTAAGTGGGACCAAGAGAGAACGTATCGATCAAAGTTGAGGACTAAACCAAGTTAATTGTGAGATAATAACAGTATCCTCCCTACCTACAAGGGGATCTATCTTTGAGTAGAGCTTTGCATGCAAAACAAGCGAATGAAGCCCACTCTCTCAAGAACTCCACAAATAGTGTTCATAGGGCCTAATTACTATGTGTAACAAATATGCAAAAAGAAAATCTATGTTTTTTTTAGAGCCCAAAATCGAAGTGTGATTTATGAAAGCAGGAAAGACACTCAAGCTAGACATGTGAGAGGTTCATTTTATATCCCAAATCAAAATGTTATTAGATGTAGAAAAATACTTGAGTTCCAATGCAACATGCTTAGTAGATTTTACCTAATTTTCAATTTTGTTACACTTTTCCATGAGCCAAAATAGCAAGTACCAATCAAAAAAATAAATATCAATTGTTAGGGTTAGTTGTCAGTCCAAATCCAAAAATAAAATCTGAAAGACAACCTATAAATTTGATACGGCAATTAAATTTCTGGTATGAAAGCTCGTACGATAATTTGCTACCTCTTATATGATAATTGAGGCATGAAACGATAGTGGGTCAGTATGAACATGACAAAGTAACTCCCAAATGATAATACCAAACAACCAACATGATTCTCAAAATTGCCAACTATCGTACGATAGTCAGAGAGTCCTAGTATGAAAATCTATCAAATGTCATATGAAAATTATATAGACAGAAAATAAAAATCACAGTTTTTAGAGAATTTGATAGAAAATTGATAGAAAAGAATGGAAACCCATTTCAGGGCCCCATGGTGGGTGCCAAAAATGTGTGTGTGAAAATTGTACCTAGTTGTGGACACAACACTTTAGTAAAACATTAGAGGTTAGCAAAGCAAGAAATTTGCAAATAAGAACAGTATAGCTGACCAGGTGATTTAATGCCTTCTAGTAGGTATGAGTATGGTATTCTTAGATTTAGATTGAGATCAGTTATGAAGCAATACCTAAACGAAGGATTTGAATTATTGAAAACAATGAAACATGTATGCAAATTAATCTATTTTTTTGGATTTTGTATGCATGCTTATTTGTTACAGATCTCGTGAAAGAGGACTACTTTTTTTGTAAACTGTCTAATTTATGTTTTTTATCCTATAAATATTTGCTTTTCATGGTGTTGAAGGTGACAAAGAAGCATATTCTATCAATTTTCACCACCTTTTTGTTAAAAAATCAACATCAAATTGTGAAAGTCAATCATTCTTCACCGAAATTTATCGATTGAGGTAATTTTTTAAATTTTTTACATGTGAAATGTGAATAAATAGTCTTTTGGTTTATAATTGGTATGACATAGAATTGTTCAGTACATAATTTGATATAATTGTAATAAATTTGTATTATAATTTGTCATATTGTAAGAGATTTATATTATAATTTGACTTATTGTAATAGATTTATATTATATTTTTAAAATTGTAATCAATTCATATGTAGAAATCATCATCATGCCAAAGAAATGAGTAAAGACTTTAACACCAGGAGAGAATGAAAGAGACAAAGAGAAGAAAAGGGAAAGAATGAGACAACTTCATGAACACAAAAAATTACATACCATAGAAGAATATTTCTCTTTGGATGAGGAACATGAAACATCAATACAAAGTAAGAGAGAATTGGAATTGGAAACAAAAAGAAAACAAATGAGAAACTTGCGTGCAACAAGATAATTGAATTATGAAGATGTGGGTACATCATCTATGAGTTCCCAAGTTGAAGATACATCATCATCCAATGTTGGAGGCACACTATTGTCTACTTCCAAAGGTGTGGGCACAACTTTGTATCATGTTGAAGGCACACCATTGTCTACATCCCAAAGAGGAGGTACACAATTTCATCATGTTGAAGGCACAATATTATCTACATCCCAAGGTGTAGGCACAACATCATGTCATGTTGAAGGCACTCATGGTGATACAAAATTCACACATAATGTTTTTGACACTCCTAGAATTATTTATAGAAAGCCAAAATATTTGATTGATATTGATACTAACATTTTGCAAGTAATGCTTGACAAGATTCCCAAGCATACTTGTCAAAGAAATGCTAATCATATTTGGAGATCATTTTTTGAGAATTTAAACGTGACATGAAGATGTCAACTATTTGTTGAAATGATGAGAAATCTGAAATTTAGGCTCATCGTCAAGATTCTTGGGCTAAGAACAATGGATGAGTCAAGTGAAAAATCTATTGTAAAGAATAGATAATGACTGCATATGAGAGTGTGGGTTCTACATCACACAAAAAAAATAGTAATGTCACATGACCTGTACTTACATCAACAATAGTAAGCACTCAAATGAAGAAATCTTGACTCATTAGAAAGACAAGAAAAACATTGAAAATAAGTAGAAAGTCTCTAATGAGATCCCTGGTAAGGCGTCAAAGAGTGGAAGATCCAAATAGCAATGAGTTATGGGCATTTTCCAATAGACTACCATGAAAAGATAAAGTAATTGTTGAAGCTTTGAAATCCTTGATTGAATAATTTTGGAAGAATAGCACATGGGTATCTCCTAATCAAAGAGATGTTGTAAGAAAAAGGATTGGTAGTCAAATTCATGTTCCACATCCAAAACATTTTTTGGATTCAACTCAGACATAATTCATTGCAAAATTTATACATATGTAACCTCTAATTAAAATTAGTCAGAGATATTTTGAAATGGGTAAACCTTTTTATGTGAAGATAAATCACACATGCACAAGTTGTTGTTGTAGAGTACATATTGAATTTTCTAACCATTTTGATATTTATAGGAATATATGTGTAGATTTGCACTCTAAAAATGTTTTGCAGGATTGTAACATAGATCTCCCACCTAGATCTTCAAGGGAATTAATACCTACAATTTTATGTGAAAGAGTGGATGGTCAACAATTTTACAAGCTCTCATGCTTAAATGGTACATGTACAGATTGGGGAGATTTGCAACATTTGTCAATCTGTCAATATATGGAGAGTACACATGCAATCAGTAATGAATAGTGGAACTTGGAAAATATAAGTCCATGACATACAATCTAAAAGATGGAAAAGAGGCTAAAAAATGTGATTTAGTAATTGAAAAAATTCCAATGTATCGGTTCATGGACATTTTTCATAAAAAAAATATTTATGAGTATGCAAGGCATACACATGGAGTGTGATGCTTGGATATGCAATTTAGTTTGTGCAAGGACACATTCCCACTTGATACCATTGTTTAAGTTGTGTAATTTATAGAGAACTACACACTACAACCACATAATGAGGTGCAAGAAAAGTATTACAGCTCTGAACAGGTTTCTATATTTGTTCATATGGCATTCATGCATTCACTTGATAGTACAGAGGATAACATGAATATATTGAGGGAGTATCATTTTTATATTAGTGATGATCATTCACATTCTACAAATTTTGTACATGGTTTCTTTCAACTATTTTATGGTGATTTGGCTAACATGAGCATATCATATCATTGACATATCATATGGTCAGATGATTGTGCATCAAAATTCAAGAATTCTTGGATATTTTATTGGTTGTACATGATGCATAAGATTAATGGAATTCAATATATGTGGAATTTCACAAAGGCCGATCATGGAAAGGGAGAGCATGATGGTGCAAGTACATGTATTAAAAGAGCCTTAGCACATGAATAATTAAAGTTCAAAGAGAAAGAAACATTGTCAAATGTGAGATGTATTGTCTAGTGGTGTAATTCTACAATGGGTCTAGGTAATGAAGGTGATTCTATAGTTCATAGATTTTTTTGGGTGATGGATGAAACTAACATTGCACCATATGAGGATTGTTGTACATTGACAAGATCAAGTGAGCTACACACTTTTAGAAGTTGTAATGCAGGTTCATGGAGTATCCACACATGACATATGGTGTGCTTTTTTTCATCATGTGTAGATGAAGATTGGGATGGGTGCAAGTCAAAGAAATGGGTTGATGAATGGTATACACATATTTTGAGCCCACTTGCCTCCTATCATCCCCATGAATCACTACAACTGATAGAAATGGAATCATCCATTGACTTTGATAACTTATCTAATCTAGTACAACCAGGTAAATTTTCCACATACAAATAATCTCAAATTCAGTACTTTATAATAAATATTCAATAAACTAATGTCCTCATAATGTTTATATCATTATAGGCCATGTTTTTTCTATTATTGAACCTGAAGACAATGAAGAAGGGATGGATTATTATTTGTGTCATGTTGAGGAAAAAAATAAATTGGATCACTCAATTATCAATGGTAAAGAATTAGAATACCCTATAGGAGCAGTGGTTGTAATGGGTACATGGCTTAGGTGGTATGCTATGAAGAACCCTGGGTTGGGGTTGTTAGAGGATTGTGAGACACATAGAAAGATTCTTCATTATTCAAACCTCATCATTGCATCAAATGTCCACTTGATTAGATATGGGGGAAGACCACATTATAAGACTCTTTGGAAGGTTCGTGAGTCAAACCATGAGGTAATATTTGAGACAATCAAGGGTAGGGTAGATCCAATTGGTTCATTGGACTAAATGGAGATACAAAATAGTGTATTGTCAAATCTATTTGAATACATGTGCATATACATGTATATTTATATAGCACTGCAAATTAGGTGGACTGTAAATTTCTCATGCATTACCTCATATGTATAATGGGAAGTTCATAAGATTTAATGAAAACTTTTCTCTTCTACTTTTTGGGGCAATACTGGAGGTTTTCTCTGCTCAGCTATTTCCTCCTGGTGCTCCTAATGAGCTGAGTTGTAAAAATATTTCTCATTATTAATAAAAAAACTTTATGATGTTATGCCAATGACTTGTAGGAACATAATACTTGGAAGGCACATAATACCATATTTCACCAACCCACCAAGTTTGGTTAAGTGTTCTCCAACACAATCCACTCCAATAGTCATTTAGGCTAGTAGCCTTCAGCTGTCACAAATTAGACTTTTTCTCTCAAACTTCCCAAACAACTCAGAAAACTCTTGATTATTTTCGATACCCTTTTGGATTCTCTATATCCTCCGCAAGTATCGGGGTACACTCTTTTCGACCATATAAAAGATCCAATAACCTAGCAACCCCAAACTAGGTGTAATTTACTTCCTCTGATCTCTTATTCCAACTTATCTTGACACCACACACAAGGACCTTGATCTAGGCTTCCCAATGCACCTAGAGCCTCCACTATGTATAAACTTCAAATAGGGTTTCCACCTTTCTTCTAACACCATATATCATCTTAACATGGTCCATATACCATGTTTCACCAACCCACCAAGTCTGTTCATCTCATCTTCCACCAATCCACTCCAACAACCATTTAGGCTTGTAGCCTTCACCAGTCACAAGTCATCCTTTTTCTTCCAATTTTCCCAAACAACTCTAGAAACTAATCACTAGTTTAGATACCCTTTTGGGTTCTCTAAACCCTCCCCAAGTCTCAGGGTAGACTGCTTTGGACCATATGTTATATCCAATAACCTAGCACCCACCAAATAGGCCTAATTCACCCTCATTTGCAAAGCAACTCACAAAGATACTAGGGTCACACAACTAGGGTCTATTCAAAAATACCTTCAACACTATCTCCAAATCAAACCAATGGTTCCAACACATCATTTTGATCCCATACAACAATAATCCATCATGAAATGTATCTATTCTAAATCCCAGTCACAATCAAGCACCAGTCAATTCCTTCACTTTAATAACAATAAAAAAACTTAAGGGATTACATAAACATGTAAACACAATACAAATGAATTTTCTTACACCATAATCCAACCAAGAACACATTCTATCCAAGCAAATGAATGCACTGTTACACTGACTATTCCATAGGGAGATTCACTGTTGCAGAGAATCTGATTATTTTCATTGATTAAAAATCATTACATTGGTTCTTCTTCACACCATACTCCACCATGCTATGTCCACTTATGTGGATCTCCAATGAAATAGACTCCTACACTCTAAGAACTGACTACAACCATTCCTAACTACCCAAAAAATTGTCTAAAAACTTACTGTCAGCCAAAATATGATTAAATAGTGTTGTCAAGTTGACAACCAATGTTGTCAACTTGACAACATGATTCTAATTCCCCTATTATAACCTTTAAAAGGTTTAAAACAACCTTAATAATCCAAACTAACCCTCTAGCCTCCACATGAGACATATAGGCCATAGTTGCATTAACATGCAACTTTACATCTTTTTAACATTAATAGCCATATAACAATCTTAGATATCCCTATAGGTCCTTAACCCTTACATTTGACCTTGGATCCATTAAGTGATCCTAAGGTTACATAGTTAACCCTCATGCCATTAAATGGCTTACATAGCATATTTGTTGATCATAATATCAAATGATCCCAAAATCATTAAAAATATGATGAAAACAATATAAAATGACCAATCATGGTCCAATACATCATTAAATGACCTAAAATGGTCTTGTCCCATCACCTAAGGATCCACAATGACCTTGGTGTACTTCCCTTGCTCTGGAGTTGACCTCGGTGTACTTCCATTTTTAATTTCCTCTGTCTTAAATATAATTAAAACACTAAAATGAATGTGTAGAAAGATAAATAACAACCAAGGAAATGTCCTCACATCATAGACCAATCCAAATCACATTCTATGCAAACATTTTAATTCATTGGTCTTAGACTGTACCATGGGACAATGTCACAGTATGTAGAGAATATTATTGTTTATTGACTACCTTTCAAACCATTAGTTGTAGCATCCAACTGTCTATGCCAACAGCTCTCGATGTTTGATTAAACACTTGTGGCAACCTCATTTGGCACACAGAGTCACTCAAATGCTTCCAACCACTCCAGGTCAAAGTGTCCCATCGAAGTGTCCCTCAAGGTCCCTTCATCATGAAATTAGCAATCTTTATGGGGTCATATCTAGGATCTCGTATGAGGTAGAAGTAAACCATCCAGTGCTACAAGACCATGTTGTTGAGGCCTACAATAACCTATCCCAGTTTTCAAAGATTCAAGTTCATTTATATTTGGCACCACATTCTCAATTGATGTCAAAACTTGAAGTATTCCTCAGTTGAAATGGGAAACATTCTGTATCTTTCAAACCGTAGGTTGTAGCATCAAACCATCTATTCCAATAGCTCTAAATTGTCAGGTAAATGCTACTGGAAACCTCTTTTGGCATATAGATTTTCTCGATCGCTTCTGACCACTCTAGGCTAAAGTGTCCCTCAATGTCCCTTCAACATAAAATCAACAATCTTTACGGGGTCATATCTCAGAGCTCATGTGAGGTAGCATCAAATCATCAAGTGATACAAGACTCTATTTCTAAGGCCTACAATAACCTATCTTGGTTTTCAGAGATTCCATTTCATTTATATTTGGTAACACATTCTCAGTTGATGCAAAACTCAAAGTGTTCCTTAGTTAAAATGGGCAACATTATGTATCTTTCAAATTGTCAATCGTAGCATCGAACTGTTTGTTCCAACAACACCAAATGGCTGGATAAATGCTAGTGGCAACCTCATTTGGCACACAAAGTTTCTCAAACACTGCCAACCACTCTGGGCCAAAGCATCCCTCAAGGTCCCTTCAGCATGAAATTGGTGATCTTTACAGGGTCATATCTCAAAGATCGTGCGAGGTAGAATCAAACCATTAGGTGCTAAAGGACCATTTTGTTGAGGCCTAGATACAATAACCTATCTCATTTTTTAGAGATTTAAGTTTTTTTATATTTGGCACCACATTCTTGGTTGATGTTAAAACATGAAGTGTCCCTCATTTGAAATGGGCAACATTACATATCTTTCAAACCATCAGTAATAGCATCGAATCATTTATATCAACATCTCTGGATGGTTGAGTAAATGCTACTGGCAACCTCATTTGGCACACAAATTCACTCAAATGTTGCCGACCACTTTGGGTCGTAGTGTCCCTCAAGTTCCCTTCAACATGAAATTGAAAATCTTTATGGGGTCATATCTCAGAGCTTGTACGAGGTAGCATCAAATCATCAAGTGCTACAAGGCTATGTTTTTTAGGCCTACAATAACCTATCTCATTTTTTAGAGATTCAAGATCATTTATATTTGGCACCACATTCTCGGTTGATGTCAAAACTTGAAGTGTTCCTCAGTTGAAATGGGCAACATTGTTTATCTTTCAAACCGTCAGTCGTAGCATCAAACTATCTATTCCAACAGCTCTAAATGGCCAAGTAAATGCTAGTGGAAATATCATTTGGCACACAGAGTTGCTTGAACATTTTTGACCACTCTAGGTTGAAGTGTCCCTCAAGGTCCCTTCAGCATTAAATTGACAATATTTACAAGGTCATATCTCGAAGCTCGTGTGAGGTAGCGTCAAATAATTAGGTGCTACAAGACTGTGTTGCTGAGGCCTACAATAATCTATCTCAATTTTAAGAGATTCAAGTTCATTTAGATTAGGCACCACATTCTCGGTTGATGTCAAAACATGAAGTGTTCCTCACTAGAAATGGGCAATATTGTGTATCTTTCAAATCATCAATCATAGAATTGAACCGTTTGTTCCAATAGCTTTGAATGGCTGGGTAAATGCTATTGACAACCTTGTTTGGCACATAGATTCATTCAAATGTTTCCGACCACTCAGGGAAGAAGTGTCCCTCAAGGTCCCTTCAAGATGAAATTGATGATCTTTACCAGGTCATATCTTAGAGCTCGTGCAAGGCAGCATCAAACCATCAAGTGCTACAGGACCATGTTACCAAGGCCTACAATAACCTATCTTAGTTTTTAGAGATTCAAGTTCATTTATATTTGGCACATTATCGATTGATGTTAAAACTTGAAGTGTTCCTCAATTGAAATGGGAAACATTTCATATCTTTCAAACCATTAGTCGTAGCATCGAACCGTCTTTTCCAACAATTCTGAATGGTTGGGTTAATTCTAGTGGCAACCTCGTTTGGCACATAAATTCATTCAAACATTGCAGACCTCTATGGGCCAAAGTGTCCCTCAAGGTCCCTTTAGCATGAAATCATCGATCTTTATGGGCTCATTTCTCAGAACTCATGTGAGGTAGCATCAAACCACCAGGTGCTAGACAACCATATTGTAGAGGCCTATAGTAACCTATCTCATTTTTCAGAGATGCAATTTCATTTATATTTGGCACGACATTCTCAGTTGATGTCAAAACTCAAAGTGTTCCTTAGTTGAAATGGGAAACATTGCGTATCTTTCAAACTGTCAGTCATAGCATCAAACCATCTATTCCAACAACTTTGAATGGCTGGTTCAACGCTAGTGACAACCTCATTTGGCACATAGATTCACTTGAATGTTGTCAGCCACTCAGGGACAAAGTGTCCCTCAAGGTCCCTTCAACATGAAATCGGTGATCTTTACGGGGTCATATCTTGGAGCTTGTGCAAGATAGAATGAAATTTTCAAGTGTTATAGGACCGTGTTGCTAATGCCTACAACAATCTATCTCAGTTTTCATAGATTCAAGTTCTTTTATATTTGGCACAACATTCTTGGTTGATGTCAAAACTTGAAGTGTTCCTTTGTTGAAATGGGAAACATTATGTATCTTTCAAACTGTTGGTTGTAGCATCGAACCATCTATTCCAATAGCTCTGAATGGCTGGGTAAACTCTAGTGGAAACCTCATTTGGCACATGGAGTTGCTTGAATGTTGTCGACCACTCTGGGCTAAATTATCCCTCAAGGTCCCTTTAGCATCAAATCGATGATCTTTACAGGGTCATATTGCAGAGCTCGTGCGAGGTAGCATCAAATTGTTAGGAGCTATAGGGCATGTTATCGAGGCCTACAATAACCTATCTCAATTTTTAGATATTCAAGTTCATTTATATTTGGAAACACATTCTTGGTTGATGTCAAAACTTCAAGTGTTCCTCAGTTGAAATGGGCAACATTGCATTAGTGGCAACCTTGTTTGGCACACAAAATCGCTTGAATGTTGTCGACCACTCTGGGCCGAAGTGTCCCTCAAGATCCCTTTAGTATGAAATTGATGATCTTTATAGGGTCATATCTTAGAGCTCATGTAAGGTAGCATCGAATCATTAGGTGCTATTGGACCATGTTGTTGAGGCCTACAATAACCTATCTCACTTTTCAAAGATTCAAGTTCATTTATATTTGGCAACACATTCTTAGTTGATGTCAAAACTCATAGTGTTCCTTAGTTGAAATGAGCAACAGCAACATTGTGTATCTTTGAAACCATCAGTCATAACATCAAACCGTCTATTCCAATAGCTCTGAATCACCAGGTAAATGCTACTGACAACCTCATTTGGCACATAGAGTTTCTTGAACGTTGTCGACCACTCCAAGCTGAAGTGTTCCTCAAGGTGCACTCAACATGAAATCAATGATCTTTATGGGGTCATATCTCAGAGCATGTGCAAGTAGGAGGATGAGTGAAAAAATGTATTATATCCTTGATTTTTAGTTTTTTCATGCAAGGATGTAAGTTGATGTTGTTTGAAGATCACTGAATGAAGGAGATTGTTGTGTGAGAAAGTGCCCTGTCTTACACCAATCATTAGGCCATTGGATGAATACCCTAAAGAGTGGATATGTTTTATGGTGGATTGTTGATGTGGGGATCAACATTGATGTGTTAGATCAACTAGACCGATCTGGAAGAGATTGTAAAGTTCTTTTTGAATAGACCCTAGGAACAAGGGTTTGGTAGCTAGAAGATTTGGTAGGTGTTGAGACCTTAAAAATTTGAAAATATTTTATTTTTAGACCTTATCAAATACTATTTCTTGGTTGGGAGGCAAGGGAGTGAATATCTTTATGAGTGACTTTGTAATGGGGATGGAATTAGGACTGGTTGGTGGGTGCTAGGGTATTGGATCTAGTATATGGTCCAAAAGAGTCTACCCTGAGACTTGGTGAGGATTTAGGGAATCCAAAAGGTTATCTGAAACACTAATTGGTTTCTAGAGTTGTTTGAGAAGATTGGGAGAGGGAGGAAATTTTTTGACTAGCGAAGGCTACAAGCCTAAAGGGCTAATGGTGTGGTTTGTATGGAAGAAATGGTGTAGGGCACCCTAATGAAGGTGGGAGGGTCACTTGGGTGACTAATTAGTTTGAAGAAGGCACAAGACCTATAGGGTCTTTGCAATTTTGTAACATGTCTATTAAGCCATTTTATGTAATGATTTGATCCATGAAGGATGGAAAACTTGTAATAATGCACTTGGTGCACATATTGATGTAATGACTAGTTACCAAATGAGTGAAAAGCCTAAAATAAGATTAGTTTGTGTTGTTAGGAGTCCCAACTGATTTGGATGGGTTGAGGAGGTTGATAGGACTTTATTTAAGTGCACTGTGTATTTTTTGAGCAATAAAATTCAGATTTCTTGCAATTTCTCATAGTTTTTGGATGTATCATTGAAATCCATAGTTGTGCATGGTTGAGATACATTGTAAATGCCTCTTTTGAATCAATTTTATAGTTGTTTCATTGATTTGGTGCATTTCCTTTTGACTGGTCTAAAATAGTGTTGGGAATTATTTTGTTTTAAGATGTAAATGAAATGATCCATCCACTTTCTGTAATTACTATCACTTGGGGATGGATCCAATCATTTTATTATAGCATTATAAAAATTTGAAAGAAGGAATGAGAAAGATTTTTTAGGTGGCAATTGATTGGAGGAGTTGTTGATGTTGAGGAGGGACCAAGGGTCATTGAAATAAAGCCATAGGTATAGTAGTAGAGAATCAAGCCCTTGGAGGTGGTCATTTTATGATTGAATCTATATGAGGATGGTATAAGAATGGTGGAACAACTTTCATTTGGTTGGTATGGTGTTGGGAGGTTATACATTGAGAGAGCCCTAGTTTATAGGGGTTTTTAAGACCAATTTGGAGCTTTCATATCCATAAGTGTCATAGAGTTGAATTGATGGCATCTTATTCTAATTAGATCCATTTCATAGGAATTTTGAAGAGGGAAAGGTCTAGGATATTACCCATGATAGGGTTCCTTTTTTAAATGGGTGAATTAGGCCTATCTAGCAAAATGGAATCAACAATTTTAAAGTAGTTTATCTCAAAATAAGTTGGGTCACATTTGGGATATATTTTTAAACTTCCAAAAGGGTATCCATATCATTGATTATTTTTTGAAGTATTTTGGGAAGATGTGGAGAAAAATGTCATTTTATGACTGGTGAAGGTTACTAGGAGTAGTCATATAATGACAATTTGATAGTTTGGAGCCAACCAATGCAAGTACATTGGGTTAAGCCCAGACAATGGATCCTTATGAAGGATGTTTGATGTGAGAAGATTTTCTCACTTTTTACTGATTGTTCTTGTATTTCTATAAAGGTATGGGTTTAGAGTTTCTTACACACCACCTCTGCATCCCATTCATATTCTAATAAAGTATAAATCATACAGTAACAATATACATCGATAAACATACAAGCATAACTATAAGGCATGGAAAATTTACAAAGTATAAGACATCCACATAGACATAAATTAGTATACATCAATACACCAAACACATGAATTGCATACCTAAAATATTTAAAAAAATATTCACAAGGCATGAAGCCAAATATAAATGTCCAATAATGTCATACATCAAATATATCCAATACAATTAAACTAGCTTCCTCAAATCCAAATAGATGTACAATGTGTCACTTATACAATATACAAAAAATATATCCACTAATGCCATATAGGCATATAATCTATATCCCTAATCTAGTCCTTTCCTACGAGGGCAAGAAAACAAATCTCGAGTTGTCTTTGATCGTCACATTAATGGAGATGTAGTGGATGTTGTAGTCTTTTGAGTGTGCTCGCTATTCCTCCTGTCTAGACTCTTCTACAGCTCGAGCTGATAAAAAAAATTTAAGCATCAATAACTAATATACATCAAAATTGAATTATACAATGACAAAATAGAATATTCACTTACCTCTAGCGAACAGTCACCATGTACATCCATCGAAGGTTCATGCTGATGATCTGGAGTAATAAGTCCCTACAAAAATGATCAAAATAATGATTAAAATACATACATGAATATCATTATAAAATTCAATACAACTATTAAAATAATAATTAAATTTAAGTGATCTCTTTCATACCTCAGTCAATGCTTTAGAACTAGCTATTGCTATAGCTACTCCACAATCCAAAGTATCACGAACAGAAGGAGGAGTCTTTGATGTCAATAATTGAAAATGAAACAACAAAAGTATTATATAGTTATCAAGATTATATATATATTTTACAACCCTAGTAATGAATAAATGATACCTCCATGAAGGTTACACCATGGCCTTTAGTGTGTGGTGTCGATGTCAAAGCTCCAACATTCAACTAGTGCACATGTACATGGAAATTTATAAGACAACCATTCATATAAGAATGTACTACTGACATGTTAATTATAATCCATTATTACATATATACCTATGGACTCAATGATGAAGTCACAAAGCTAGGTGAAAGAATGTGATCATCAAAATGACCACTTTGTCTCTAGATTTTGATCATAATTTGTCTAGTAATTTAGTTCTTCATTCATGTCTTTATTAAATATAATCAAGTAAATCAAACTAACATGCAAATAATGATACCTCAAGGAAAGTGGCATGATGCCCTTTGCTATCTATTGTGAATGTTGATGGTCGACCAGTGAACTAATGCACATGCACAATAAGTTATGATACAATCATTTCTTGGCAAGTTGACTATACTATTTTATATGAATAGATATAGTGTTTTAATTATGGAAACAAAGTCATATAGTATTTTGGAGTCATTGCACATTATCAGAAGATCAGAAATTAGCTAAGTACAGAAGACTAGATAGTTAGCAAAGTACCAGAAGGTCAGAGCATCAGCGCACATGTGTATGACTGCATTATGGTATGCACCCTTGAAGATAAGATGGTGAGAGTATATTCATGCTAAGTCTAAGAGCACATGATTAGAAGATACATTATGACAAAGATACAGACAGTTGAAGTTACATACACAATGAATGCCAAAACATAACAGAGTATGCAACCGACTGGTAGTATTTTGTTCAATGGTTATAATATTGTTTTGTAAAGGCTATGTGCCTATTGTAATCAAGTTATAGACATGTAATTATGTTTTTTTGTAAACAAGCTTAATCCAATTCACTTGGAAGTTTTGTGTGTAATCGATTATAGGCCGACCTAGTTAATTATTTTGATAGTGCATATAAATATGAGATGCACCCTTTGTAATAAGTATGGAAGTTGATATAAAGTTAAGAGAAGGAGAGAAGAAGTGTACAAAGAGTACTTAAGATTTATTTAAGCTTTGCAAGAGGTCAAAGCATCAGCACATCAAAGGAACTGATCTGACAAGCAGTGTCACAACACCAATTCATCCAATAGATATAGTGTGTATCTGAGATAAAAAGGTTGTAGCCTTCACCACTTGAGTAGTGAGCTCTAGGACACTGTGTCCCCACCCCTAATAGGGTTATTGTAAAAGACTCCTAATAGGTTCTGACCCTTGATAAGGTCACTGTACTAAAAGCAATGTAAAGACAACTCCTAACAGGGTTGAAGATCTTCTAACAAGGATCACAATACACTAGTGAAAAATATTAGTGGGTGTCAGTTCCCACTAGGTTTTTTACCTATTTGGGTTTCCCCGTAATCATATTGGTGTTATGTGTTGTGTTTATGTATCTTGTTTATGTTAATGTTCATTTTAGTACTTAAGCATTCAAGTTAAGTTTCAAGAGTAA
This sequence comes from Chamaecyparis obtusa, assembly GCA_027943335.1. Lineage (NCBI taxonomy): Eukaryota > Viridiplantae > Streptophyta > Pinopsida > Cupressales > Cupressaceae > Chamaecyparis > Chamaecyparis obtusa. The sequence continues at coordinate 308,734 of BSBK01009573.1, read as the reverse complement.
AGAAAAAGATTAAATATAGTGAACACTGATTCACCCCCCCCCCCACTCTCAGTGTTCCCATTCCTAACAATTGGTATCAGAGCTTTGGTCCTCAGCAAAGAAGTTTAACCACTTGAGGAGATCAAGGACAAGATAGAAATGAAACATCTGAAAAATAATCTTGAAGCTTTTCTTGAAGACCTGGACAGATCTGAAAAAGAAATTGAAGAACTAAACAAAAAATTCAATGATGCTCAAGCAATCATAAAAAACTAAAAAAGGACTTGAAAGATTGTTCCACAAGTGATTTGGGAAAAATGGTTAAAAAGCTAAATGATGAGAAAACATCTCTAAAAGATTAGGTTGAAGAGCTGGATGACAAGCTAACTAACAATTAGGAATTCTATGAGGAACAGATCAAAGAGAACCTTCAAGTGAATGAGGAATTGAGGCAAGCAAACATGGAAATCTTAGAGCTAAGAAATAGCAAAGAAATCTTGGAATCTGAATTGAAAGAGGCAAAGAATCACATTGACAAATTACACACCAGTTCTAATTTGATAGAGTCCCAGTTATATGCAAGAAAGCTTAAAGGAGATACCAGCTGTATTGGATTCAATGAAGCTTAGAATCAAATTGATAACATGCGAGCAAGGATGAAAGCACCAAAAGACTCTACTGATGCTAAGAAGTTTGAAAATTAGATTAAAGATAATATTGAACCATCCAAAGATGAGTGCAAGCCAGTAGACCAAACTTGTTACACCTATAGCAAGCATGGACACATTGCAAGGAGTTGTAAAGAGGTAAGACCTTTCAATGGTTATTGTTATTCATACAATAAATTTGGTCATAGAGCTATGAATTGTAGAACAAGTTAGAAGAACAAGACTCAACATAATCAAAGAAATCAGAATCAAACAAATGCAAGAAGTTCTCAGAGTATTACATGTCAGATATGTAATTATAATGGTCACTCAGCAAGACAGTGTAAAACGGTAACCCATATCAATGCACCAAGGAATTTAAGGCCTCTAGTTATTTTTCACTCTTGTAACAAGGTTGGACACATCTCAAAGTTTTGTAGATCAAAGACACAAAGTCGGGAAAGCCCTAAAAAGCCAAAAGAGTCAATACTAGATACCGAAGGAGAAGTGAATTTTTTGAAATCTTCTAAAGATGCGAACTTGATTTGGTTAGAGGAAAAGAAGGATAAGGTTGATGAGCATGTATTGGATGCATCCACAGTGGATGCACCCTCTACATCTGGATGAATGCCCTCAGGGTCATGGGGGGAGCTAATTTAGCTCTAAACCCTTGTGCGGCCAATATACTCACCTTCAGAGTATGTTCCTTTGGATTTAATCTTTTGGAGATTATGTGATGATATGTGCAAGAGCACACTACCTGATTGACAATAGAATGAAAGTTTGAAATTTTCAATGAAAGTTTGGTTTACAGGGCAAGCATTAATGGTGGAATTTTCACTTTAAGTACATAGAGACTTACAGATTACTCATTGCATTCGAGTTTGAGAGATTGGAGAGCATAGAAGCCCTAGCATTTGATTTTTGAAGGATTGAAGCTTGATTCACCCATGAAGAAGTGTGTCTAATTGGTTGTGGAAGCCCTAATCCATTGCAATGATTTAGAAGTTCTCAGAAACTTATTGTAAAGAGATATACAAGTTATTTATGGCTACTCTCATTATGTTTGATGTTGTGGAGAAGAAGAGATACATTTTCAAGAGACATCCCTTTAAGTCTACCCTATATGACTTAGAAGGTGCATTCTCCTAAACCCCTATGGATGTTATGCATGTCGAAGACATTCGTGCATACATTTACTGTAAGAAGGAACTAGTAGGTCTTGATAGAATTAGAAAACACCTGGAAACTATGATGAAACTAGATAAAACCTTCCTTGATGAGTTGTCACAATTGGAAAACCATCCCATAGTTGAATATGCTACAGCATATAAGTTTTATGAGTTTGAATGGATAAAGATTTTTCTTAGCAAAATTCATGATGACCTATTCTGGATAGGTGAAGTACCAGTAAGGATTATAGGAGACCTAATTCATGAAATGACAGGCCTTCCAAGGACAGACGTCATTCTTCTAGTGGGTAAGGATGTAAGGAAACTTGTTGAACAAACATGCAAGTCAAGAAGTGATAGGTACAGAATGGCAATAGAGCCTATAGAGGAGAGAGACATCAAATTGATGTCCATGATACTAGGGTATAGGTTTGAACACACCAGTAGGGTGAATAGTGTGTTAGCGGCCACAATTCTTACAATAATAAGACTTGTGAGAGAAAATGGTGAGTTGAATCTATGTGAGATCCTGCATGCACAAATGATAGACAATATTAAATCCATTAAACATGACAAGACCAAAATATTCAGGTTTGGGTCTTTGATCATATGCATGTACTTCGACATACTTGGAAAGGTGTCAGATCTGTATTTGGACAAGAGTATTCCTACAATGCCATAGATATCCTTTAAGGCATCTACTAAAAGTACACTAAAGGATTACATAATGCTAGAATTGAAGACATTCATGGCCAAAATGTAGATGAGATATAGGATTCCTGAAAGCATTGTTGTGAAATACAAAGACAACATTTGCTTTATGGTAAAGACTGATGTAACTTGTATGGAAGCAATTGAGCCAAGAACAAAGTGAATCCATCCACTTGGATATGAGGTTGATGAACAAATCCTAGAAGCATGTGCACAAGTATTGATATCAACACCTAAGGACCCTAATGAACCTAGGTGGGGTACTTATGAAGAGAAAACAAGAGAAGTTGATGTAGTTTTGAATAGCGCAGCAACTAAAAGGAAAGTAGCTAAGGTTACTTCTGAGATCCTCAGAATTCATGGAGTAACACGGACAAACCTTGAAAAAGAAAGACAAGAAAAGATTGCTTTGGGAATTGAGAGTGCATCTATTGTAGAAGTAAAAACCGATGATCCTAAGTTCAAAAAGGTCAAAATTGAGAAAATTGAAGACCCTACAGGATAAACAGGACAAATCTGATGTTGTCCCTCCTACACCCATAGAAATAATTGATCTTATAGCTCCTCTTGAATATAAGGCAATGCCTAAGAGGAAGAAGGAAAATAGCACTAGTCATCCATCCTCGTGAGAAACAAGAAGTAGGAAGAACACTCAACCACCTCCAAAGGTAGGTTTTAGACCTAGTCTTAAAGTATTGAGTACAAGAATTTTTGATGAAGGAATATTGGATCAGATAGGAAAGTTTTATGATAAATACAGCGAAATTGACAAATCAAATATTCATGGCATGATCATAAAACATATGATCAAGTTCAAAAAGATAGTCTTGGAACTAAAAACAGTCATTCCCGACAATGTTTGGAACATCTTAGAATCCTTGAAAAAACAACCTATTGAAGAAGATCTTAGCATAAGAGAAAAGATTCTAGATGAAAGTCTTCCAGTGTGTTCCTTAGAAGATAAAACATTGTTGCTAGATTTGGTAAATCCACATCTACGAAAAAAGCTAAGAACACTACACATAATGGACAAGAACTTTGAGTTGACAACCAAAGAGACAGAGAAAGCTTTTGAGAAGGTTTTCTTAAACACACACATGTATCCACCCACTGTGCCCTCAACACAAGTGCCCTATAAGGAAGTCAAGGTGGTAGAACCCACTAATTTACTAGTAACAAGGTGAACCCACAATAGTGGGTTACACTTTTTTGCCTAAACAGACATTGAACTCTACAGTTTGAAAAAAAAATTCAGATTCGGATACATATTATCATTAAGCTGTTCGAAATAAAAAGATGAAGTAAATTAGAGTCTTTTAAGATTTTTTGTCTAGATTCTAAATATATTTTTTATTTTTATTTTTTAATTTATTTTAATGTTTTTTCTTTCTCCCACAAAAACTGGTATGTTGCTGAAAATGTCATTTTCAAAGAGTTACATTGTTTTCATTGAGCATAACTTTTTTTCTAAAATAGATATCAATGTGATTATTTCTAGTTTAGTTTTGTAATATCCATATAGAGGGCATGTAATTGGTTTGATGAAATTATCATGATTATTGAATATTTTATTAACATTTGAAGTTGACTAAACCGTAATTTTGACAAACCTTGACTACATAGATTATAACTTATCGTGTATTTTTCCAATTTTATTTTTATTTTTTATGATAGAAAGAGAACTTCAATGCTTAGGGCATAGATATTTTTTAGAATTTTTTTTTCTCTCATTTACTCTTTTTCCATAAGCATCAAACATAGAGGCAGACATACGGTGAAATATCTATGTTTAGTAAAACTAAAAATACAAAGTCATAATAAACTTAATATATATTAACATTATAATCATTGAAAATATTTTTCTTAGTATTAACTTACTACATAGATAGGTTTGTCAAATGGATTCATTTGATTTTCCAAAAGATAAAGTCGAAGTGATTTTTTGTTAGCATTTTAATAGGTGCAAAGAAGACTCCATTGTAGGTATAAATTAGGAGTATAGATGTTATATCAATGTTATTTTAATCTAAGAGGCTTTGAGCTAACCATTTGTAATTAATTCCTTCAAATGGAACCTCTCAAGGTTTAAATCATCATATTTTATTAAAATGTGTTATTTCAAAAAAAAAATCAACATGTCTAAAAAAGTGTAACCCACTATTGTGGCATCACCTGATAGGTCCTCAAGAGTCAGCGCATGTAGTTATAACACATACAAAGGTAGTGAAGTCTATGCCCATGACAGAGACACTAAAAGATAACACTATCATCATTGATAATGTAGAGATAGCCATGGTAGCCATAGATAGGGACCTGGATAAGTTTGAGGAAGCTTTTGTGAGCACACAAGAAGCTAAAATCCTATGCGGTGACAATTCACCCAAGCTACAAAAAGAAATACTGATAGAAGATCTCACAGGTAAAGAAGAAAATCAAGAGACAAAAAAAGAGACAGAAAAAGACAAAGAAAAGGTAGAAGAAAAGAAAGGAGAAGAAGAGGTAAAAGGAAGTGAATCAACAGATGATCCATCTATTGAGATGCAAATCAGAGTAAAGCAAGAAGTAATGGATAGTACTCCTAGCACTCAATTATCCTCAGCATCATTGTTAACAAGATTGACACCAGACACCACTAGTTTGGATTCTTGGGGAGAAGAAGACCTGATTAAAATCAGTGTCTTAGACTTGGAGAAAGAAAAAGAAAAATAGGTAATGAGGAACCCCTTGTTTGTTGAATCAATCAACATTTTGAATAGTTTATTACCTTCAAACAAGAAAGTGTCTAAGGTCAATACAGTTGATGATGTTAGCCACATCCTTACAGCCTTCAAGACTAACTTCTCTAGCTTGGAGGAATCTACATCTAAAGTAGCAGAGGAGAAATATATGAAGAAGAGGCTAAGTGAATTCATTAGAAACTTTGCACTAGACCTAAGTTCACTTAAGATTGGTCAAACTTCTTTGAAGGAATTTACAGAAAAAGGTAGGAAGATCATTGCAGATTGTATGGACCAAGATAAGTTGGCAGATGATCATTTCAAGAAGATACAAGGGGCAGAAGCAATGATAGAAATAGTAAAGAAATTTGTAGAAGATCCCTCCACTGATGTGAACATGTGCAAAAATGTATACCAGGGGCAGGTAGACAAAATTGAAAAAGCTAAAAAGGAGATGTCCAAGATAAGGGCAAGGCAGACATAGCTCGAGAATGCTCTTGCGCCCTCTCTACATATACTAAATCAGAACATCAAGGAGATCAATGCCACCATGGTGACATATGATCAAGGTCCTAACACAAATTTGGAAAAGATGGAGAAGCTACAATATGCATTATGCACCCATCTATAGATTGTTAATGCACTGATTGCATTCTGGAAGAAAGAGATCCAAAACTTACAGATAGCATATCCGGATGTCCTAACACTATAAGTACTTGTAGAGATACATTTTTTGAAGCACCTTTTCCATTAATGTCAAAGGGGGAGTATTGTGTATAGAATATGGAGTCTTGGAGTCTTATATGTAAAGAAGATGTATAATAAAGAGTCTAAGGGAGATATAAGATAAAGTATGTTACAAAGTTTTTTGTAAGGGTACAGTTAGTAACTTTGCCATATTCCTTTGTTGCCATCAATAAAAAAGGGGGAGATTGTTGGCAAGTTGACTATACTAATGTATATGACTAGATATAGTGTTGTCATTATGGAAACACAGTCATATAGTAATTTGGAGTCAGTGCACATTATCAGAAGATCAAAAATTGGTTAAGTACAAAAGATTAGACAGTTAGTAGAGTACTAGAAGGTCAGAGCATCAGCACGCATGTGTATGACTGAGTTATGGTATGCTCCCTTGAAGATAAGATGGTGAGATTATATTCATGCTAAGTCTAAGAGTGCATGATTAGAAGATACAATATGACAACGATACAGATAGTTGAAGTCACATAGACAATGAATGCCAGAACAGAACAAAGTATGCAGTTGACTAGTAGTATTTTGTTTAGTGGTTATAATATTGTTTTATAAAGGCTATGTACCTATTGTAATCAAGTTGTAGACATGTAATTATGTTTCTTTGTAAACATGCTTAAGACAATTCACTTGGAAGCGTTGTGTGTAATTGGTTATAGGCTGACCTAGTTAATTATTTTGATAGCGCATATAAATATGAGATGCACCCTTTGTAATAAGTATGGAAGTTGATATAGAGTTAAGAGGAGAGAAGAAGTGTGTGAAGAGTACTTAAGATGTATTAGAGCTTTGAAAGAGGTCAAAGCATCAACACATCAAAGGAACTGATTTGACAAGCAGTGTCATAGCACCAGTTCATCTAGCAGATATAGTGTGTATTTGAGATCAAAAGGTTGTAGCCTTCACCACTTGAGAAGTGAGCTCTAGGATAGTCTGTCCCCACCCCTAATAGGGTTATTGTAAAAGACTCCTAATAGGGTTTGACCCTTGACAAGGTCATTGTACTAAAAGCAATGTAAAGACAACTCCTAACAGGGTTGAAGATCTTCTAACAAGGATCATAATACACTAGTGTAGAATATTAGTGGGTGTCAATTCCAACTGGGGTTTTTACCTATTTGGGTTTCCCCATAATCATATTGGTGTTATGTGTTGTGTTATGTATCTTCTTTATGTTAATGTTCATTTCAGTACTTAAGCATTCAAGTTAAGTTTCAAGACTAAAGAAAAAGATTAAATATAGTGAACACTAATTCACCCCCCCCTCTCAATGTTCTCATTCCTAAAATCATTCATATAATTACATAATAATCAAATATATTAATTAAAATGCTTTATTTAATACATACTTGTGGAGTTGACAATGATGTGTAGAAGGGGACTGGAGGATCATTGCCACTGCCATCGCCACCGACACTCTTTCCCTCAATTTTGATCATAATCAATAGATACTAAATTAATTAGTTATTTTTTTATAAATGAAATATGATCAAATAAATTTAATGAACTTGTAAATATTTACCTGTGTGTCAATGCCAAATGTCATATTTAGAAAATCATTAGTCATAATTCCACAATCCTCTTCCTCTCCAATAGTACCAAATGTGCACAAGGATCCACATGATTGAAAAATATGCCCCCTCAAAGATTGACCATGGTCACCCTCAACTAAAGGAGTGGCACACTGAATGAGAGTCTTTATCAGAGCACTAATCATGCCTAGTGTGTCCACCTCTACATGTTCCTTCACAACGGAAGGAATACTAACATGATCCACATGTGGCTTTCCATTAGGAACCCTATGTGTGTTAGGGTCATGATGTGCGCCCACTCTATCAAATGATGACCCCCTTCCTCTACCCTGAGAATCTAAAAAGTCAAAATAATTTGGCACCTCCTTGAGTACAAACTTGCAATAGAGTTCCCTCAAGACATATATAGGAACCTCCTGATTGTTACAGGGAGGGCAATCAAAGACCATCCACCATCTCTCCCAAAAGTTGTTTTTAATGTCTTCATTCAAGCACCAATGAATTGGGAACCACCTTGTTGTAGTTCTAAGAGTATCAGTGTCCCCTGGTTTTTTAAAGAGTTTGTAAATGTCATCTTTTTTTATTTTTTTATTTTTTATATCCTTGTATGATAATTTATTTGCATAATATTGTTTTTGTTCTTCTCTTTTATCATGCCATAAATTAAGTTACCCACTAACAGAGCCTACGCAGGTCAAGATTGATTCCAATGATTTTTCAAGTCTTTCCCTTCCAGGATTTATAACAATAGAATCTTTTATCCTCCTAATTAAAGATTCTAATTCTTTTTTCCCTCTTTCAATTTGGTTGATCAAATTTTCCTATGTTCCAGGAGGAGGTTTCTCGATTGATGGAGGCAGTTGAGGTTCATTTTCTTCGTCATTTTCTTCATTCATTTGTTCATAAGGAGAAGATGGAGGGTTTGGTTGAGGGTTTTCTTCAGGGAGATCATTTCTTCCTGGCAATTGAAAAAAATCAATTTTAAAATCTTAATTACACTTAAAATCTAAGAAAAGAAATTTTAACAAAATAAATTACTTCAAAATTGAAATTTGAATACAAATAAGAGGTATGGACTATAAAAACACTTACCTCTTCTTCCAGTTCAAATTTGACAACATCGTGGAGCCATTCTTAATCACATTTGATGGATTGAACAAGCTAAATGGTTTTGTGAACACGCTTGGGAAGCCCTCTTTTATTGCAAATGTGGGTTTGTGGCATTAAAAATGCGCTTTTCAAATGTACTAAAATACTCTATAGTGTTTTACATAGCGCGTATGCCCTATAGTGCTCACATGCTATGTTTTAAATTTCCCAAGCCTAAGGCTTGGCCAACTCAAGCCATAGCATGTGCGCACTATAGGGCGCACATGCTTTAGTGTGTACGCACTATGGCCTTTGGAGGAACAAAAAGGAAAGTGGCACCTTTTTGGTCCCCCATCTTTGTGCATATATCCTCACATGACATCCACCATGCCTCAATGCAAAGGGTGGGAACAAGGGATTTCACCTCGAATTTCTCTCACGAAGAAGAACTGATTAAGCAGATATCAATCTGTTGACATTTTCATCCAAGATTTCTTATGATAAACTATCAAACTCCCTTTGAATAAGATATCAATCTTCTGAGCTCCTTGTCCAAAGTTACTTCTGAAGTGTCAAACTCCCTTTGAATCTAATATCAATCTTCTTTTTTCTGCAAGAGCATCCCTAGAAAAGATCAAGGAAAAAATAGGTCTTATATTACATATAGAAATATAAATAAGAGAGAGACTACAATGAGTAGACATTTTATCTGTACATCAACATCCTTGATTATCCTCGTCATCATTGATGTGTTCATCTTATGAATTTAATATCTAAATTACTGATGTCACTGTTAGATGTATTATTAGCAATAAGGTATTATAATTCTCCTCCACGTATCATGATACTATTTCTCCTCCTTCTACTCAGGTATGGGCTTATTCACTCATTTAAATATCCTCTATTCCAAAAGATCCCATCGATGACTTTGATAAGGCAACTTATTACACCATGGGATTTCTTCATTTTGTTTGGTTCAGTCACCTCTTAAAGGCATGTGCTTCTCTTCTCGTGTCTTGCATGGATCCATTGTGTGGTCTTATACCTACTTATTGCCTAGTGTGGGACCTCCCTATGTTATTTTCTCCATTTTCTTCCTTAATATACAAAATCCCCGCTTTAAATCTTTCATTCACAATTCACAATGAGCACAAATCTTCAACCAGGCCACATGCATTTTTATAATCCTCTTTTTGACCTCTGAATGAGACTCAAGAAACAAAAATCAAACAAATAAATCCACAACAACATTGCATCTTATCTCCCAAACTAGCTCTAATACCATGTTAATGTTGAGTAGATTTATTGTAGATTAGAAAATAGATATCATTTTAATCTTCTATCTCTAGATTGGTATATGAGAAATATCAATCTCCAAAATGCTTTGCACTATTAGTTTTATGTACATTACATCTTGTATGTACACACACACACACACACACACATATATATATATATATATCTCTGTATGTATATGTATATGTATATGTATATGTATATGTATATGTATATATATATATGTATGTATGTATATGTATATGTATATGTATATGTATATGTATATGTATATGTATATATATATATACATGTATGTATATATATATATATATATATATATATATATACATGTATGTATATATATATATATATACATAGATATATATATATATACATGTATGTATATATATATATACATAGATATATATATATATATATACATAGATATATATATATATATACATATATATATATATATACATATATATATATATATATACATACATATATATATGTATCTGTATCTATATATACATACATATATGTATCTATACATGTATATATATATATACATACATACATACATATATATATATATATACATATATATATATATATGTATATATATATATATATATGTATGTATATATATATATGTATGTATATATATATATATATATATATGTATGTATATATATATATGTATGTATGTATATATATACATGTGTGTATGTATATATATACATGTGTGTGTATATATATATATATATATATATACACACATGTATATATATACATACACACATGTATATATATACATACACACATGTATATATATACATACATACATGTATATATATATATATATATACATGTATATATATACATATATATATATACATGTACATATATATATATACATGTATATATATACATGTATATATACATGTATATATATACATGTATATATACATGTATATATATATATACATGTATATACATGTATATATACATGTATATATATATATATATACATGTATATATATATATACATGTATATATATATATATATACATGTATATATATATATATATATACATGTATATATATATATATATATACATGTATATATATATATACATGTATATATATATATATATACATGTATATATATATATATATATACATGTATATATATATATATATATATATATATATATATATATATACAGCGTGAAATCAATATGAGAAGCCACACATTAAAATGGGACTAAAATGAGCATCTAATTATAGATGCTTACTTTTTAGGATGTTACAATTATATTCTTAGAAAAGCAAGTCTTCAACTAGTGTTAAGAAATTCATTCTATTTGTAGAGCACCTAAATTTTAACTTATAATAAAAGCTCATATCGTAAACTGCACATAGTTCTTCATGCAAAGTCTAAATTTAGCAATCATATTTTAACCTCATGTAAAATATGCATTTCTCTTCATGCAATTGGATAAAATTAAATACTCCAACAATCTCCCACTTAATTTCAACTACTTCCTATAATTACAGACTTTGCATGGATAACTTTATTTTAAAATTTATAATCTTTTGGTTTAATTAACCCCAAATTCTTATAGGTTGGATATCCTCTTTGTTTGGATAATTTTTATCATTAATCATGAGGTTATACATAAACCTTAATTCCTCTTATTGGACTGCTAACTCTATTGACTTTGATCTCCTCCTTTGATACTGACTTCACCTTTTGTAGAGGTGGCTTCATCATTTGGAAAACCTATTCCTTTTGGAATCTTCGATCTCCCATTTTTTTTAGTCAGGTTCACCTTTTTGAAGGTGGCATCTACATTAACAACATGAATGTCTTCATCCTTTTGACTTGGGCGACTGCACCTTTTTTGAGGAAATACATGATCACAAAAAATAGATTGTGATATTTGTCAATTTTCTTGGTAGCTTCTTGTGGGTCACTTCTTCTTTGAGCAATGAATTAATTTTTATTTCTAAAGATTTAAAAAGATTATGGATCTTCTCTCTATAGCTTGCTTTCAACCATCCATAGGGCTTCACTTGCAAACAATAAAATCTTGACAATTTTCCTTTTGATTTTAGGGTTGTCTTTTTTCCTTGTCATGTAAACATGATTGACTAACTTTGATATCTAAAGAAGAAATTTATAAACCACATCATAAGAAATTGCTTCAAAAAGAATATCATTTTTTTTATTGAAAAAAGCTTCATGATCAACTGATCTAAAAGAAAGAGATAAATAATTTGATTACAATCTGTCTCTGTTATAGAGGTCTTAGACAAATAAAAGATAAATACATATTCATGCATATGTGTAGTTGAATGTTATATTGTTAGAAAAGCATGTCTTCAACTATAGTGAACAAATTCATTAAATTTTTAACTTATAATAAAAGCTCATGTTGCAAACTGCAGATGCAGTTCTCCATATAAAGTCTAAATTTAGCCATCCTATTTTAAACTGATGAAAAAAAAATATGATGCAAAATCTGTGTTTCTCTCCATACAACTGGATGAAATTAATTATTCGAACAAGTTCATTGAAATGCCACAATAAAAATGAGACAAACGTTTTCAATCCTGCCTTTACAACTGGTGTTGCTGGAGTACTAAAGATAGTAGCACAGACAACACCAAAGGGTGCAATAGTTAATGTTGTCCGCATGTCTCATGATGGACACTGCCACAAATGTCCAGAATAAAGAAAGTGAATAAACTAAACTAATTAAACCACCAAGAAATATTGATAATGATTCCAGATATATGCTGGATTACACTAATTATGCTAAACAATTTTCATTGCCCATATAAGCAAAGAATTCAAAGTAGTTCCCAAAAAACTCAGAATGTAAAAGATGTTGATTTCTCGGGGATTTGAGCACGATATGGTCGACTAAAACACAAAAAAAAATGTATTTAACAAAATATGGTACATCAATGAGCTCATAGATGGCGAAAGGGGAGAGCAGGGGTGTAGCTATGGTTTTAGGATGTGACAGGGAGGGAGAAGATTCAGAGGACAAAGATGGCGAGAATGTTTTCCTGGACAGTGCCTCGGTGTCGTGGACTATTGGATTTCGAGGTGGAGGTGTCTTTCTCCCTCTCGGCATGGTGTTTCTCACCTTCGTTGGGTCTGCAGTGCTGGGTTTATTGGTGTGTCTGCAGCTGCTGGGTATGGTCATCCATTTCTGGCTGCTGCTGGTGCTTTATCGTGGGTTCTTTGGATGTCGTAGAGGTGGGTTTGGAACAGATTTAGGCGTTGATATTTTGGAGGTTGATGACTGCTCATCCGAGCTCAGTGCCTCCCTCAGTTCTTTGTTGCTCTGGTCTTAGGTGTTTTCTTGTCCCGAGCTCCTCGATGATTGATCGGTTCTGGGTCAGCTGTGATTGGAAGGGGTCATCTCTGACCTCCTTTGGGGCTGTTGCTAGTCCTTTCTACTGTCATGGTGGGGATTTGGCTTTGGCTACCTCTTTGACTTTGTGGGGTATGGAGGACTCTCCCTTGTGCTCCAGTTGCTACGGTCCATTCTTCGGATGTTTTGGTTTCTTTTCTGCAAATGTCAAGCCGGTTTTGGGTGCTTTTCAATCTTGGGGTTTAGATCTTTTTTGATTAGTCCTTTTGCTTTGTCTGAGGGCCTTTTCTGTTGGGCCTATTTTGGAAGTTTTGGACAGCCCTTTTATCAAGATTTTCCTGGGGAGGTTTTCTGTTTTGTTCAGACAGTTTGTTGAGCCATCGGGTTCTACAGCTTTATCTTATGCGGTTGTTGTCGCCAGGCTGGCCTTTGGTTTTGCCTGTGTAGCTTCATTTCACTTGGAAAGTATCTCTTCTTTTGGTCATGTCTTGTCCTGGTTCAGGGGGTCTTTTTGCCGTTTCTGTGGTGATGTGACAGCAATGTTTGGAGTTGCAACTATCTTGCTCTACATCTCTGATGTTGGCATTTTCTTTTTGTTGGTAAAGGTGAGCTATGCTTGTCTTCGTGGGTTTGGCCAGATGATGAATGCTGAAAGTTTTTAAGAATCCTCTTTGGTTGTTGGTTGTTTTTGGTTATGGAGTTTTTCTGGTTTTGGGGTCGCTTTGACCTTTGGGAGAGTCTGGTGTTTCACTGTTCTATAGAGGAGTTGCTCCTCCTTTGGTTTCTGAGGTTCCGTTATGTGGACTGCTGGAAGGATGGGTGCCAGTTGTTGTCTCTTCTAATCTCATTTTCTATTGATGGAAGTGGTGATGTGCTATGACAATGATTGGTTCTCTCCTGTGGCTGGTTGCTGGAAGGAAGGGTGGTACCTGAGGTGGGTTTTGAGGAGGACAACACTCTTTCTCATCTGTCCTATTGAGGTGGGATCCCCTTCAATTGAGTTGGAGGGAGTTTTGCTAGAGACTGAGTTTGTTCTTCTAGGAAATCTTTGATGTATGTGTTTTCCAAATGTAACAATCTCTTATTTATATTGGGAATGAGGCTAGGAGAGACATATCCCTTCATAGGACATGTCTATTCATTTTATAATGTTTCATTAATCAATCATATATTAGAATAATATAAATTTGAATAATATATATATATATATATATATATATATATATATATATTATTATTATTAATCAATATTTAAGTATTATATGTATTCTAAGTGATCATACGACTAAAGCTACAAACATTAACAAGATGGTTTAGGGATCTATGGTAAAACCCATGATAAAACTATTTCTAATGATTTTAAGAGTCATGTTAAAACCCAAGGTTAAGATTTCAGCTAAACTTTTAATGATTATTTTGTTGAGGCTGCATTTGTACTATAGTTTTGGGAGCGAAGATAAAACCCAAAGTCATGGTTTGGGGTGCCATTCTAAGCCTCAATGATCTCCTTGTTTGGGAGACTGTTGTCTTAAGATGTAGATATTGTATAAGGTTTGGGTTCAGCCTATAAGTTGAATGATTTAGTTTTCTATGTTGTTGTATGTCTACTGGCTTTTGGTTGTTGTCATCTAATGTTCTATCTGTTACAGCATTTCATTTTGTCGGATTAAGCATTTTACTTTAAATATTTCCAAGAGTGATTGCTAATGCAGGATAAGGAAGTCCTTGGACTTTTTCCACAGTTGTGCGTTAGAAAATGGAATGGAACGTTCAATTTGAATCTTATTCTACTTGAATGATTTTAATCCGAGTATGTATGCAAAAATACGGGTTTACAGGTTTTCCCAGACATAACTCATCCCATGCACCAATCTGTAGTAAACTGGCTCTGATAGAATTGTAAGTTTGATAAGCTGGGTAGATGGATATTGGTGCTCCTAATATATTTTCATGAGAATAGGCTTTCTGAAACTAGGTAATGACTTAACCAAAGTGCATGCGTTCATTTTTCTCGAGAGCATGCAATGTCTTAAAACAAAAAAACAAATGATATATGAACACCATAACTGCACATCCAACTACCAAAAATTTAGTATCATTTTCTCAACTCCAGTATTAGATTTTGCCAAGACCAATATATACAGTCTGAGCCAAAGCCAATACCCTAAATATATACACAATCGCCATGGGGCAAAGCCACTAAAAGTAGAAATTCCTTCCAAAATTTAGAATGAGCACAAAAGAAGAACTGAGACATAAAATTTGGATAATCATTCTATGCTCAAAGTGTTAAATATAAAAAACAAAGAAGCACTGAGATGTCAAATTTGGATAATCATTCTGTGCTCAAAGTGTTAAATATAAAAAACAAACAATCCATATGATTAATAACCTAATTCTAAAGTCTATCTAGTGATCATTGATTTACAAGTTGTATATACACAATAAAACCCAGTATGACAATTTTATAATGCTTCTAGGTGGGTTGTTCCTGTTTCCCTTCATGAAAGGAGAACAGGACTTGAGATGGGCTTGGCTTGAAAGAAATGGGGAAAGAAATGGGCGAAGTAGAGCACCAGCAACAACTTATTGCTCCAGTAAAGACTAGAAGGATGCAACTAGTAGATAGAAGAGAGAACCTAAAAAAGACACGTCATCGAAATGCAGTCAGGATGAAAAACCCCACCCAAAATAGACCTTCCATGACTAAAAGCTCCCACTAATTATCAATTTATATTGGTTCCCTCCACACTGTTAGAAGCTAAATATGAACTACACAACTAACCATTACAAAAATAATTGTCACTTTGAATATTAATAAAACAAAAATTACATCTCGAAAATAGAGTCAAGGTATGCACACTTATATCTTTCATTTTTCATAAATATGATTAAGATATATATTGAGTTATGTTAATTTTCAATTGTTAGTAGAAATAGTGAAAACAGATGACAAGTAGTTGATAATTTTTAATCCCTGCCATTAAGGCAGGAGACTAAAGTTTTCGCTAGCTTTTTGAGCATTAGTTTGCTCCTTAAAAACCATGCAATGTGTAAAAATATTGTGTAAAACTATAGTCTTGATAAATTTCAAAATATGTCTGACGTAATAAATATACGTTACTTTTTTCCTATTGGCTACTGCTAATTTTCCGGGTAATCTTTTCCTTTTTTGCCTGCAATATTAGAGAAAATGTTTGGTGCTACGTGGTCTTTTTATTTTCTGGCCAGGAAATTTGAGCGAAAATAGAAGATGAAATCGTGACAATTCGCATGGGCAAGAGATGTGTCTTCTTCCCGATATTTCGTCTGGCATTGTGCATGAGCTTCACGTGTCTCTCAATGCTTGCACAAATGGCAGGTTGGTACAGACGTGGCCAATATCTTTCAGCCCTGCTTTGCGGCTTCTATTTGCAAGGCTCGTCTCATCTAAACTCTTTATCATTCTGTTGTTAGCTCAGCTTGAGGGGAAACTCTGTCGAGCTATCGTTTGAAGACACAGACAGGTATGTATTTCTGATCCAATTTTTTTGGTTTTGATTATTTTTAGTTTTGCTCTGTATTTTTTCCCTTATGGTAAAACCATTTCTTGTTTTTTCAAGGTCGGGTTTTCCTGACAGAGCTGTCTAACGGGGCTTCCCTTTAACTGCACCTTGCTTTCTTAACGCCCCTTTTCTAGTCTTATCAGATGTTTTTTTCTGTTTGTATTTGTCCAGGTACAAGGATTATTTTTCCAAATTTTTCCACCGATCATAGAGATGCTGTCCTTTTGCTTTTTCAATGTTATGTTTGAATGTTTTTCAGTGAACGCAAATGGTTTTTAACCTGTACGTGAAAACACATTCGGAGCTCTGATCTGGTGCCACCCAGTGACGTAATAGCTAGTAGGCTTTAATTATTTTCCTTCAAATTTTAAATAGTTCTGTATTTTGTTATTTCTGTAAATCCTTTTGTTTTGGAATAATGATAGCAAGAGCTGTGTGATCATGAAGGCAATAGCAGATTTTGATATTTTTGTGAAACTGTTATCAGTACAAAAAAAACATTTTCGGAGATCTAACCTGGTGTGACCCGCTGACATAAAATCTAGTTAGGTTTTGTCTTTTTCCAATTATAAATAGTCTTGTGTTATTGTAATTCTGTAGCAATAGCAAATTATTGATATTTCTTTGAATGTTTAACAGTTTTTTGTTGAATAATTATGTATTTTGAGGACTTCATTCTTTGTTTTGCAATTTTTTGGGTTCGATTTCCTAGTGCTACCAAAAAAATTGATTATGCACACCATATATTTATTTGCACTGGCCCAAATATTTATAAAATAGTTTTCAACCCGCAGGCACTTCAAGGAATGGTGGGCATGCCGCGAACAACAATTGCTAAGACAAGGATAGCAATCGTCTCCCATTGTTTACAATATTGATTTCCTCAAAGACTTTCTCTGTATTCTTCTCAGTGTGCTTTCATCGTAGATGCATGTAAAACCTTTTATCCTGAAGTTCCATGTTCTTTATGAATTTGTATTGTGGAAGTTAATGTGTATTGGCTTTGTGAAATTGCAGATTGCGTATTTACAATCATGCATTATTCAGAACTATTATTTTGCAAGTGGCAGGGACTCTAGCTGCACACAGCTCTTGTTTATCATATATTCATAGTTTAAAAATCTGAAAAATAAATATTATAATTGTTTTTGAAATTGTTTCATATTATTTCTTAAAATTAAATACATGTTCAACAAAAATTTAACATAAAAACTCAAACATAATCTTTATTGAACTTTTGTGCACCAACAATTGATCAATTACATATGCTGTCAACTATGATAGATGTTCTTTACAAAAGAGTGGACTTAAGTAAAATACATCATTTCACATATGTATTATATTTGCCAAATTATATTGACCTACCAAATACCTCTTAATCTATCTACAATATTAATGACAACTTCATCTACAGCTTGAATATATCTTGCTCTCCCACTGTAAATTTTACCCTATTTTTGGACGAGGATTAGTCAAATTTTCAATACCAATTGGTCGAATAGATGACTAAAACTATTGTCGAAGTTTTTTCATCAATTATTCTATAGGAAAACCCATCATCAAAATTTTGACCTACTTAGTGGTCGAATTATCGACCGCATCTTCATCGAACTAATCACTTGAAGCTGGTAGAAATGGAGACCAACTTTGGTCGACATTGACGTCGAAATGGAGACCAACATTGGTCGACAGTGATGTTGAAATGGAGACCAATGTTGGTCGACATTGACGTCGAAATTGAGACCAACTTTTCGACCAATGTTCATTGAAATTGACGTCGAATGCATAGCATTCTCGTCGAACCTACTAATATTTAAAGGTCAAAAAATCAACCAATACTAATTTTTGGTTTAAAAAAAATGTGATGGTGATTGAATAGAGCATTTTCATTGTGTATATTCATAGCCTCGAGAAAATTCAAACTGACTAAGAAAGCTTCGTTTACCTACAGATTTGTGTGCTTGTCTGAGTTTGATACACAGATCAAGTTGTACAACATTCAGAATAGATCATGTTCAAGTAAAGTTTTACAACTTGATCTGCATATCAAACTCAGACAAGCACACAAATCTGTAAGTAAATGTTGATTAAATATTTTATTTTTAATAGCAGTTTAAAAGGTTGTTTAAATGTTTCGACGGTTTGATAAGAACAAAATTGGTATTCAAATATAAATTATTGAGCTTCTCTTTGTTTCGATAATAGTTTAACATTCTCTACTTAACAGGGCCAACCATGTGAAGGTGGAAGCTCATCTGGCCCCTCCTAGGATCCTCTTATAACCCTTTATGACACTTTAAGACTTCTAAGATGTATTTTTAGGGATCGTAAAGGGTCATAAAGGGTCATAAGGGGTCCTGGGACACAACAATTGAGAAACATAAATGTAGGCATCATGGTCACAATGTTTTGGAAACACAACATAATTGAGTGGTATATTTAGATGATGCAACGCAACCACTAGTCTTGTAGTTCTAAGTTGACACTACGGGATCCAGAAACCAAAGATAAGGAATCTATATATGGTTTTTGGATCCACAGTGTCAACTTAAAACTGCAAGAGTAGTGGTTGTGTTGCATTTTCTGGGTATAGCATTCAATTATGTTGTGTCTCCAAACAATTGGGACCATGATGCCTACATTTATGTTTCTCAGTTGTTGTGATACCTACATTTATGTTTTGTAGCTATCATGTTTATTTGCATGTTCTTTGTGTTTGGCTTCTCTCCCTCGCATCGAAAATAAGATTTTTTCCACTCTAAATCGAGAATGCGCATGCAACACAAGCAGAATATGCACGGATAGTAGGTGGAGTTGAAAAAACACAACACGTTTACATTTTCACGATGGTCTATAACTTAAAATACTCAATTAAAGACCTCTATAAAAAATGCAACCCTATTGTGTTTTTCAACTCCAGCTGATATCCTATGTATATGAATTGAGATTGCATATTGAACTAGGCTTCTCTTTCTGCATTGCCTGAAACCAAGAGATTTGTATAGTTAACATCTAAACAGCGTGTCTCATCATCACAACTAATCCACCTTAAACAATTTAATATGTTTGCTTGTATTAAATATTCATTAATCAAAAATTGAATAGAAAATGTATACCTTGGGTACTACAATTCACATTAGAATCGATGCCTCCATCGTGCTCAGCCAGTGCAGTATCAATATCGGCAAGTTGCATTCCAATGTAAATAAAATAGATGTAGATTTAGATGACGATACCCCAGAAATCCCTAATTCATAGTCTATCATTTGTTAGCAAATAAAAATATGTAACTACAGTCTCAAATTTCAAATTGTCATAGTTTGGTTAGCATTATCAAAACAAAGTGATTCTTTGATAGGTCGAAAGCATAGCCACTGGATGAAAGTCAAATTAGGGTAATGTATCATAATACACCCAACAATCAGAGTTGTATGGGTTGTCGAGTTGCATCCTAGACAAAACCCTAGGCTAAATATAAGCCATGTATTTAGCCAGAGAAAGGAAAATATGTCTGCAGCAGTATAATATTGGATGGTTTTGAAATTGAGTCATAGATCGGGTGCGTGGATCTCTGAAACACTAAATTAGGGATTTCTGGGATATCCTCATCTATATACAGCTATTGCCTCTATTGTTGCAGGTTCTTTTCCCCTATTTGATATTTATCTTCAGGGGTCCACACTCGTTCTATTGGTTGTTGCCAATGGGTCACAATCAGTGATTGAGAGAGCCCTGTTTTGGCACTAGTCATGTAGTACAAGCACTAGAATTGAGTTTTTCAGCACAGCTGGGAAAGTTTTGTATATCAACATGTGATAGATTTTTTTGCCCAAACTCTATCGCATGTTGATATACAAAAATTTCCCAGCCCATGCCAAAAAACTCAATTCTAGTGCTTGTACTGAGATCTTAAATTATTGAGCTTCTCTTTGTTTTGAGAATAGTTTAACATTCTCTGAGAAACATAATTGTAGGCATCATGGTCACATTTTTTTGGAGACAATGTAATTGAATGGTATACCCAAACGATGGAGAGCAACTTCTGCACCTCTGGTTCCAAGTTGTTCTCCATCCTGTAGTGTCAACTTGGAATCAAAGGTGCAGAAGTTGCATTCCGTTTGGGTATACAACTCAATTATGTTGTCTCCAAAAAAAATGTGACCATGATACCTACAATTATGTATCAAGAATAGTTTAATTAACATTCTCTACTTGACAGGGCCAACCACATGAAGGTGGAAGCTCATTTGGCCCCTTCTAGGAGCCTCTTATGACCCTTTACGACATTTTAAGACCTCTAAGATGTATTCTTAAAGGTCATAAATAGTCGTAAAGGGTCATAAGGGGTCCTGGGACAAAACAGTTGAGAAACATAATTGTAGGCATCATGGTCACATCTTTTTGGAGACAATGTAATCGAGTTGTATACCTAAGCGATGGAGTGCAACTTCTGCACCTCTGATTCCAAATTGACACTGCGGGATTCAAAGACCATAGATAAGGAATAAATTTAGAGAGTGGAGGAGGGCCATAATGACAAAAATAATACAGGACAAACCTCAAGTTAAATGAGGCAACTGCAAACATTTTAATAAATTTTTATTATTAAATAATGAAATTTGCATATACTAGTGTTCTAAGCCCCCTCATTACATGATTTATTATTGTAAGCCCCCTCTAACTTACGCATCTAGAAAATGAAACTACAACCTATTGGGATTGAGACAAACCTTATAGAACAATAGTAGCTAGGAATGAATGCTTTCTAACATCTGATGAATACATCTATTGGAGGACCTTGTATTCATGAGCTACACCTTATATTCATGAGCTACAAATGTATTCAATAGATGTTGGAAAGCGATCATTCCTAGCTGTTGTTGTTCTATAAGATTTGTCTCAATCCCAATAGGTTGTAGTTTCATTTTCTAGATGTGTAAGTTAGAGGGGGCTTACAATAATAAATCATGTAATGAGGGGGCTTAGAACAGTAGTATATGTAAATTTTATTATTTAATAATAAAAATCTATTAAAATGTTTGCAGTTGCCTCATTTAACTTGAGCTTCATCCTATATTATTTTGGTTGTTATGGACCTCCTCCACTCTCTAAATTTATTCCTTATCTATGGTCTTTGTATGTCGTAGTGTCAACTTGGAATCAGAGCTGCAGAAGTTGCACTCCATCGCTTGGGTATACAACTCAATTACATTGTCTCCAAAAAATTATGACTGTGATGCCTACAATTATGTTTCTCAGTTGTTGTGAAATCTACATTTATGTTTCTCAGCTATCATGTTTATACCTTCTCTCATTTGCTAGTATAATTCCTCTTTGAGTATCCCCATTCTCCTTTGCATCCAAAATGAACTCATTCCAATCCCTCACTAGAATAAAGGGAGACTTCATACTACGTTGCGCTCAAACTTCAGCGAGACTTCATACCACGTAGCGTCTGTAGATTATGTTCAATGTGTTATTTACACTTGTATTGGTGGGAAAACTCTTGAAAACATGTAAAAGAGATTGCATTCAACCATGTTGTTTACATGATGCATGTAGTTTACCTCCAGCATAAATCAATGTTGCATACAAATCTGTGAATCCTGCATGGTACGAAGCCTTGCTCAAGCTTGAAAATGATATAAGTCAATCCATAGTCAAGGTCAAGGAACAAATGGAATAACCAAGAAAACACTATACGTTAAATCATGTGATCGATAGAAGATTGGGGCTCAGCTGAGCCATAAACATGAAGAATTATTCTAAAAAAAGATGTAAACCATATATATGCACACTTGAGGCAAAGAGAAGTTATGTCATATCAATATTAAAATATTAGTTACAATATGAAAATACTAAACTAACTAATTCCTGAGTTCATCTCTGCGTATGGTCACAATAAAGATATGCGATTACAATACAGAGAAGGCATCGTAAAAATATAATTTCAGAATTTGCCCTAGCCTGACATGTTTTGCACTCAAATCCTTCATCATGGATAAGTGGAGATGGGCGGATGAATGCAGATGAGTTTTCATCGACCCAAGTAAAGTATCCGCTATATACACCCTAAAATGGTCACCTAGACTTTGGGCCCCATTTTTGCAATTTGTCAAATCCCTGAATCAATATTTTCAAATATCAACAATATCAATTATATCAATTTCCTTGATCAAATCATAATCAATTCAATATTTCCTAAGGTTTGAGCCTTATTTAATTTGAAAGAGAAAAAAATAAAAAATCTTATTTAATTAAGAGAACTTGCTCCCTTTTAATTAATTAAAAATCTCTTTTAATTAAATAATAAAATCACTTTATCCTAAGCCTTTATTTAATTAAAAGGAATTTCCTCCCCTTTTATTTAAATAAAAAATCCCCACTTTTCTTCTTATCCTATGTTGCACAAATAAATCATTATTCTTATTTTATAAAAAGAGAAAAAGTACTTTTTGTCTCATATGGATAGTAAAGTCAACTCCTATTTTCCTATTGGAGGATATTTGTGCACAAGGATCAAGCTTCTATTTTTCTCCACTGTTGATTAAGTCTTTTGCCTCTTAATCTCAATGGTCCATTTTCATCTCATTTCTTATAAAATGAGAGCTTTCTTCCTCATTTGCATCTTAGGTTTTTATGCTAATGTTATGCTGCAGGTTTTCTAAGTCATTTGGAGCTCTTTGAAGACATTGTGGCATTCAAGCTTTGAAGATCTTTGTTATTGCATTTCATTTAGTTCTCATATTTTCTTTCATAGTTGCATGATCATGGCATTTCTAGTATAGATTTCCTTTTATGCAATAGTTTAATCTCACATAGCCTAATTAGGAAGGTTGTAATCTTTGTACTTTCCTTTCATAGCGTAATTTGTACTTGCACTTTCATAGAGTAATTTGCATACTCATATAGGTTGCATTGCATTGCATTCATATTGATTTCATTGGAGATATTGGCACTCTTGCTCTTGTCTTTGATTGGAATCTCTCATTGTGTGGTTGACTAGCAAGGTCATGAGTTTATAGCTCTAGCTGAGAGCAATTTTACAAATCTTGCAACTCCATGCATAGAGAGTTATGGATCGATTTGTGAGGGCTCATTCTTGAGTTTCCTTGCGTGTAAGGATTCATAGAAGTGTGGTCACATTTTCACCATACATCCGCATCCATTATTTCCCTGTGATACCCAATCTACATTAGTTCTTATATTATAATGAATAATGTTTACATTAGAAACTTTAAATATATACACATTAGAAACCTTTTTTCTATTTGGGCAACACCAAAATTGTCATCCAAGGTTGTTCAATGTCCGTGAAGTCTTCAACACACACTGCCCACCACCACATTGACAATTTGGCAGATTGACAAGAGTCATCGAACCTATATCAATAATGCATCGCACCATCGTTACTACATTTATTATTTTTATATGAAATACACCAAGGAGTACCATCATAAATATTAACCATTTACAATAATGAAAAGTAAACCTAAATCAAATAGCTCATTTTTTTATCAGCATGTGTAGTCTCTATGTATATGAAAAATGAAATAAATATGAAGTTGAAATAAAATAGTGAACAAAATAGTATTCCACATAGAGTGAATGAAATATACCATCAAAAGAATGTGACAAAATCCTGTCACGAAGCACAGACATAGGAAATAAAAAAGGTACAAAAGACAAGAAATAAGAAAAATCATTACGACTATAGAAAAATCATTTATACTAAATCAAAGAAAGAAACACTCTTTGTCAACAATTTCCAAAATTATTAGGACTATAAATGGACGATTCTGATATTGCTTTTCCATTACAACAATTGAGCATTCATCATTTGGTACTTCTTGGTGTATTCCATTTAAGTTTTTCAGTTGCCATGTTTATGTGCATGTTCTTTATGTGTTTGGCTTCTCTCCCTCGCAAGGGATACATTGATAGGCAATTGATTTGAAAGCATTATGATTTGACAGTCTTTTTTTAGGATAGGTGTAATCATCCCGCCAATCTTAATTAGCAACATTGGTGTTCTATCATTGCACAAGTGCAAGATGGTAAGGGCCTATTCAAGGAGGGAAGAAAAAAAGGTCATTTTAACCTTGCAAGGCAAGAGGAGAGACAGTCCAAATAATTCTATGGTGACTGTCCCAAACAATAGACAAATGATGGAATTGCTAACATGTTTTCTCTTCATGTTTCTAACAAGTTTGTTGCAAATAGAACCATCATTACAATATATGTTGCAATTCTAGAAGATACAAATTCTGAAAATGATTTTCAGAATATGAGATGACCTGTTTGGTTCACCCGGATGATGACTAAGAAGATGCATAAGGAATTTTAATTCTGTAATTTAATTTCTTTAAATTCATGTGTATACATTTGTATATATACATATATGCACACATGTGTATATATACACATACACACATGTGTATATGTGTATACATGTGTGTATATGCACACATATATACACATATGCACACATGTGTATATATATACACATACACAAATGTGTGTACATGTGTGTGTATACACACACATACACACATATACAATCATTTAAACATGGACAATGACTAAGTATTGTGACCTCTCAAATAAAGATTGAAGATTTAAACAAAGTTATGACATTTTTCTTACGATAGACAACCCTAGGAATAGATTCTGGCAAGTTTTAGTAAATTTGTCATAACTTTCCATATACTCAATAAAAAAGCACCAAACCAGTTCCAAAACAAATTCAACTCTCCCTTCAAAATCTTCCAATATACTTCTAGATACATTCAAATAAAAATCCAATAGAAATGTGTCTTGGAACAACATAAAAATGTGTTGCTAGATTCATAAAGACAATCATGAAAATAAGATGAAAACTAGTTCCAAATCCAACTATATTATAATTTGATTTTTATATGAAGTCAAGCTAAAGGACTTGGTGAAGACACCTATACTAGTGTTAATGTAAAAAAGAGTCATGTCTAAAGGAAAATTGAAGCTATGATGAAGTATCAATTCTCCTTACTAGAAAATAAAATCCATGAATCAATGATAGTCATGAATCAATGAGAATATAGTTAAGTAGCATAGATTTTATGAAGATGACTATCCTCTATAGGGGTTTTGCAAGATCATGTTTCCCTTTTTTGTTCAAGCTATGTAAGATCAGCTAATGGGGACTGATGATGATAGGTTTTGAACGTTCGTGATCCTATGGTCTACGATGACAAGGAAAGAGAAAGTGTTTGGGATCACAAAAAAGGATCCATGTAGGGAAAGCTAGGGAGGATAGGAGGGCTAGAAAGACAATTATAGGTTTCCACATGGAAATCAAGTTGCGGTTGACCAAGTGAATTTTGAGTGGGAAAGTCAAAACTCAAGGTGGAATTGATTTATCGAGTAAGCCTTCGAACAACTTGGAGTGTACTAATTTCAATTAACTCAATACTCATGGAAGGTTTCTTTAAAAGAAAATAATGCAACTTAAATAATAGTATTTGAGTATCATACTATTGACTCCAACAAGATAGGGAGCCATGAAACCTTAGCGTCTAAGAATTCTACCGAGGTATTGGAATTAGCATCCCATTGATTTTTGTGTTGATGAATATTGTGGCTTTCTCCAAGTGCGTTAACCTCTGGGTATGGACTTGTATTTGTTGAAATTGTTGATTCAGTGTGACTGAATTTGGTGTCTTGTACTATAGCACTTTGACCACAGGATATATGGAGTATTGTGCTTAAATAGTGGCAAGTGATTTTTTCTTTGAAATTGTAAGAATTTGAGGAAAAAGTATTAGGACAAAAATGCCACATTTCTATAGCAAGTTATTCAAGTTGTGATGAGGCTAGTGTGGTCACAATTGAAATTGTGTGTTTCTCTTGGAATGGTATTGACACGTTATAAGAGAAATGATTTTGAACTCCGAGATGATGGGCTAAATTCAAGTCTTGTCAATTTTTCCCCCATCTTGGTTAATTAAGCTTGGTGTAATCTTTTCTAAGCTTACCTCGTGAGTTTTGATGAAAGAGATCCTCTACAAATGTAATGGTGTAGTACTTGCCTACAAACTTAACTAGTTTAGTGATAGCTTTAAGTGCTTCTCAATGAGGTGACATTAAAGGTATGGGATTTGAACTGATACAATAAACATTAATAGCAGACTTTATCTATTGTGCAAAAAAACATATGTAGGATTATTATGGTCACAAAGTAATTGTCTTAGCATCAACATTTCACCTCTAATATAATATTATTAGGAATTTCTTACCATTGATTGTCAAACTGATGGAACTATGAGGCTATGCTTTGTTAATACTTTACCACTGTAGTGAATTTGGGTATTGTTTTCGAATATTTGAATGATTTTAATCGAAACTTTGAACCAGAGATATAAGTTTCCTAAAGAGTGATACTTCAACTTCCATGAAGGACTTAGAAAAAGGGAATTGAACTACAATGGCTCCTTGTTTACCAATTTTCCATATAACATGAGGCATGTTGTTAGTTTTGTCAGAATTGTGAGAAGATTAAGGGGAATTGTGATAATATCATACTAAGGAATAGTGAGGAAGCCGTCGAACAAGAGGAGAGAATGTGTTAAAAGACCAATTTAGTAATCCAGCCAGCAGATTAAACATACACTAAGAAATCAATGGTAACATCAAAGTTGGAAGAATATCTTTGGTACAGACATAATGTAGAGCTCCAACGCTATACAGTAAACTAAGACATAACCAAATCAGAAAATTAGGGGTTCTAGAATTATTATATCTTAGACATTATGTGAATAATAGACCCATAATTACATTAACAGAGATAAAAGAATAAATCTCATCACTATTTCATAAGGAATAAATCTGGAACTATATATAATTAACATATAAGACCAAATCAAAGAAGATCATATCACTCAGAACAGTATACTTTATACCATACCAGCATCTAGCAATATTTATGCTTTGGAACCAATATAATCTTACAATTGATCAATATATTATAAGGATTCCATCATTGGTGAATATTTAGATTGATTCATTTGTCATTCACCCGGTAAAATTGTATAGTTATCCTTGCATAATCAAGATAGGACAAAGACATACTATTTCATTCATTTTTAGGTAGATATTATTGGCTAAGGGAATGAGATAAAGGTTGATCTTCATCTTGTGCTATTGGATTAACAACAAAGTAGAAACCATTGCAATGAAGAAAATGGCTACTCCATAAGTTCCATGTGGCAATCTAAAGAGTAGTCTTTGAGTTTTAAATCAAATAAAATCTCTTGTAATTAAAGTTATGAGAACATTATCTCTTTTTGTTTTTATTAGTAGTCTTTGAGTTTTAAATCAAATAAAATCAGCCTTGTACATATATCTCTTTTTGTTTTTATTAAGCCTATTTGATGGATTAAAACGTGTTTGGGATTTGTTCTCAATGTAAAAATATTGTATTAGTTATTGCTTACCTTTCCACGCCTTCTTTCTACTATTTCATTGCATTTTGAATTAGGAATATTGGACTGGTATTCCTAGGATAGTGACTGGTAGGGTACAGTCAGTTTTGTAGTTTGAAGTTTTCTTTACAATGTTGTTAGTTCAAAGTCAAATCTAATATGGATGGTAGGAGGATAAAATAGAATAGTGGTTTTATTTGGTGGCTCAACTTAGGGCCATTACTCTATGGATAGTATAGAGTGTAAAAATGGTGCAAAATGTAGAATTTTTCTCAAAGTTCATTGACAACTTGGTTCTTGAATGGGAACTCATTATCAATAACAATTTCTAGGGGAATCCCTTACTAGCATATGATAAAATAATCAATCAAACTGGTAAAATAATCGGTAGTGGTGGTTATAAACGTGTGGCCATTTTTAGAAGTGGGTTGGGTCTTTCCTATGAGTTTAAGCCCCCATTGAGAAAAAGGCCTTGCATATATAATGGGTTGAAGCCCTTGTGTTGGTGCATAGATCAAGTCTCCATGTATCTAAGACTTATAACATTTATTTGAAAACTTGTAGGCCTCTTGATATGCAGTGCCTATCCAATTTTAACTTGGTAAGGAACCATGTCGGTAAGTGAATCATCCATATTTTCTAGGTAATTTGTTAGTTGAGACTATGTTGAGCCAAATATATCAAAACATGAACCTTTACTTGAGTTGTATGAATTAGTGTCGAAGGATTGTAACTCAATTGGTAGAGCATAATTGGTGAGAATGATGATGATAGATTTCAATGATTTAAAGATGACACAAGCCACTCCAAATTTAGGGGTCAAGGTTGTTAGCTCTTATGTTTGAGCTTGATGATTTATTTTTCTCACCTATTATGTTTTCAAAAAAGTCAAAAGAATTCCAAATCCTGTAATTTAAATTTGTTACAAGCTAAAACAAGAACCATTTTGTTTCAATGAGTTAGGTGAATCCGGAGGACAAACTGTGTACTGGGACCTATTTTTAGATTCTTGTGGGGTCAGGGTCTTGAGCATTCAGATATTTTGACTTGAATTAGCTGCACTGGTATACACTTGTGTCCCTTGGAGATTCCCTCAATGTTCATGAAGGAATGTAGACCATCTAATAGTTGCCAATGAGTTTGTATAGGTTTGAATCGATTCTCATTCTTGCCAGTTCTTGTGTCCACCTATTTCATCTATTAAATGGTAAAGCTTTATATCAAGTTCATAATGTTTTTAATGGTAAAGCCATTCGTAATGTTTTTAGACCTAATTTGCACTTTTCTATCATGACCAAAGGAAATGATAGGTGATAATCTTTATGGCTAAGTTTGAAACCATACCCAAACACTGAGTCATCAGATTATTGTATGTTCATTTTCCATAACAACTTTGTTTGGTTTTTATGATATTATGAAGTTGGCCTAATTTGAATAGTAATCATCATTTTCTTAATGAACAATCTTTGCTAATTACTTAGGGCACCACGGACAGTTGCATCCCTAAAGAGGGTACCCTATGATGCACCAGATTCTCCATTGCCACCCAAAAATTATACCATGATTGCTCCATATTTAAAAATTTAGAAATGAGGATCAAAGTAGTTTCAGATCCTAATGTAAAAGAGCTTCATTACTCCGTGAGACTTAGAGATTACCTCCTTATTACAAAATGACAAGAAGAGAGAGGCATGTGATAGTCAATATGTAAGCTTGTGTGGACTAAGAAAATATCATTACACATTCATTGAGGGCACCACAGACAGTTACATGCAAAGGGTTTTGCATGCAACTGTCCATGGTGCCCTAAGTAATTTGCATGCAACTGTCTGTGGTGCCCTAAGTAATTTAGAAAAACCAGATTCTCCATTGCCACCCAAAACATTTGCATTAATCGAAGGAAAGTCAATGAAAATGTCAAGAAGAGAGAGGCATGTGACAGTCAATATATAAGCTTGTGTGGACTAAGAAAATATCATTACACATTCATTGAGGGCACCACAGATAGTTGCATGCGAAGGGTTTTTTCAAATTACTTAGGGCACCACAGATAGTTGCATCCCTAAAGAGGGGACCCTGTGATGCACTAGATTCTCCAAAATTTAGAAACGAGGATCAAAGTAGTTTCAAATCCTAATGAAAAAGAGCTTCATTACTTCATGAGACTTAGAGATTACCTCCCTATTACAAAATGACAAGAAGAGAGAGGCATGTGACATTCAATATGTAAGCTTGTGCGGACTAAGAAAATATCATTACACATTCATTGAGGGAACCAAAGACAATTGCATGCGAAGGGTTTTGCATGCAACTGTCTGTGGTGCCCTGAGTAATTCGCATGTAACTGTCCATGGTGCCCTACGTAATTCAGCAAAAATAGATTCTCCATTGCCACCCAAAACATTTGCATTAATCAAAGGAAAGTTAAGGAAAGAAAGAAAACATACCTCTCGACCTTCAAATCTTAAACCTGTTCAAGCTTCTACCTCCTTCGTGTGCGATGCAATAATCTAATAATCATGAAATGAGGTTTGAAACCTTTTTTTGTTACTTTAAGTTATGCCCGTGTTGGTCGAAATTTCGATGAACATGGTGTTAGTCAAAATTTCGACCAACACGGGCATGTATTAAAAAAAAAAAAAAGTTTTCCTTCTATAATTCGACCAACCTAAACATTTTTATTTGATGGTCGAATTGTTTAGTCAAAAAATAAGGTCATATGTACTAGTGTCCAATACCTCTTGAAAATCAAGATTCCAAAGACCCCCCAAAATCTAGTCACAAAACTTGCCATCCATTCAACATACCAATGCCATGGAAATTTTTCTCCCTCATCGTCCTCCTCTTCTTGGGCAGGTTTTATATCAAAGTTTCCACCCTCTCCACATTTTCATGATTTATTGTTGATTGGAGATCCACATAGACCTGGGTTCCTAGAGAAATAGGTGGGGTTGAATGTGTCAAATTGAACTCCTATTGGAATTCTTCCACAAAACATGTTGTTAGATGCAATGAAAGCACTCATAAATGAGAGATTTTGTAGCTCTACTGGAATCTTTCCATACAATTTATTATTTGAAAGATCTAGTGACTCTAAGCGCTCCAACATTCCAAACTATTTGGAATCTCTCTTGATAGAGTATTTCTTGATAAATTTAACATATGGAGGCCTTTAAGATTTGCAAGTGATGAAGGAATACCATTTGATAGTTTATTGCCAAAAAGATCGATGCAGGTAATCAGTAACAAAACATAACGTGCATATACCAACACCATATCCTTGGTGCTCAATTGAATTTCTTCTTTATAATAATATATATCACCACTGAGTGGAGCTTGAACTCGTGCATTCATTATACCTGACAAATTTCCCAATTGTTCAATGATTCTCCAATCAAATAATTATGTGAAATATCCAACACATGGAGTTTGGAGAGAGTGCCTAATCGTGGTGGAATGTTCCCTTGAAATTTATTTGACCTCAAAACAAGTATCATCAACTCTGAGAAGGTTGATAGCCAAAGAGGTATGTTGCCCACTAACAAATTATCACCCACATCTAAAATCTGCAAGCTGGAACAATTTTGAAGACTTGATGGCAAGTTTCCCTTAAGCATATTACCATTGAGTTGTAGTGTCACAAGATAGCTTAACATTCCTATTTGAGATGGAATCTCTCCTGTCAAATTATTATTTCACAAGATCAATCTTTTTAATGAAGACCAGCTAGTTATGCTTCTTGGAATTTCACCAAATAATCTATTCTTAGAAAGATCTAACAACTGCAGTGTTTGTAAAAGACCAATGAAAGACAGAATGCCACCACTTAGATCATTTGTTGAAAGTATCAAGAGCTGAATGCTAGGTAGAAGCCTGCCAATTTGCGTTGGAATAACACCTACAAATCCATTTTGTGATAGATCCAATGCATACAATTTTCTGGAAGTTGCTAAAGGAACTAGAAGGGAACCTGTCAATTGATTCCTATGTAAATCCATTGTCATAAAAGAGCCTATGTTCAAGGTAGGAGGCAACTGTCCTTGGAAGTTATTATATGACAGATTCAAAGTTCCTAGATATGGTAAATCTCCAAGCCAAGGTGGAATTTCTCCAAAGTGTTTATTTTGTGAGAGATCTAAGTATTGCAAATCATACTGTGTGGAGAGGAATGGGGGTACGATGCCTTCAATATTACAAGAAGGCATGTTCAATGCAACTAAAGAAAATGGAGGTATCCATTTTGGGTCTACATGGACAGCTAATTTATTGTAAGAGAGTTCAAGAATAACTAGCTTACTACTACTCTTGAAAGAATCAAGAGCAAAGTAGCCTTGCAAGGTAAATTACTTCTAGATGAGGGAGAAGTCCAATAGAAGTGTGAATGGTACCATTTAGTTGATTGCTGTCAAGATGAACCTCTCGCAGGGATGAAATGTTACCCAATGAAAAAGGTATTTGGCCACTAAGTTTATTGGAGATGAAACTCAATCTAAGCAAAGATGGGAGCTGACCTATTGAAAATGGTATCTTGCCACTGACACTATTGAAGCCAACATCAATAAGAGTCAAAGATGAAAGCTGCCCAATAGACAAAGGTATACTTCCACTCAAATTATTGAAGCCAAGATCAAGATGAAACAAAGATGAAAGTTGAGCAAGTGAAGGTGGAATCTCTCCTGACAATAAGTTGGAGTTGAGATCTATCATTTGAAGAGTAGAGATGTTGCCAAGGGAAGAAGGAATAGTGCCTTCTAGCTTTCCCACATCTCCCACCTTTCTAATATTAAGATGGAGGAGAGAGGAAATATTTCCAATACAAGGTGGAATGCTCCCTGTTATATTGGTTCCTGACAGATCAAACTTGGCCAATTTTGGCCATTCCCCCCTTAATATATGGGCTACATCTCCTCTTAATAATGGGTTTTCTTTCAAACTTAGCTCTTGCAAATGAGGCATACTTCCCAACCATGAAGGTACTGCAGAACTAAATTCATTAAAATCCAAAATAAGATGGGAGAGGGAGGTGAGGTTTTGGATGGCATTGAGGATGTGCCCTGACAATTGGCAGACTAAAAGTTCTAGGCACTGAAGATGATGGAGATGAGAAAGGGCAGCTTCCAATTCCTTACTTGTCACATTCAGCACCGTGCCTCCAAGAAACAGATTTTTCAACTTTTGTAGGTTCTCTACCCACTTCAAACTTGGAGAAGACTAATTCATGCTATACACTCCATATAGAGTTCCCTCTCTAGCACTCTTTCTAAATTTTGAAACATCTAAAAATTCCAGCTGAGACAGATTACCAAGCTGCCATGGAATTCTACCTTGAAAACTGTTCATGCCTAAATTGAGATAAGTCAAATTGGACAAAGAGCCAACTTCCATAGGAATTTCACCTTCAAATCTATTTTGCTTGAGATCCAAGTACCTCAATTTTTTAAAACCAAAAAGCTCTGCACATAAAACACAAGATGATAGCATAGATATAGATGCAAGCTTCAAAATTTATTTCAATTGTTATCCTATAGATTATACTACTGATAAGTTATTATTGTACACCATAAATTATGTATTGCTACATCTAATCTTATACACCAGTACATCCTATAGATTACATAGCCATTTCCAAAATATACATATAGAAAACTATGCAATTGAAAAGTACCTAATGGTAGATATCCAGTGAAATAATTGCAGCTTAAGTCCAAATGCTTCATATGTTTTAATTGGAACAAAGCTGGATGAAGCATTTTGAAGGGATGAAAATAATTCTTGGTGAAATCTAGTCGGATGACAGGGGAAGAGAATTGGCTGCATTGAACTCCATGCCACTGACAGCAATTAAACCCCCTCCATGATCCCAATTTCTTGGCTGCAGCGAAGTCCATATAATACTCACTCTTGAAAGCAGGAAGGGCATCTCTCTCTTGTGGGACACATGAAACATACCAGTTTGCGGAAACAGAGCAGCATGTCATCACAGTAATCAAGCATAGCATAACAGAGAATCTCCACATTTTAACAACTGATTTATCTCACCTGCAACAGTGTTTGATTGAAGGGATTCAGACACTAAGTGAATAAATAAACTTGTATTTTTTAAAAGCTATGTACAAGAAGTGGATAGATATCAAATTTTAAAAATAAAATTAAAGTAATGCAGAATAAAGAGTTAGTTATTAAATTTTATAAATAAATTTAAACCAGAGAAAGCAATCTTTATTAATGTAGTTATTTCTTAGAAAATTCAGATAGAGATCAGAAAATCTGCCTTCCTAACAATTAGAAAAATATTAAAAACCAAAATAAGTTAATCATTTAAAAGAAAACAATTCTTTTGTATCTAATAAACAATCATTATAGAGTTGTAGACAAATAAAGAGGAAAGAAATGAAGAATGGAGTAGCGAGGATACCAGAACATAGCAGAGCAGAGAATAAAAGGAATGAATGAGCGGGTGAATTATAACAAGGGGATCATCACACTATTTATAAGGCGTTACTCACCATTTAGTGTAGCGTACCAAATCAACAAAGATCTGAATTGGAAAACTTCGTGATTCTATCGGGTGAGAAACGTTAGACTAATGTCTTTACTGTTCATTAGTTTTTCTTTCTATCTTTGGTTGCTAAAAGCCATTATACAAGTCAATATCCTCATTTAATTTTTAATTATGTGAACAATATTAATTAAAAAATATTTAAATTAATTTATTATTTATAATTTATGAGTCAAATTTATTGATACATATTTCAGGAGAAGTGGTTCATAAGGGAGCAGCCTATGCAGCCGACAGATTCCCCGCACCATCCTTATGTATAGCTTGTTCCATGGCATACCATCCATACTATCAGATGTATTCCGTACTTTTCATTTCTTCCAGTTTCCGTCAAATTGGCCTTTGTCCAATCAAATCTGTAGCAACAAAGTATTAAATTTGCCTACTTGATTTGATTAGAATATTTTATATGAGGAATTTACTAATATTTTTTTCATTAAGTAACTTAGAATAAAAAATGCTTTTGTATTTAGGTGCCTCGAGAAGAATTACTCTCGGCGTATTATATATATAAATATATATAAGCTAGTAGTAGTTGTAGTGCAACATAGTAGATAAAATTATTGGGGCAGCAATTAGGTTTAATGTTGTAAAATAAAAAATAGTATATATATAGTTAAAAATTATAAATAAATTATAAATTATTAAAATAATTTGAAATCGAGTAAGAGTTAGGGTTAGTAGGACATTTTACGTTATGATTAGGGTTCAGGTAAGAGTTACAATTAGGGTTAGGGTTAGGGATAGGGTGAGAGTTAGGGTATGTAGGATATTTTACATTATGAGTTAGGGTTCGACTAAGAGTTACAATTAGGGTTAAGCTTAGTAGGACATTTTAACTTATGAGTTAGGGTTCGGGTAAGAGTTACATTTAGGGTTAGGGTTAGGGATAGGGTTAGAGTTAGGGTATGTAGGACATTTTAGCTTATGAGTTAGGGTTCGGGTAATAGTTACAATTAGGGTTAGAGTTAGGGATAGGGTGAGAGTTAGGGTTAGTAGGATATTTTACGTTATGAGTTTGGGTTCAAGTAAGAGTTATAGTTAGGTTTAGGGTTAGGGATAGGGTGAGAGTTAGGGTAAGTAGGACATTTTAGCTAAAATATAATTAGGGTTTGGGTATGATTTAGACTAAGGGTTACGGTTAGGGATAGGGCGAGATTTAGGGTTAGTAGAACATTTTATATTATGAGTTAGGGTTCGGGTAAGACTTACAATTAGGGTTAAGGATAGGGTGAGACTTAGGGTTAGTAGGATATTTTACCTTATGAGTTAGGGTTCAAGTAAGAGTTAGAGTTAGGGTTAGGGTTATAGATATGGTGAGAGTTAGGATTAGTATGATGTTTTACCTTATGAGTTAGGGTTTGAGTAAGAGTTACAGTTAAGGTTAGGGTTAGGGATAGGGTGAGAGTTAGGGTTAGTAGGACATTTTACGTTATGATTAGGGTTTAGGTAAGAGTTATAATTAGGGTTAGGGTTAGAGATAGGGCGAGAGTTAGGGTTAGGATTAGGGATAGGGTGAGAGTTAGGGTTAGTAGGACATTTTAGCTTAGAGTTAGGATTCAGGTAAGAGTTACAATTAGGGTTAGGGTTAAGAATAGGGTGAGAGTTAGGGTCAATAGGATATTTTACGTTATGAGTTCTAAGGGTTCGAGTAAGAGTTACAGTTAGGGTTAGGGTTAGGATTAGGGATAGGGTGAGAGTTAGGGTTAGTAGGATATTTTAGCTAAAATATAATTAGGGTTTGGGTATGATTTATACTAAGGGTTAGGATTAGGGATAGGGTGAGATTTAGGGTTAGTAGGACATTTTACATTATAAGTTAGAGTTTGGATAAGACTTACAGTTAGGGTTAGCAAGATATTTTACCTTATGAGTTATGGTTCGACTAAGAGTTATAGTTAGGGTTAAGGCTAGGGATAGGATGAGAGCTAGAATTAGTAGGATATTTTACCATATGAATTAACATTTGAGTAAGACTTATAGTTAAGATTAGGGTTAGGGATAGGGTGAGAGTTAGTGTTAGTAGGACATTTTACGTTATGATTAGGGTTCATGTAAGAGTTACAGTTAGGATTAGGGTTAGGGATAGGGTGAGAGTTAGGGTTAGTAGGATATTTTACGTTATGAGTTAGGGTTCAAGTAAGAATTATAGTTAGGGTTAGGGTTAGGGATAGGGTGAGAGTTAGGGTTAGTAGGACATTTTAGCTTATGAGTTATGGTTTAGGTAAGAGTTATAGTTAGGGTTAGGGATAGGGTGAGAGTTAGGGTTAGCAGGACATTTTACCTTATGAGTTAGCGTTCGGATAAGAGTTACTATTAGGGTTAGGGTAAGGGATAGGGTGAGAGTTAGGGTGAGTAGGATATTTTACGTTCTGAGTTAGGGTTTGAGTAAGAGTTACTGTTAGGGTTAGTGTTATGGATAGGGTGAGAGTTAGGATTAGTAGGACATTTTAGCTTAAATATAATTAGGGTTTGGGTAAGAGTTACACTAAGGGTTACAGATAGGGTTAGATTTAGGGTTAGTAAGACATTTTACATTATGAGTTAGGGTTTAAGTAAGACTTATAATTAGGGTTAGGGTTAGGGTGAGAGTTAGGATTAGCAGGATATTTTACCTTATCAATTAGGGCTCGAGTAAGAGTTATAGTTAGGGTTAGGGTTAGGGATAGGGTGAGAGTTAGGGTTAGTAGGATATTTTACCTTATGAGTTAGGGTTCGAGTAAGAGTTATAGTTAGGGTTAGGGTTAGGGTTAGGGAGAGGGTGAGAGTTAGGGTTAGTAGGAAATTTTACCTTATGAGTTAGGGTTCAGGTAAGAGTTATAGTTAGGTTTAGGATTAGAGATAGGTTGAGATTAAGGATGTGGTTAGGGATATGATGTTAGGTTTACAGTTAGGATTAGTATCATATTTAGTGTATCATGTTACACTAAATCATGTATCATGTTACCCTATTTATTATCTTATTCATGAAACTTATATAGATAAAAAGGGAAATAGAAGTCCCAATACAATTATTCAAATAATTAAGAAGGTTGAAAGCCAAGATTAGAACGATCTAAATAAATAATATTTCTCCATAATGATGCAAGTACATCACATATTCTTCAACAATAAATTTGGTATTGTGGGCCTTATTTGTACAATGATCACGATAGATGTCTTTCATCATTGATGGAAATGCATCCACTTTTGTTGATGTCTCGTGCAGAACTTTCATAATATCTGCCATCGGCATTATATCTAGTTCGTCAACATAGTCAACTGATAGTGTTGCGTGCTCCACATCTTTGATTATAGTTGTGCACGAGTCTACAATGATTCGTGTACATTTGTCAAATTTAGTCTCAAAGACATCATTCGAGGCGACCGAAGCAAATAGGCTTGTAACCATGATGTTCGACTCTCTTGCAAAGGCAGCCATCAGTGGAATGGTATGTTGCAAAGTTTTAAACAAACATGAGTATACAAAATTAATCAGAATAACCATTTTGCATTGCCATTTTAAACTTTACATGTTACTTATAGTGGAATAATATATATTATTTAGTGGATTTTTTTATATTTAAATTAACAAAAAGTCAAGTTTGGAAACATGATATAATTCATATTATTCTTAATGTTAAATGTTAGCAATAATACAAATATTTAAATAATTAAGAAA
The DNA here is from genome assembly GCA_027943335.1 of Chamaecyparis obtusa. Taxonomy (NCBI): domain Eukaryota; kingdom Viridiplantae; phylum Streptophyta; class Pinopsida; order Cupressales; family Cupressaceae; genus Chamaecyparis; species Chamaecyparis obtusa. The sequence continues at coordinate 270,234 of BSBK01009573.1, read as the reverse complement.
TCTAATGTATGCTTAATCTAATTTTTTAAAAAGCCATTAAGATTAATAGAATACAAATTTCCTTAATATGGCAGCATTTCCATCCATAATATTGATAAAAATTATTTATGACAATGATGTAAAAAATGAAAATTATTAAAATATAAATATTAAAAAAAAATAAAAAAATTAAATGTAACATTTAATAAATAAAATATAAATATAAATATTCTAAATATATTTTTAATTTCAAAACATAAAAATAAAATATATTATTAATGTTAAATGTTAGCAATAATTCAAATATTTAAACAATTAAGAAATCTAAGTGCAAATTGAAATCTAAATATTCTAAATGCAACTAAATCTATGGAAAAGTAAAATACAAAATGAAAATCTCATTTGGAAAGAACCGGCTCCGAAATTGAATCTAGTCTTGGCTCCTCTAAAATTCTCCAATTCTTCAAACTCTACAAAACAACAAATGAAACAAAATAAGAAATGAAATGAGAAGACACTCTTCATATTATCCAATATCTCTTCATATTCTCTAATATGTCTTTTGCAATTCTTTTGTCTTTTCAAATTCCAAATTAAACTATTTTAAACCATTGCAAATGAATAATGTAAATAATCTTAATCTAAAACAATATGATGACATTTCCGTCCATATTTAAATTTAAATCTAAATATAAAATGCAAACTATTTAAAATGCAAAAATAGATCTAAAATGCAAACTATTTATAATACAAATCTAAATGTAAAATCCAAACTATTTAAAATACAAATCTAAATGAAAAATGCATATCAAAATGAAACATGCAATTCAAAATGAAACATGCAATTCAAGATGAAACATGCAAATCAAACATGCTATTGATTTAATTTGCATGTTTGATTTTGAATGCAAATCAAACATGCAAATGTAAATCAAGTTATATTTTAAATGCAAATCAATTTATTTTAAATGAAATCAAATATACAAATCAAAATGAAACATGCAAATTGAAATCTAAATATTTTAAATGCAACTAAATCTATGGAAAAGTAAAATACAAAATGAAAATCTCACTTGGAAAGAACTTGCTCCAAAATTGAATCTAGTCTTGGCTCATCTAAAACTTTCCAATTCTTCAAAGTTTGCAAAACAACAAATGAAATAAAATAAAAAATGAAATGAGGAGACGCTCTTTTATAATCTGAGAGCGTCTCTTCATATTCTCTAATATGTCTTTTGCAATTCCTTTATATTTTTGAATTTCAAATTAAATATTAAACATTTTAAAAAAATAAAAAAATTGATGGTGGCATTGCCCTCCATATTTAAATTTAAATCTAAATATTAAAGCTAAATATTAAATGAAATAATGATCAAAATCTAAATCTAAGAGAAATATAAATCTAAATCTAACTAAAACTAAAACTAATAATAAATCTAATTCTAATTCTAATTCTAAATCTAAAGCTAAAACTAAAATTAAATTTAAATCTAAAACTATAACTATAACTATATAAAAAAACAAATTCTCCAAAAGGTGTCTTTTCCAATTCCTTTGCCTCTCCAAATTCTAAAAAAAGCATAAAACACGCTAATTTTTTTATTTTTTATTTAATTTTTTAACTTATTCTTCATCCATGTGGCACCCCTATTTTTTGGGGTTCTATTATTTCGGGCCCTATTATTTCGGCCTTGCCATTTGTCTTCATATTATATTATATTTTTTTAATTTAAAATAATAGTTTTTATTGACAAGGAATCTATTATGACATATTCTCGTGTTGGTATTTCCATTAGTGCTCCCATTGTATAGCTGTCATTTCAAATTTTAAATACATTTGATGTAACGAGATTTTATGGTTTAGACTAAATTCACATGTATTGAATAATAGTGAAAAGGTAAACCATGAAAATAGAAATTGTTTTCACTCTTCCTTAATTCTTGGCTCTTAAACTAAAGAAGATCAAGATCAATTCATAAATCTTATTCTTTTGTTAGTTTCTTTTCTAACTTGAAATTTTTAAAATATAATTTATTAAATTTTAAAAAAATATTACAATTATTTTTAAAATAAGGTAGGTAAAAATACTAAAAAATAGTGCATATTTCTTAACCTATAAAATATAAAAAAGACTTGAATTGTGTTTATGTTTATGATATTCACTATTTATTAATTAATAAATTATTAAAATTTATTACATTCTTAATTTTGATTCCTACTATAAAAATATATATGAGGAAGAATGTTACCTTCTAAGCATTGATGATCAAAATTTCCAAATTTTTGCACTAACATTTCTAATCACAATCACAAGTTACTTTTTACTATATTGTACATTAAAAACTAATTCATTTTTTTTAATAAGAAAGATTTTAAATATATATTTTAATAGAAATTTGCTTCATCACCCTTCTCTAATTCCTTGCTCTTCATTTAGAAATATCTCCTACTTATCAGTATATTTAGAAACCATAAAATATTTTTTAATAAATATATATATATAATCTTTGTTATAATTGTTTTTCTTCTTCTAATTTTTCCCTTAAAATAAGATCATGAAGTGACTTGATTTTTTTAAATATATCTATTGCATAAAGAAAATAAAAGTATTTTTTTCCGTGGATAAAGATACTATATAAGTATTATATTTTTTTTCTAACTTAAATATTAAAAAAATCACAACTTCCTCATATAAAATATTTGTTGAATAAAAATATAATATTCATAAAGTTACCCATCCAAATACTATTCTAGCTCAAACTTGCTTAACCACTACTCTTGAAACATGGGTCAAATAATTTGACACAAAAACTACACAATATTACAATTTAATTTTTTTATTAAAGTTAAGAGTATTTTAACTAAAGCCATTTTTAATCAAAGTGGTCAAGAAAATAAATGCATGGTTATTTTTTTATTTTTTTGGTTTTTGATGGAATAGTGTACCCTTGGACTAGCTTAAGCAATTATTAGATAAAGACAGTTTATTTCAATTTATTTATTAAACTAAAAGCTACAAGACAAGTGTTTTCTAATTTTCAATCTATTTATTAAATGGAAAGTAAATTTCTGGATTCGATTGTGTATGTGTTTTTAGCATCAACATTTCGGATCACACTCTATGATCCATCATCAACATGAGAAAGTGCAAGGATGAAAAATAAAAATGCAGACTCGGCCTCTCACAAGAGAAATATAAAGGGAAGGGGAAGAGCTCACACACTAACCAATGAAGGAAAGAGAAGTTAAAAAGAGACACAAAGACAACACAAAAATAGAAAAGAACCCCTAAGACATCCTTATTTTGTTGTATTTATATTTTGCATTTCACCACAAGGATGTCTTAGGGGGTCTTTTCTATTTTTTGTCTTGTCTTTGTGTCTCTTTTTTACTTCTCTTTCTTTCATTGGTTAGTGTGTGAGATCTTCCCCTTCCCTTTATATTTCTCTTGTGAGAGGTTGAGTCTTCATTTTTATTTTTCATCCTTGCACTTTCTCATCCTGATGATGGATCACAAAGTGTGATCTGAAACATTGATGCTAAAAACACATACACAATCGAATCTAGAAATTTACTTTGCATTACTAATGGATTGTGGAAATCTGATGTTATTTATTAAATGAAAATAAACTTTCTAATCTTGTACAATTGTATATGATAAGGTAATTTATTTCAATTTATTAATTAAACTACAAATTACAAGACAATTGTTTTCTAATTTTCCGACATAAAAATAAACTAGATGCGTGATGGTTGTTCTCCAAAATAGTCCCAAAGGACTTTAAAATGTTCTCCATCGTCCAAGATTTATAAAGTAGATTGCTAAAATTTCTTCAAGTTGTACGACGACTTTTGAAGAGCCATAGTTATTCTGCAGGCTACGACAACTGCCATTAAGATTGAGTGGACATGTCTATCTTGAATTTTAAGCGTACAAGCAAAGATAAAAGTTGTTTCTACAACTCCTAAATCACGGTCATAAGGACTTAAATATGTCCTCCACAGTGCAAGACTAGCATATGTTTGGTAGAACGTTTAAAAGCTCTCCTTGTGATTCCACATTTTACTTTCTTTGTTCTCAATGATTATTAATGTTGTACAACCTACGACATTAAAATTAAGTGGACACATCTATTGTGCACTTGTGTTACACAAGAGAATATTTTACATGCTACAACAACTGAATTTGTGTATAGCCTACGTTACAATTGAATGGCCTAGTGATGTTTCTCTTTCGGGGGAGTTTCTGCCTTTAAATTTTTCTTGTATTTTTAGAGGGACTAAATTATGGTTGTTGTTTTGTTTTTTCTATTGGAAACATGTAAATAATTTACAAAGTAGGTGTCTTTAAGGCACAAGTCTTAAAGAACATTCAAAGGAAGACTGTAACTGTAACAAGTCATTACAAAATGAAGTCTTACAAAAAAACCTTCTATGAGAAACTATAATACTTTTCTCCAAGAATATCTAGCACATGATCCTCAGCTATAAACTTCATAGTTTTGAGAATGGATCCATTGTGAACTTTAGCAACAACAACCAGCTGAGACTGAATTTGATTAAGTTGCATTTTCAGCTCCTCATTGTAGTTGATCTTCTCTTTTAAGGATTTAGCAAGGGACAACAGCTGCAAAAATGATAAAAGAAAATAAACATTGCATAATAACTTTTGTAGAAGGGTAGGCAATAGCAAAAATACCTTTGCATCTTAGCATCCAAATATATAAAAAAATACATTGATGAAACAATTTTGATACCACATTGTTTGAACAATGTGTCCCTAGCACTGCTAATTTCCAGCATAAATATATATGGAATATAGCAAGAATGAAGGATTTAAGTGTTTGCCAATTTTTTTGAGCATGTTTGCTAGCTAAAAGGGGTGCTTAATAGTTTCTAGCTTGTGACAAAAAGGACAATTGGTGAAATATGTAGAGAGGAAAGAAAATTGTTAGGAATGAGAATATTGAGAGAGGGGGAGTGGGGGTGAATCAGTGTTCTATATATTATTACTTTTTCTGATATCTTGAATCTTAACTTTATTGCTTAAGCACTGAATTGAATATCAATGCAAGTAAGATAAAAAAAACTACAACACATAACACCATGTATGATTATGGGGAAACCCAAATAGGTAAAAACCCTGGTGGGAATTCACACCCACTAAGAACTGCACTAGTGTATTATGATCCCTGTTAGAAGATCTTACAACCTTGTTAGGAGTCGATCTTTACAATGATTTTAGTATAGTCACCTGGTCAAGGGTCAGACCCTGTTAGGAGTCTTTTACAATAACCCTATTAGGGGTGATGACACACTATCCTATAGCTCACTACTCACAAGGCGTGAAGGCTACAACCTTCTAGATCTTAGATACACACTATATCTGCAAGGTGAACTGCTGTTGTGACACTGCTTGTCTGATCAATTCCATTTGTGCATTGATGCTTTAGCCTCTTGTAAAGCTCTATCTCATTCTTACTGCTCTAAGCATACTTGTTCTTTTCTTATTTCATCTTCGCTATCGATCTTCTTTTCAAATACCAAACCACATGTCTTATAAATAGGCGCAACCAAAACTATTCACTAAGTCAACCTATAACTAATTACATAAAAATGCTTCCAATTGAATTGGCTCAAGCGTGTTTACATACAATGAGATTTACATGTCTATAAAAAAAATACAATAGGCGCATAGCCTTTACAAAATAATATTATAACCGCTAACCAAAATACCAACAGTCGGCTCCACGCTCTGTTCTGTTATGCCGCTCATTGTCTGTGTCAATTCATCTAACTATAACTTCTTCATACTGACTTATATGATCATGCACTCTTAAACTTAGCATGATTACATACTCATAATCTTATCTTCAAGGGCACATGCCATAACTCGGTCATACACATGTGCGCTGATGCTCTATTCATCTGGTGCTTTGCTAACTATCCAATCTTCATACTTAACCAAATTCTAATCTTATGAGTAAGTGCACTGACTCCAAAACTCCATATGACTTTGTTGCCATAATGACAACACTTAATTATAGTCATATACAATAGTATAGTCAACTTTCCAAAAATCTACCCCTTTGTCATTAATGGAAACAAAGGAATATGGCAAAGTTACTAACTGTATCTTTATACAAAACTTTCTAGCATATACTCTATCTTATATTTCCCTTCTACTATATACTCTACTCCCCTTTACATCATATTCATAGTTCCATATTCTTCCTTCTACTATATACTATAGTCTTCTTTTGACATTAATGACAAAGGTGCTAAAAAATGTATCTACAAGTACTTACAAAGTGAGTACATCTGGATATGCAATCTTCAAGTTCTGGATCTCTTGCTGCCAAAATGATGTCAGTGCATTTATAGTCTGAAGATGGGTGCACAAAGCATAAGTCAACTTCTCCATCTTTTCCAAATTTTAGCTCGGACCTTGATCATATGTCACCATTGTGGCATCAATCTCCTTGATATTATGATTCACCACATCCAAAGAGGGTGCAAGTGCATTTCTTAACTGAGTTTGCCTTGCCCTTATTTTAGCCATTTCTTTTTCTACTTTCTCAATTTTGTCTAACTGACCTTGAAAGACATTGTTGCACATATTTACATTTGTAGAGGGATCTTCCACTGATTTCATTACTTCATCTATCATAGCTTCTGCTTCCTGAATTTTTGTGTAAAGATCTGCAGTTAGTTTGTTTTGATTCATACAATATGCTACTAGCTTTCTTCCCTTAGCTGTAAAATCTTTTAGCAATGCTTGACCAACTTTCAGAGAGCTAAGATCTAGTGTGAAGTTACCTATCAATTCACTTAGCCTTTTCTTAAGATATTTCTCTTCTGTAACCTTGGATGCAGATTCTTCTAGGCTAGAAAGGTTTTTTTTTAACTTTGATATGATGAAGCTGACATCCTCCATTGAGTGTACATTGGACGCTTTCTTGTCCTCAGGCAGTAAGCTATTCAGGATGTTGACTGATTCAACAAACAATAGATTCCTCATAACCTATTTCTCTTTTGCCTTTTCAATTACAAGCACACTAATCTTAAACAGGTCTTCTTCTCCCCATGAGTCTAAGCTTGTTGTGTCAGGGGTCAAACTTGACAACAATGATATTGAGGTCTTAGGGGTAAGGAGTGAACTTTGACTAACATCCATTACCTTTGTCTTTACAATCACAGGTTCATTTTTCTTCTCTTCATCCTCTTTATCCTTTTCTTTTTCTTTCTCCTCTTCTTCTTCTTTCTCCTCTTCCTCTTCTTGTCCAGTTATGTCTTGAATCTGTACTTCTTCTTGATGCTTAGGTGAGTTATCACCGTATAGAGTTTATGCTTCCTCAGTGCTAAAAAATGCTTCTTCAAACTTATCCAAGTCCTTATCTATGGCTTCCATAGATATCTCAACATTATCTATCATAATTGTTTCTTCCTTGGCTTCAGGCATAGGCGTAGAATCCTGTGGACCTATCATAGGTGCATTTGGAGTCTTAGATACATTTACTTACTCAGTGGGGACTTGGGTTGTGGGTGCCGATGATGGATGCATGTGTTGTTCCAAAAATACCTTCTCAAAGGCTTTTTTAGTCTCCTTAGCAACTAGTTCATAATCTTTATTCATAATTTGTAAAGTTCTCATCTTGGTTTAGAGGTGCGGCTTTACCAAATTCATTAACAATGATTTTTCTTCAACTGAAGATATTGGTAGGTTATCATCGAATGTCTTTTATGTTATTCTAAAATCTTCTTCAATAGCTTGTCTTTTTAATGTATCCAAAATTTCCAAAACTTTATCTAGAATGAATGTCTTTAGTTCGAGAACAGTCTTCTTAAATTTGATCATATGCTTGATCAACATATCATGAATCTTAGATTTGTCAATCTCATGATATCTATCATAAAACTTGGCTATCTAATCAATTCTTCCTTGATCTACTATTCTTGATCTCAATACTTGCAGATTTGATAGGAATCCTACCTCAGGAGGTGGTTGAACATTTCTGCCTTGGCTTCTTGTGGATCTAGCTGATGGATGGCTTGTGACAATCTTCTTTTTCCTCTTAGGTACCTTTCTTGTCTTAGGAGATACTTTAGTGGACTCCAAGTCAATTGTATCTATGGGCCCAGGAGTGATATCATCTATCTTACTCTTCTTTTCCTTGGGATCATCTATTTTCTCAATTTTTATTTTCTTCTCCTTGGGGACATCAAACTTATCTATTTTGACTTCACTAGTGGGTGCACTCTCAATTTGTATTGTTATATTGGCTTCTCTAGCTTTATCCAGGTCATCTTGAGTGACACCATGAATCTTTAGTATTTCAGAGGTGATTCTAGAAGATTTTCTCCTGGTCATGACATTGTTTAGGATTGCATCTACTTGTCTTGTATTTTCCTCATATGTACCCCATCTTGGCTCATTAGGATCCTTTGGCGTTGTAAGGAGGACTTGTGCATATGCTGAGCTAGAATGTGTTCCTCCACTTCATACCCAAGTGGATGAATCCATTTGGTCCTTGACTCTACTTCTTCCATGCAAGTTATGTCTGTCTCCACCATGAAACATATACTATCCTTATACTTCTCAACCATACTTTCAGGTATCCTATACCTCCTCTGCATCTTTATTCTGAATGTTTTGATTTCCAAATCCATGAAATCTCTCAAGGTACTTTTAGAAGATTCCTTGAATGATCTATCTATGGTATTGTAGGCAGGTTCTTGTCTAAATAAAGATCTAACACTTTTCCAACTATATGGAAGTACATGTAGATTATCAGTGATCCAAACCTGAATATCTTTCTCTTGTCATGTTTGATTGCCCTGATATTGTCCATCAATTGATCACACAAGATCTCGCATAAGTTGAATTCACCATTTTCTTTCACAATCCTGATGGCTACTAGAATAGTGGCTGCGGACACACTATTGACCCTGTTAGCAAGTTGGAACTTGTATCCAAGTATCATAGACATCATTTTTATGTCTTTCTCTTCTATAGGCTCAACTGTCATTCCGTGCTTGTCATTGCGAGACTTACAAGCTTGCTCAACCAGTTTCCTAACATCTTTGCCTATAGGAAGAATGGCACCTATCTTAGGTAATCCTTTTATCTCATAAATGAGATCAATGGTTATTCTTACTAGGACTTCTCATATCCAGAATAGGTTGTCATGAATTATATTCAAAAGAATCTTAATCCATTCAAATTCATAGAAATCATATGTTGTGGCATACTCAATAATAGGGTTGTTTTCCTGGTGTGCAAACTCATCAATGAATGTTTTGTCTAGATTCATCATGGTTTCTAGGTGCGACCTAATCCTGTCTACTCCAACAGGTTCCTTTTTGCAATAGATATATGCACATATGTCCTCTACATGCATAACACCCATTGGGGTCCTAGAGAATGAGCTCCTTCTAGGTCATCTAGGAATGACTTGAAGGGATGCTTCTTAAAGACATATCTTTTTCTTTCAGCAACATAAAAAACAACTGGAGTAGCCACAACTTACTTGTTTAATTGCTTCAAAATAGTACCAAGGGTTTCTTGAAATATTGCGACTGAACTAGGGTTCCGCAACAAACTTTACTTCCTTTCACTGATAATCCAACTTCAATTCTTCACAACTCTACTTCTTGAACTCCTATGATCTCCAAAGGCTCAAACTTGAATGTAAATGTGCGGATAAAGGAACTTTGGTGACTACAATAACAACTTTCCACCATTAATACTTGTTGCGTAAACAAAAAATCCCACAGAGAATTCCAATCTTCCTTTCTACTATCGATCAAGCATTGCACTCTTGCATACTGCATCTAGAGTCTCCAAACACTTATAACCAAAGGTGCATACTCTGAGAGTGAGTATACCAGCTGTGTAGGGGTCTAGAGCTAATCTAGGTCCCCCTATGACCATGAAGGTAATTTTAACCATAAATAGGAGGTGCATCCATTGTGGATGCATCCTCAACTATTTCACCAGCATTATGTATCTTTTCTTCCTTCTAGATCATCCTCGCATCTTCTGTAGCTTTCAAAAACTTGACTTCTCCTGCTTCATCCAAAATTGATCCTTCTGACTTTTTAGGGCTTTCTTGTCTTTGTGCTTTTGATCTGCAAAACTTTGAGATATGTCTAGCCTTGTTACAAGAGTGAAAAATAACTGGAGGCCTTATATTCCATAGTGCATTGATGTGAGTTACTATTCTGCACTGTCTAGTTGTATGACCATTATAATTACATATCTGACATGTAATGTTCTGAGGACTTCTTACATTTTTTTGTGGATGACTTCCATAATTTTTCTAATTCGGATTTCTTTTATTTGATCTACAATTCATATTTCTATGACCAAACTTATTGCATGAATAACAATAACCATTGAAAGGTCTTACCTCTTTACAATCTCTTTCTATATGTCCATGCTTGTTATAGGCATAACACGTTTTGTTTATAGGCTTGCACTCATCTTTAGATGGTTCTACTTGAGCTTCAATATAATCACCAGTCTTCTTGGATTTTGTAGGTTCTTCCGGAGATTTCATTCTATCTTGCATAGCATCAATCTGAAATTGGGCTTCATTGTATCCAATACCAGTGGTATCTCCTTTTAGCTTTCGAGCATACAACTACGACTCTATTAGATCCTTTCTTGTGTGCAATTTATCAATATGATTCTTTGCTTCAATCAATTTAGATTCCATCTACTTCTTGATGTTTTCTAACTCCAAGATTTTCAAGTTTTCTTGTCTCAGTTCTTCATCTAACTTCTTGTTTTCTTTGACCTGTTCTTCATAGGCTTCTTGAGTGTTACATAGCTTTTCATCTAAATCTTCAATCTAATCCTTCAGAGATGTGTTTTCTTCATTCATCCTTTTGATCATTATCCCTAAGTCACTTGTAGAATAATCTTTCAAATCCTTTTTCAATTTCTTGATAAATGCTTGAGAACCAGTAACCTTTTCTTTCAGTTCTTTAATTTCTTTTTCAGATCTGTCAAGATCTTCAAGATTTTTCTTCAGATGTTTTACTTCTCCTATATCCATGATCTCCTCAAGTGGTTAAACTTTAATTCAGAGGACCAAATCTCTGATACTAATTTTTAGGAATGGGAACACTAAGAGGGGGGGTGAATCAGTGTTCTATATATTATTAATTTTTCTATTATCTTGAATCTTAACTTTATTGCTTAAGTACTGAACTGAATATCAATGCAAGTAAGATAAAAAACCACAAAACATAAGACCAAATATGATTATGGGGAAACCCAAATAGGTGAAAACCTTGGTGGGGATTGACACCCACTAAGAACTGCACTAGTGTATTATGATCCCTGTTAGAAGATCTTACATCCCTGTTAGGAGTTAATCTTTACAATGCTTTTAGTATAGTGACCTAGTCAAGGGTTGAACACTGTTAGGAGTCTTTTAAAATAACCCTATTAGGGGTGGGGACACACTGTCCTACAGATCACTTCTCAAGTGGTGAAGGCTACAACCTTCTGGATCTCAGATACACACTATATCTACAAAGTAAACTACTGTTGTGACACTGCTTATCTGATCAATTCCTTTTGTGCACTGATGCTTTAGCCTCTTGTAAAGCTCTATCTCATTCTTTCTACTCTTTGAATACTTATTCTCTACTTATTTCATCTTCACTGTCGATCTTCTTTTCAAATACCAAACCACATGTCTTATAAATAGGCACAACCAAAACTATTCACTAAGTCGGCCTATAATTAATTACATACAACACTTCCAATTGAATTGGCTCAAGCGTGTTTACATACAATGAGATTTGCATGTCTATAACATAAATACAATAGGTGCATAGCCTTTACAAAATAATAGTATAACCACTAACCAAAAAACCAACAGTCAGCTCCATGCTCTATTCTATTTTACCGTTCACTCTTTGTGTCACTTCATTTGACTTTAACTTCTTCATAGTGAATCATATGATCATGCACTCTTAGAATTAGCATGATTACATAATAAGAAGCTTATCTTCAAGGGAGCATGCCATAACTCAGTCATATGCATGTGCGCTGATGCTCTGTTCATCTGGTGCTCTGCTAACTGTCTAGTCTTCATACTTAACCAGATTCTGATCTTATGAGTAAGTGCGTTGACCCAAAACTCCATATGACTTTGTTTCCATAATGAAAACACTTAATTATAGTCATTTACAATAGTATAGTCAAATTTCAGGCCAACAAGGTCTCCAACAACAACCTTAAAGTGGATGGTTTTCGAAGCAAGAAATTGTGCTTTAGCTTCAGCTTTGGATTTCCAAATAGCCAAGCTCAATTTGAACCATTTGGACTTAAACCAATTCACTCACCATTTAAAATTTAACCTTGGTTAGATTTGGATGGAAGGAAGAACTTTATGTTAAATTAGTTTAAGAGGAAAATTCTTCAAATTATATCCTAGCAGCCACCTCCAATCTTTAAAAAAGTTACATGAAATGGGAGTTGAAAGTTTTAATTGAAGAGTTATCAAAAACAAATTCATGGACTTTGTGGATGTCATTGATCAAAACATTAGAAAGATTGAATTCATGTATAAGTCGCAAGTCACTTTTCTAGATGTGGAAAACTCCCAAATGTCCCTAAACTCTTAGATACCTTTTTTGAACAAGAGCTTACCGTGCAATTGCGAGTTGAGAGCAAGAGGCTTCTCTTGAAAATATATCAATAGATTCCACCAAATTGATGAAGATGAGAAACTCAACACATGGCTAAGATCTTGTCCATTCCATTCAAGAAGATGGGCACTTCCTATCATGCTTTCCATATGTTCAAAAAATTTCTAAAGGCTTGAGGCTTAAAGTTTTTTTCCATAAGAATCTTATCTTTTCACCCAACTTTTTTCCAAGTATTTTGGCTTTAGCAATAGCAATTCTATGTCTTATCCATGACTTCCATGATGCTGCTTCGTCAAGTGCTCTAATAATCCATTTGTAAATTAGGAAAACTCCTTGTGTAAAAGTGTCAATCAAATCCGAACCCCCTTTTCTCTTTGGCTGAAAACATTATAACCAAGAAACAACAAGTTGGCCCATTTTCTTATTCTATTTTCCCCACAAGAATCCTCTAATTAATTGTGTTAATTGATTATAATTTCTTTTTGAGGTTATCCAACATGATACAATGTAAACATGACTAACAATGAGGATTTTATTGGCAATTTGGATTTGCCTAGCCATGGAGAGAAATTTGTTTGACCAAAGATTGAGTTTTTTTTTCAATTTGTCTATGAACCATTTTCACATTTCTGATAAAGAGACTCCTATCCCAAATGAGCTGCCAAGGTATCTTGAAAAAATTCCATGATTGTTATATTTCCATTGAGATGGTATCCAAAGCAGTGGCTCATCAACTGAGGCCATTCAAAATATGGTCATATTTAGAGAGACTAGCGAGTCTGAAGTTGAACAATACAAGTCCAAAATTTCAAGGCTGTTGTTGAGATCCTCTTGAGAGTTTTTTATGAATAAAAGGGTATCATCCACAAAGTGGGAATTCAGAGCCAACCCATCATGATGTAGATAGATTCCATGAATGAGATTCTATTGTTTTGCATGATGTAGAAGGTAGCCAAGTGCATTAGCAATGGTGACATAGAGCAAGGGAGATAAGGGGAAACCTTTTCTTATTGATCTTTGAACCCCATAGCCAAGTTCACTTTTGGACACAAAGAAAGGATGTACATCCAATGTTTTTTCATTTTGGACCCCTTCATGCAAATTGGGGTGTTCACATGAAAGTTCCTTACCCCTTCGCGCAAACACATTGACCTGGGGGTGTTTGCACGAAGGGGGGTCTTCGAGCGAACCCCATGATGTGGGGGTTTTCACATAAAGAACCCCTTTGTGCAAACACCCCTCTGACCGAATTTAAAATAAATTTCTAGTAGAGTTGTCATTTTCACCATTTACTTTTCACGGTTACTAGCTCCTAGGCATTAGATTTAACACTGTGTGACCAGAGGATGATGTCAGCATATTTTTAGCACTTTTGACCTCTCACCGACCATCGTTGATATCAAGTGCACTAATTTCATCTTTATTTATTTATTTATGCCTTTTCATTATTTTAGTTTGTTTACTATTTTTAGTAATCTTTAATTTAAAAAATTAAATATTTAATAGAAAATCTTTGAAAACGTTAGAAAAATAAATTAGAAAATGTTAGAAAATTTTAAGAAACTTATCCGTTTTTAAATTATTTTTAGTTAATATACTAGAAAATCATTGTATGGAAGAAGGCGGCTCTAGTTGGGGCGGTAATGGCTATGACTGTGGAGGTCGCAAATATGGAGGCAAGGGTTTTGGGAGAGGTTTTCACAGATAGTGGTCTCATCAAGGAAGGTTTCAGTGGAGATCTTTTCATAATAGGCCGGATATGGATGCGCTTAATAGGAACTGGTAGGGGGGTTTTCAAGGAGAAGATTCTTTAGGGAGAAGACCTAGTGTTGGATTTACTCATAGATCTTTGCATGGAGGCAAGAAAAGAGGCAGTAGTCGAGCAAGATGGATTCCCCCCCGACAAGACCTCTCACAAAGTTATGGGAGGAATGGTGAGAACAGGGAGAATCATGATCCCTATTCAAGGAAAAATAAATATCCCCTTTATCAACCCAAAAATGTCAGATTCGGAGAGATCGAGCATAAACTATGGCATCCAAAAGCTCTGACTTTGGTTACACCAACCATTAAGGTGAGCTCTTCTAACCAAGCTGCGGGTAAAGAGGCTGATAACACTATTATTTTTTGATATTCTTCCTTATTTATTGATAATCCTCAATGGATAGAGTCAGTTAATAGATTACAAGAAAAGGTTTTTTTATGAAATGGTTAGGGCCTTGGCCATCTATTGCTAAAATTTAAAAATGGATTATTAAAAATTGGGGTGAAAATTATGAAATTAAGACCCTCTCAAATGAGTTCCTCTTAGTAATTTTCCCTTCTAAGATGGAAAAGGATTCGGTCTTGAATGGAAGACCTTATATGCTAGATGGGAGAGGAATATATATTAAGAACTAGAAACCAAACTTCAATCTAGACACAAAAGAAGTAGAAAACACAGCTATCTAGTTGAAGTTAAAAAAATCTTCCTTGGGAATATACAAATGGGGACAGCCTGAAAATTATTGGAGATTCTTTTGGGACTTTTTTAAAATATGAAGAAGTTGTTGATGAGAATGATTTCTACATCTACTCAAAACTATTAGTTTAGGTACAAAAATGCTATCAGATTCCTGAATCTGTAGTCCTAGATTTGGTTCACAGTTCTTGGAGGTTAAAGATTGAAGTGGATGATGCCCTAGATAGGACAATCTCCAATGGGAATATGAAGGGTAAAGGGCTAGAAAGCAATAAGCACTTGGATTGGATCATTAAAATAGAATCTATTAGAACTAGGTATCCACCCTAGGAAATTAAAAATGAGGAAGCTATGATTTTTAATAGAAGAACAGAGGCTCTGGACACCTTCCCCCTAGAGAATAGACCAGGCTTCTCAACTAGTGATGCTTACAAAACTAATGAGAAGGTTCTGTCTTCTCAAATGGTTTTGGTAGAGAGCCCACAATCCATGCAAGTAGTGAAGGAAACCCCTTTTTTCCCAAATACTGATGTGGTTCAGGATGGTGCCAATGTTACTCTTTGTGATGAGAAGTCTACACATCAAATCCTTATGGTGCCTCATTCATGGCAGGACAACCTATCTACCCCCAAAAGCCTTAAACAAGTTAACGCTAACAGAGGGTGTAAGCCAAACTTTATTGAAGATAGAAACTTAATTTCTAAGAGTCTAGATCCATTTCATAGGGACCTAGACAATGACTCCTCTGATCCTTGTAAAGATATCCAAATTTCTCCTATTTGGAACTTGGAAAAATCTATAGAGGACTTGTAGGATAACACATATAGTAATTGTAACTCAGACTCTGAGTTTGATTCTCAAGGTGAGGAAAGGGACATTGATGCTTTGGGTTTTCAGGATCAAATTGATGTCCTGGAGAAAATAATAATTATACAAACTCCCTCAACGTTGCAAAAACCAAATGTTAAGGAAAAGGGTAAAAGAGGCCCAAAATCCACAAGGGTGAAATGTGTTATTGCTGGTAATGCAGCAAACTAGTCTAAATTGCTGAGATTGGGAAGATGATACACCTCTTCCTGGAAGCCATGAAGCTCCTTTCATGGAATGTCAGGGGTTGCAATTCCCTTGACAAGAGGCATTTGGTAAAGTGATGTCTTGACCAAACCCAACCTGATGTGGTTTTTCTTCAAGAAACAAAGGTAAGTGGTGATGGGGGTGTATTCTTTTCTAGATATTTTGGTAGATGGGGTTGTATTTTTAAGGAAGTTGAAGGTGCTTCTGGTGGTCTTTGTGTTCTATGGAAAGATTTTGGCTTGCACGTATGTTTGATTGATGAAGGCACCAACTTGTAGTTCGTAAAAATTATTTCCTTTTAGTTAAATATGACCTTTTTGTCTTTTAATGTGTATGGCCCATGTAACCCGAGGTTGAAACAATAGCTATGGAAGTCCCTTTCAACATCCATTCATAGCTACAAAGACTCCCTCTTCCTTTTGGGAGGGGACTTCAATGCCATTCTCTCCCTAGGTGAAAAATTAGGTGGTAAAGGGTGGCTAAGTCAAAGCCAAGAGGATTTTGCAGATTTTGTTTCGAGCAATTATTTACAGGATGTTGCCTTTAGCAACGAGGTGTTCACTTGGACTAATAGGCGAGAAGGGTTCACCAAAATTGCTGAAAATTTGGATAGATTGCTTCTTGGTGGACTGTGGGAAGAGACAAAATGGATTGGTCAAGCATAAATACTTACCTTTTCAGGATCAAATCATTTACCCATTTGCTTATGACTCTTTGAGGATGCTTCCCCTAAAAGAGCTCCGTTTAGATTTGAAAAAATGTGGTTTAGTAATCTAGGCCTTTTGGATCTGATCAAGTTATGGTGGACTAATGCCCCAAGACACTCTGGGAATTATGCCTTCCTTTTCTTTAAGAAATTACAATTTATTAAAGAAAATCTTAAAATGTGGAATCAAGAAGTGTTTAAGAATATCTTTGCAGAGAAATTCATTACTGAGGCAGATTTAGCAACTCTAGATGTGGAAATTGTCAAATGTGGTATGGACAATAATCTCTTCAATAGATAAAATGAGCTTAAACAAAAATATAGCAAAGTTTTAAAGTTGGAGGAAATTTTTTGGAGAAAAAAATCTAGGGAATTATGGTTAAAAGAGGGGGATAGGAACACTAAATTCTTCCATAATTTAGTCAAAGGAAGAAGAGATTTAAATAAGATTTATTATATCAAAGATAGTCAATGTATTCTGGTAACTGATCAAGCTCAAATTAACAATGAATTTGTTTGACACTTCTCCTATATTTTGTCTCTAGTTGAGGAACAACAAGTGGATGATTCTAGATTGTTGTATGTGATTCCTCAAATTATCTTTGAGGAATAGAATAATATGTTGTTGAAATCGGCCACTGAACAGGAGGTTATAAAAGCTCTTTTCATCCTAGGGAGTGATAAGGCTCCTAGCCTGGATGGATTTCCAACCCTTTTCTTTTAGAAAACTTGGCATATTATTGGTAGTGATTTGTGTGCAGTGGTGGAAGAATCAAGGAAAGGTGGCTTCATCTTTAAGGACTTTAATAACACCTTTCTAGCATTGATCCCTAAGAAAGGAAAGAAGGAAAACTTTAATGACTTTAGACTGATTGCCCTCTATAACACAGTCTATAAGGTGATAGCTAAAGTAATGGCTAATATACTGAAGCTTGTTTTACCCACTATCATTTCAAAGGAACAAAGTGGTTTTTCCCTAGGTAGATGAATTTATGAAGGCATCATAGTTGTGCATGAATCCATTCACTTTATCAAATTAGGGAAAGATGTAGGCATGATGATTAAACTTGATATCAAAAAGGCTTATGACAATGTTAATAGGTGATTTCTGATGAAGGTTCTCAGTAGGTTTGGGTTTGATAATCAGTGGTGCAATTGGGTTTGTAGTTGCATATCCACTCCTCATCTCTCAATATTGATCAATGACAGTCCCCAAGGCTTCTTCGAGACATCCACGGGTATTCACTAGGGTGATCCACTTTCACCCTTTATTTTTATTATTCTTGTTGAAGCCTTGGGAAGATCTATTAAACAGATTTCTAATGAAGGGTCTTGGAAAGGAATAAAGGTTGCTAGGGGTGTTGATTTTGTCACTCATTTATAGTTTGTTGATGATACCTATCTTATGGGTGAAGCTTCAGCCAAGGAGGCCAAAATTTTTAAATCAACTCTAGATGTTTATAGCATGGTTTTGGGACAATTCATCAATTGGGAAAAGTCTAATATTTTCTTCTTCAATACCTCACTCCCTATTCAATAGCATATTGTCCATATCTTGGGGATGAAGGTTGGCACTCTCCCCAACAAATATTTGGGTATTCCTTTATTTGGGGGGGCGTCTAGATCTAATTTATGGAAGGAACTTATTGATAGTTACATGAAGTGGATGGAAAGTTGGAAAGGGAAATGGCTTACTTATGCTAGATGCATTTTAATGCTACAATCAGCCATTTCTGCTATCCCTATCTTCTCTATGAGTTTCCTTAAGATCCCAATGAAGGTTTTGAAATATATTGAGCAGAGGATGCGGAAGTTTTTTTGGAAAGGGGGACAAGAGGAAGATAAGATTCCACTTATTGTTTGGGATACTATGAGAAATTCTCATAAATATGGTGGTACTAGCTTATGTAGATGGAAATTAGTTAATAAGGCCCTGGGGGCAAAGTTGGTTTGGGAAATATATACTAAACGCTCTCAGCTATGGGTTAAAATTCTTAGGGTTAAATATTTAGACTCAATGGAGGACAAGAATATTCTTACTATTCAAAACCCACCAAAAGGATTAGCCATTTAGAATTTCATTCTAGAATGAAGACATGTTATTTGTGATCATTTGTCATGGCAAATTGGGGATGGACGAGATGCATTTTTTTGGGATGACTCTTGGGATGGTAAGCCAGCTTTAGCCGAGTTGGTTAACTCTAGAGACATCATTGATAGTTTTTCAAATCCTTGGGGGACTAAGTTTAGAGACTATATGGAGCTTAGATTTGATCCTTTGGGTTTGGTGTGGAGATGGTCATCTTCTGGTTTAAGTGAAGAAATGTGTCTCACTATGTAAATATTTTTTAATGAGAGAGATTTTTCTTTAGTGGAAGTGAATGATAATTTAATTTGGTGTGCTGCAAAGAGTGGAAACTACTCAGCTAGATTGGGATATAAGCTTTTTATTGATGAGAATTATAATGATGATTGGACTTTTAAGTTATGTTGTGATAAAGACTGTCTTCCTAAAGCTAGAACCTTCTCATGGTTAGTCATTCATAGGAGGATTTTAACAGGGGAACACATGAATAAGTATGGATTCATAGGACTATCTATTTTTTTGATGTGTATGAATACACAAGAAGATGTTGATCATCTTATTGTCCATTGTGAGTTTGTGCATAGGTGTTGGGAGATGGTGAGACTGAAATTGAATATTAGTGGCCCTTTCCCCTACTCTTTGAAAGATGTTTTTAACGGATGGATGACTTTTCCTACTAAGTCTACCCTATCCAAAATATGGATTATCTACCCATCAATTATTATATGGGAGGTGTGGAAGGAAAGAAATAAGAGAATTTTCCAAGATTCTTCAGCAAGTGTGGATAGAATTTGCAATAGAAGTAACACATCTATTTATGAAGTAATGAGCTTAGTAATAAGTAAACTGAAAGCCAATACTATTTTTTCTTCAAAAGATAGATCCATTCATAAGAATTGGCCTGGGATTATTATTAGATACAAGACTGATGGGCATCAGACTGGTAGTGGTAAAGTCTATCAGAAAGATGTCAAATGGAAGCCTCTAGATTTAGACTAGATAAAGATCAACTTTGATGGCTCTTCCAAGGGGAATTCAGGTCTATTAGGCATAGGAGTGATAGCTAGGAACAACAATGGGGATGTTCTAGCTTATGTAGCAAAGAGAGTTATGGAAGGAACTAATAATGTGGCTGAAGCACAGGCAGCTTTGCTTGCAGTAAATGTTGGTTTGATGTTATAGGTGGAGAAAATTCATTTGGAAGGTGACTCAAAGATTATTATAGATGCATTAAAGTCTGGACACTCACCGACATGGTTCATCAATAGAACTATAAGGGAAGTTGGCCAGGCTCTCCAACACTTTAATGAATTTAATTTCAGTCATACTTTGAGAGAGGGAAATGCAGAGGGAGATGTTCTAGAAAATTGGGCCACAACCTCTAAAAAGCCAAGACATACAAGTTTTGAGGATGTCAATAAATGGGAAGGGGTGCAAAAGTTTTTAGATGTTTGCAAGGATAACTTGTGATTAATATCTCACCCATGGCTCATAATGTTTTCCTGCCATGTGTTTTATTAAGTTTCTTTTAGTTTTTCATTAGACAGGTTGAGGACAATGAATCTTGAGGCGATAAACTAGCAATGATGATTTGTTTTGGAAACCGAGATGAGGCATTTATGTTATTGCAGATTTTTTGGTGTCTTTTTAGAGGATTGTGGTGTGAGAGGTTGGCTCACACATTTTAAGGTGTTGTGTGGCTAACAATTTAACTCCACCATTTATTTTGGCATGCGTTTGCACTTCTTAAACTTATTTGCAGAGCAAGCGCTGTGGAGCTTAGGTGTTTAAGAAAGATGGAAGCCACTTAATTTTAGATTCTGACAAGTAGATGAAGGTGTTCAAGGGGCCGGCAAGTGTAGAAAGGATATATGGGCTTCTAGAGGTTAAAACAGGGCGAATGGTGGAAACTATCCTCAAAGTTATTGGAACCTAATTCTAGGAGTGCTGAGTCAAACATAGGACTAATCTTGATGTTATTTTTGTTTTCATAGCATGGGGTTTAGAAATTCAAAAAAGAAAGGAGGAGGTTAATCATATTACTAGAGCTTTGTTTGATGAGGATGTCTTAGGAGGACTAGAATCAATCTTGGAATGGTCAATTTCGGGCATTGGATAGGATTTAATAGAATGCTTTGAAGAGGATGAAGACACTGATAGATATGGGCTCATCCCTTTTCTACAATGTGAAGGAAAGGTGGATAAGTCTAAAATGTTTGGGAATGTAGTGGCTGGTTGGGCGCAGATGAAAGTTGAACTGGAGGCATAGGAGAATCCAACCAGCAATAGGATGGAGAACATTTTGACCAACATGCCAAAGAAGAAATGAAACTCATAAAGGTTTGGGGAAAATAGGGTGATGGATGATTGGAAATCAATGATGCTAGATTTGGTGTGTGGTTTTTTGGGCTACATTTTTTGTCGCTCATGCTTGGTTTTTATGTTTATGGCCACAGTGTTTAGTGCTGATACTGATGGTTTCTATATGTTTTGGAGATAATTTTTTCTTACTGTTCATTGTTGAATTAGAGCTTTAAAGGCTTTATACTTGTATATGAAGTTTAGATTCAGATAAGGTGTTAGCTTTATATGTAAAGGATAATTACTCCACTAATATTTACTGTAGGTGCTTTGGAAGCTGTACAATAATTTCAGAACTAGATATTATGACGTAATCTTTTCTTTATCAATAAAATTACCTATTATTGATAAAAAAAAATAAAAAATTAGTTAGTTATATTTATAATTTTCATTTTTTAGTAATTTTTAATTATTTTAATTAGAAAATGCTAGAAAAATTTAGCTAACTATTAGAATAATTTAGAAAATGAGTAGAAAACTAAATAGACAAACTTAAACCTCTCTCTCTCTCTCTCTCTCTCTCTCTCTCTCTCTCTCTCTCTCTCTCTCTCTCTCTCTCTCTCTCTCTCTCTCTCTCTCTCTCTCTCTCTCTCTCTCTCTCTTCTCATTCTGCTTCTCCTTCTTATTTCCTTACATTCTCTTAAACCCCTTAAGACCCTCTCTCGAGCTAGACCCCCCTTCTTATTTTCTTAACTCTTTCTCACTCACTCCTTGTTTCCTTCTCCTTCTTATTTTCTTAATCCTCTCTCTATCTCTCTCTCCCCTTATTTTGATAACTCTCTTAACCCCCCTCCATTCCTATTCTTATCCTCCTTATATCCATCATTTAGAATTGTACATGTTTTTTAGATTTTAATATTAGTTTATAGTTAATGCATGGTTTTATATCAAATTTTCTTCCATTTTATATGCATGTAAAGCACTTAATTTTTAAAATTTAACATGTTACCACTAGATGGCACAAGCTTAGGATGATGCACCTCAGGGTGACGCACCTCAAGGTTGTACACTTGATGGTGGAACACACCTTGATGAGGCTTACAGTCCTGATATTGGTAGTATATATCATTTTGATGACATAGAGATGGACAAATTGGGAGGTGATATTAGTAGATCTTAGGATGGTGTGTATAGAGATACTTGTACCACTATATTGACAAGTCTTGAGAAATTGACTACATGCATGAGATCTCATGCTTCATTTACCCCACATATTATAGAGGCTAATTTTCAAGAGTTGAGAGTTGAGATCTTGGGTGATGTGTCCTTAGTGACAGTCCAAAGCCATGTCCCTAAAGACCTCATCAAATGAGAGGTCCTCCAATTTTATGATGAGAAGGGAAAGGTGAGGGTATACCAGATCATGTGGTGTGTGGATCCTAAGATAGCATCTAGGATCTACCCATGATCCCTTAAATCTTATGGTTGTTCTCCTAATAACAACCAAATTCATATGTATTTTTCATAGCAATTATACATTGAGATCTGTTTGGGCCTCAAGGTCAACTATCTAGATATTCCTCCTTATTTTGGTTAGGGGCATGTCATAGTTGTTGATCGTGATCAATATCGTAGGGCTGAATGAGTTGCACCTAATCATAGATAGTTGGTTGGGAAGAGGTCTCTAGTAGTGGCACTGATGATGGCTTCTACCATCTCAAGTGGTTTAGCTTTCTTTTGGAGACCATATAATATTCTCTCATGATACTTGCTATCTAGTATCCACTTACGATGTCAACTTTGATATTTAACTAAATGGAGACAAAGGGAGGTAGCAACTACTAGGTGGCTAAATTGACACACCTTATTTTCAAGTTGATAATCAAAAAAGTGAATCCCATGTTGGACTATTTTGATTTTCTTGAAATATGTTCCCACTAAAATATTTGAACCTACACCACAAATTTTAACAACATTTAAAATAGGTTATGAAATTTGATATGTATACACACACACATTCAATGAAATTCAATATCTAAAGCATGAAAACTTGAAGAGAATAACATTATATCACTTTCTTTGATTTTAATTAACTTCATCCTCTCTGCAATAAAATGCAATAAATAGTAACTAACTCCAACATTTTCAATCTCAAAAATCATTACAAAGATGTATTCTATACAAAAAAAATTTGGAGTTGAGAAAATAACCCATAGCTCTCAATAACATCTACATACAAACACCTATCACAAAAAGAGATAAGAAAAGGCTATGGAGGCCTGAACGCAAGGATCCATGAAAGAGGAGACATTCGTGATGTGGAAAAAAAATTTTTGCAATACAATAAAAATGAATGTTCTCAATTATCAATAAGATTCCAAGAGAGATCAATCCTTATAAAAGGAGATCAAAACCCTAATTTAAGGAAACCTAGGTTGCATGATAATAGTTAATAAAAGAATTAAGCATTATATGGCTAAAGTTTAGCTTAAGTAAAGAAAGAGGTAACAAGTACCTTAAAATAATTAAATCAATATGATTTAATTAATAATAAAAATGACTTATTACTCTAACACCCCCCTTTAAGATAATCTTAGGGAGTAGCTAAATACCTATGATTACTATCAAAAGAAAATGGGCCTCGACAACAAAGGCCTAATCAGGTACCCAAGTACAAAAGAGAGTCTCTATAAAGTGGTGAAATAGAGAAAACCACATGGGAAAATTCTACTCCAAAAAGAGATGAAGACTAGATGAAGGACTGAAGAAGCCTCTGAAACTAGAGAATGTTCCAAAAAAAAAAGGAACAAGGAATGAATATGCAGAACATCACTAAAGCAAGAAGCTACAAACACTATCATGAAGTAACTGTTGATCTGAAGAACCTCCACTAAGATAGAACATGACCAAGTAGAGAAGACTATGATCTGCATGAGTTCCCTCAAATGATACTACTTGAATTAGAAGGAAAACAAATGCAAACAAGTGAAATCAAAGATATAAATGACATAAACACCAAAGCCTGAAGAGCTGATCAATCAATTAAGATGGAAGTGTGCCTCCAAAAAATAGGAATGAAAGAGTGTCATTTGGCTAAATGGCCATCACCACAAAAAAACATTAGTCTCTTGGGCTAAAAATTTGGGACCCTTGGTCATATGGGTGACCAGGGGGCTAGGTGGCTAGAGCTGAGGTTAGCTAGCTCATGGTCTTCTATTGGTCCATGTGACTGTGTGCTACGAAATTGGGGCTTAGTCCTAGACGATCAATCGTAACTTCCAGAAAAGACCACACAGTCACTATAGAGGTCACACTGGTGGTAACCATGGTTGTTCTAATGAAATTTTTGTGCATTGGAATGCATGCTAGGGCTATATGATCTGATATGCAAAAAAAATTTCCACAGAATGAAACTTTGTCCAAATTGGATAAATTTTATATGAAAATAGGGGTTCTTAGGCACTCTAAATGCAACGGTGAGGTTCATTTGAGCCCAAAGTGACTAGAAAAAGATGTCCCCCTAGATCCAATAGAAAATCCTCCAAAAATTATAGATCTAAAAAACAACGATGAATCTCTCAAGAACATGACAAGGCATAAGATCTGAAGTTCTAATACCAAGTTTTAGTTGATGAGAAAAAAACCCACATATCCTAAGAGCACCTACATGCAAACACCTATCACAGAAAGAGAGAAGCAAAAGCTATAGAGGCCTGAATGCAAGGATCCATGAAAGAGGAGCCATTCTTGATGTGCAAATACAAAAGTTGCAATACAATAAAAATGAATGTTCTCAATTCTCAATAAAATTACAAGAGAGATCAATCCTTATAAAAGGAGATCAAAGCCCTAAAAGAAAACCTAGGTTGCATAATAATAATTAATAAAAGAGTTAATTATTATATGCCTAAAGTTTAGCTTAACTAAAGAAAAAGGTAATAAGTGACTTAATAATTAAATAAATATGATTTAATTAATTAAAAATTATTATTATTCTAACAACAAATTGATACATGGAAAAAATACTTACTTTAATCTAGATCTAGATATACACATGTGTAAATTAATTTATTATAGTTACCAGTTTTCACCAATCCTGAAATATGGTCATAATTAGTAGAAATAAAAGGAATGTCATCAAAGTTTTCATCTTCATCTGCATAAATAGTATCAATAACAATAAGTGGCACCATATTCCATGCACTTACATATCCATGTTTCTGATTGATGCATTCCTCATACTTTTTAGTAGTGTAGTGACAACAAAAACATGAGTAGTCCCTAGTGTTCAACGTCCAGTTGCAACAATTTGTACTCATAACTTAATGCAAAGATCAGGTCTTCTCTATCATCTTGCAACCATGCATACCTTTTCTATCCACACCTAAACATATATATAACATAAAAAGGCAACAAATTAACAATTTCACTTTGAAATTTTGAATAAATGATTTAAAATTCAAACAAGAATATATCACATGTATAATTTAGATATGTGCTTACCTATTATCTCCCAAAATACTCTATGTGGTACCTCTTGACTCTTTCTTGATCATTATACCATCCTCATTTTGTGCAAAATGTATCATACTCCATTAAACATCATGTGCATCTTTTATATGAACTCCCTGATAATTCATCTAATACTTTTTGTAATGCCCCACCAGGGAACCTAGGAGAATTTAACCTAAAATGTGTTTCTATGTTTACAAAATATTTTTTCTTAGCAGTCTACCAAACAATAATGATAACAATATAGAAGCAATACAACATACATTACAAACAAGTACATAAGTACAACTCAAATACAATTAGCGACTTTCAAGGGTTCCATGATGTAGAATAACACATACATTAATTAATCTTTTAGATTAAATATAATTACAAATATCTCATATACATATGACTAACAAGTACAACCTCCTATAAATGAAATATAGATACAATCGATACCATAAGGTATACACAATAAATCAACATCCACTGCACAAGTTGCAGGGTATGTAACAATAACCAAGTACAAAATATAGAACAATATTAAAAGAAATCACCTCTGAAGAACTGATCTAGGGTACAAATATAAACACCATAAGATAGATATGAACAAGCCTCCAATGAAGAGTAAGAAGAAGGTAACATCAACAAGGATCATCCAGCACCAACACAGGAACATCAAAAGCTCAAATGGTAAAAGAATCACTACCACCTGACCTCATGGAACCAAAGGTCCACTCCCACTGTACTAAGGAGATAACAAAAAAATCCCGCTTTGATAACAATCACACAATCTAACACAACAAAACAACTAAGAAATGGATCCTAAAGGTTTTCTATCTCAGAGGTACCACCAACTAATGATAAAGAAAATATAATAAGTATCAAAATACCAAAAAGTACCAATACCAATACCACGTACCAAAACCAACCATCAGATACCAAAATATTGAACAAATACCAACCACTAGATACTAAATACCAAAAAGATACCACGAGATAATACTGAAATAACAATGACACCACCATAGGCAAATGCATAAAACTATGAAGGAGACTTAAACTACATACTATGGGAGTATCATCACATGGTCATCTACTTGGGTTACCTTGGATTGGTCATAGTGGACCTCGAACCTTCAAGCATTGAGTTATCGTAGACTAGCCACTTTGGGCCCTAGACCCTCAATACGACCCACATGGAACTAGAATACCCTCTCATGAAAATGAGGAATTTGAATCATACCTACACTCTAGGTATCATCACATTCTCATCCTTAGCCTATACAAGCACTCAAGGCATGAGCAAGGCATCCATAATTAATCTTGTACGTAATGTTATTCCCAAGTTTAATTATTATTAGTTTATCACTTATTAACAAACTTTTGATAGGTTACCCTAGTACTGACCTCTTTGGGCCCCAGACCCCTATTATAAGCCACTCCCCTAAGATGCACCTATTTACCTCCCCTAGGCTCATAGATCACAAATAGATATCACAAACCATATAAAACATGATAATCAATTTATGTTTCATAAAAGATAACTGGAACTCACACTGCTTCTCAAACCATAATCCCACAATTACAAGTTGGTCCTCAAACCATAACATGATATAACACACCCTCTCAAAGAGTTCACAAAATTACGAGTTTAAGAAATCAGATTGGGTAAAACTAATCATGAGAAAGTCAACATTACAAAAATACTGAAAATGTACATGTCACATAGAAGACAAACCCAACAAGCCTCTGTATACCACTCTTAAAGGCAACATAATTTCCCCAAATAAACAACATCAAACAAAGTAATAGAATATACCAAGTAGTCAAACCTTAACACAAGTCTCAATTATTTAAGCATTGTCAATCTTGTGTATTAAGTCTATCTTGACTTATTAATAAAACATTCATATAAAATCCGATGCATATATACTTTTGAAACAGGTATTTAAATAAAATCTCCATGCATATCAAGACACCATGTATTTAATAATAAAAAAATGTTATTAATTTTCTACATATAAATATAAATGAAAATATTAATATTAAAATTCGTATGTAAAACAAGTCAATTAATATTTATTTATTAATTAACTTTTTTTTGAAATAAATTAATAATAATAATAATTTTCTTTTTTAATTTTTTTAAATCTAAAAATTCATGAATAATAATTATTATATTTTTTTTTTAATTTTAAATCCAAAAATTAATAAATAATAATAATAATATTCCTTTTTTTATTTTTAAATCAAAAAATTAATAAATAATAATAATTTTTTTTTAAAAATAGTTTAAATCTGAAAATTAATAAATAATAATAATTTTTTTTGAATTTATTTTAAATCTAAAAATCAATAAATAATAATAATATTTAATTTTTTTTAGAAACTTTCAAATTATAGATACATGTAATTTTCAAGAACCTAGTTTTGCTATTTAATTTCAATTGGGTTTTCTTATTCAATCATTTTGATGATTTCAATTTATATTGTTCTCTCAAATACTCCATTCAATAATTCAATCAAACTCTTAGTGGATCTAAAATTCATATTTACCTAAAACAATTATTTGTAGGTTTTCATCTTGAACAACCTAGGGTTTTAACCAAAACATAATTTTCTTTTGAATTGAAACATAAGGGTTTCTAGAATACTATAAAAGATTATACATACATATACAAATTAATACACGTATGCTCACATGCATATTAAAATACCAGAATTTGTTCTCACACAACAAAAGCCCAAAAAGTTTTTCAAACCCAAAACTTCCAACAATAAAACCATAAAACCTAATACAATTCAAACCCTACAATAATCTGGCAAACACAAAGAAAAAATATTTTCAGAAAGAAGATTTACAATGGAAAATAAAAACCTTACCTCAAATTCAATAGATCTGTGATGACACCTGTCCAAATTCAAGCTTCCAAATATCCAAGCTTTCAATAAAATTCTTCAACTCCAAATTCTAAGCAAAAACTATGATCTCCAAACCCGTGTCCCCAAAAATGGCTAAAGGGATCTCCCATATAGAAATCCCAACAGAAAAAACTCAACATGCAACACCCAATTAGGAATTAGAACTCAACTTCCTAACATTGATTTTATCAATTTCCTTTTTGCATATTAAATGAATAATAATTATTATTATATGCACCTTTCACTTAATAAGCCTTACTCAACCTTTAACTTAAATTTCTAATTCAATTTTATTAAACTGCATGTGAAACTTAAATTGTATATTAATATTTTTAATTGATGAATTAATATCGCAACACATTAATAATTATACAATTGATAATTACATATTAAATAAATCAATTATTCCTATAATTTTAATTTTTAGATTTAATAATTAATTAAATCCTTATTCCAAACTAGACTTTTAATTAAGTCTTTTTAATTAAACAAAGGTATTAAATAATTCTCAATACTTATATATCCTTATATTAAATATTATGATTTTCAGAAGATCTAATTATTCTAATTTCATAATTAATCTTAATTTAATTATTTTAACCAAATAAACCACACAACAAACTCACATGACTTACAACACACTAAAATCAACTAACTCAAATAACAAACAAACTCAAGGGAAGGGCTCTTGAATTTACGTCACATTGATGAATTTAGATAGGTAGAAAAATAGATACTTGTCCATTATTTCAAGACAATCTGATGAAGGGTGCTCCCCTTAATACCACAAACACATAACGGAAACAGAGAAACCACAACAATATGCAAGAACAGAAAATTGGCTTCTTATTATCTCCACAAATGTGGAATTACAAACTTTCAGAATTACAATATGCAAAGCCACATGGGCATTCCCTTACAACATTCTGTAGGACAAAACCTTGAATTATTGCCCAGATCTACTACCCAAAACTATTCTGAACTGCCTAAGACAATAATACACCCTTCCTTATATAGGCAATTTTCCACCGCCTGGGAAGGTTCCAGAATTTTAGCCAATAAGGCCGACCAAACTTAGAGTTATTTTATTTTACATTTTATTACATCATAGTCGGCTCAAGATAACCTTTGAAACCCGAACATAAATTTTGAAGAAAATTATTTTCCGCCAATTCAGGTGGCCCAACTTCCGAAGACCATAAGTCATCACCAGTTGACCTGATCGGCTATTATAACCCCATTTCGGAAATGCCACGAAGCGCTCTACAGGCTTGACCCACGCAAGCGCCTGTCACCCAAATTTTTGACCTCATCCAGGGCCTCTAAAGCTTTCAAAACTAAGTTCAAAGTTTTTGTACCCTGCTGCCAATACCGAAAATCTTCAATTTCTTCCAATATACACTTGATCTGGCAATGAAACTTTGCTGGCAGACTTATATGACCAAAATGAACCTCCAAGAAAGAAATCAGATCATTCTGAGCACATATGAAAATTACCAAAAATAGTAACTTTCCATAAATAGCAGCTTTGCACAAAATAGCCCTTATTGAATATAAAAATAGAAATTTTTTTTTGGGTGATGCAAGATTGCTCTTACACCCAGGATGCTCCTGCATCACAATCAATGGCTTGAGTTGGGATTGGACCTTTATAGTATCTCCCCTCTTACCATTTATATATTGCGATAGGGCACACTCTTCCTGACAATTCATGAAAGTCGATGTTTGGTACCTGAAATCTAGCATAAAAGACGAGCATGTACATATATGTATAAATCCTGCAAGTAACTATGACTTTGTCTCTCAACCATATCAAACACATAAATAGAAATATAAAACATACGCACCAACCATACACATGCAAGTAATGGGTAGGAAAACCATAAACATAAATAACATCAACTCTATCTAAAGATCTAATACACACATGAAAAGTGGCTTAAAAATATCTGACCAATTAAACTGAAAAAATAAAACTATGGGAGGGGTATTACACCCACCTCCCCTAAAATTAGTCTTACTCCTAGAAGCCTACAAACAAATAAGGATATGCATCCCTCAATCATGAAGCATCTTACTAAGACAAAAGACGAAAAAATATCTAAAAATAAGCCAGAAAATAAGGACATGATATATAGTCATTAAGAGCTATATAATTCTGGTTTAAGAATAAATTGAAAATCATATTGATCAATAATTCATTATTTTATAATTTAAATAGATCTAGATCTTCATTCATTCAAATAATTATAGAAATTATCTAGTAATCGGTTGCATAAGACACACATTCATATCTACATCAAATAATAAGTTGAGAAGTTCATGCAAAACTAGTTAATGTAATACTCCTATAAAATCTAATTTGAACATACAAGTCTAACATTATACCTCTAGGTTCATAAACAATAGTCTGAAATACAAAAGAGTTATATCTCTATGTTTTATTTCAAGTTTTAACTATTTAGACATCTAGTGGGCATACAAATTCCTAGATTTTCCAATGTAGAAACTCAAACTCTGATACCAACTGTAATGCTCCTCTAGGGAACCTAGGAGAATTTAACCTAAAATGTGTTTCTATGTTTACAAAAAAAATAAATTCTTAAGAGTTTATTAAACAATAATGATAACATTGCAGAAGCAATACAACATAAGATACAAACAAGTAAACAAGTACAACTCAATTATGGTTAACGACTCTCAAGGGTCTCATTACATAGAATTGCATATATAATTAATTATTTTAGATTAAGTATAGTTACAAATATCTCATATAAAAATAAATAACAAGTACAACATCTTATAAATGAAACATAGATACAACTGACACCATAAGGTATACACAATAAATCAACATCCACTCTACAAGCCGCAGGGTATGTAACAATAACTAAGTACAAAGTATAGAACAATATTAGAAAATAATCACCTTTGAAGCACTGATCTAAGGTACAAATATAAA
This sequence comes from Chamaecyparis obtusa, assembly GCA_027943335.1. Taxonomy (NCBI): domain Eukaryota; kingdom Viridiplantae; phylum Streptophyta; class Pinopsida; order Cupressales; family Cupressaceae; genus Chamaecyparis; species Chamaecyparis obtusa. Next base: position 238,576 of record BSBK01009573.1, on the reverse strand, counting down.
CACCATAAAATAGATATGAACAAGCCTTTAATGAAGAGTAAGAAGAAGGTAACAATAACAAGGATCATCCAGCATCAGTACAGGAATGTCAAAATCTTAAATGGTGAAGGAATCATGACCACCCGACCTCATGGCACCAAAGGTCCACTCCCACCATGTTGAGGAGATAACAATAGACCCCACTCAGATAAAAATCAAGAAATACAACACAAGAAAATAACTAAGCAATAGATCCTGAAGGCTTTCTATCTCAAAAGGTACCACCAACTAATGATAAAGAAAATATAATAAATATCAAAATACCAATACCATGTACCAAAACCAACCAACAAATACCAAAATATCAAACAAATACCAACCACTAGATACTAAATAACAAAAACATACCATTAGATAATATTGAAATAAAAAAGACACATCACCAGAGCCAAATGCAAAAAACTATAGATGAGACTTTGGCTACATACTATGGGAGTGTCATCACATGGTCATCTATTTGAGTTACCCTAGACTGGTCACACTCGACCATAGACCCTCAAGCTTTGAGTTATCCTAAACTGGCCACTGTGGGCCCCAAACCCTTAATAGGAACCACATAGAACTAGAATACACTCTCATAAAAATGAGGAATTCTAATCATACCTACTCTCTAGGTATCATCTAATTCCCATCCTTAGCCCATAAAAGCACTCAAGGCATGATCAATGCATCCATAATTAATCTTGTATTTAATGTTATACCCAAGTTTTATTATTAGGTTATCAATTTTTAACAAACTTATGATAGATTACTCTAGTATTGACCTCTTTGGGCCCCACACCCCTATTGTAAGCCACTCCACTAAGATGCACCTATTTAACCTCCCCTAGGCTCAAAGATCACAAATAGATCTCACAAATAATATAAAACATGATAATCAATTTCAGTTCCATAAAAGATAATTGGAACTCACACTGGTCCTCAAACCATAATCCCATAATTACAAGTTGGTCCTCAAACCGTATAATGATATAACACACCCTCTCAAAGATTTCACAAAATTATGAGGTTAAGAAATTAGGTTGGCTAAAAATAATCGTGACTAAGTCAACATTACAAAAATACTAAAATGCACATGTCACATAGAGGACAATCCCCCCAAACCTCTGTCTACCACTCTTAAAGGCAACATAATTTCCCCAAATAAACAACATCAAACAAGGTAATAAAATATACCAAGTAGTCAAACCATAACACAAGTCTCAATTGTTTACACATAGTCAATTTTATTTTTTAAAGTCTAGTTTGACTTATTAAGAAAATATTCATATAAAATCTCATGCACATATACTTTTTAAACAAGTATTTAAATGAATTCTCCTTGCATATCAAGACACCGTGTATTTAATAATAAAATAATGTTATTAATTTTCTAAATATAAATATAAATGAAAACATTAATATTAAAACCCGCATTAGTTAACTTTTTTTTAAATTAATTAATAATAATAATAATTTTTTAATTTTTTTTAAATCTAAAAATTAATAAATAATAATAAAAGTAAATTTTATTTTTTAATTTATTTTTAATTGGAAAATTAATAGATAGTAAAAATAATAATATTTATAAAAAAAAATTAATCTGAAAATTAATAAATAATAATAATATTTTAAAAAAAATTATAGAAACTTTAAAATTATATATACATGTAATTTTCTCTCTATGAAGCAACTGATTTTCAAGAACCTAGTTTTGTTATTTAATTTCAATTGGGTTATCTTAGTCAATCGTTTTCATGATATCAATTTCTATTGTTCTCTCGAATAATCCATTCAATAATTCAATCAAACTCTTATTGGATCTAAATTTCATATTTTCCTAAAGTAGTTGTCTGTAGGTTTTCACCTTGAATAACCTAGGCTTTTAACCAAAACATAAGTTTCTTTAGAATTTAAACACAAGGGTTTCTAGAATACTATAAGAGATTATGCTTATTTACATGTCGTAATACATCATTATGTGAAACCGCTCCTCATAATATTTTAATCTTCATATTCATTCATCAGTTTTTCATCATATTGTTGTACTTCATGCATACTAGTTGTGTCACTTAGTCAATTTTAGGTTGTTCGGATTAGATTCTTCATTATTGGTCGTTGATAATTGTGTTGATAGATTTTTTTAGTGTGTTTGACCATCAATGACAATATTTGATCATACGAGTATTATGGTTTTTTGACTTTCCCAGTTAGTTGATCAATGCCAACAATCTCCCCCTTTGGCATTCATCACAAACCTTGTTGATTTCAAGATTGTACCAAACAATGAAAAAGAAAATGAAAATTGCATAACACATTGTTCAAAGTAACTCACAAAATAAATTCACAAAAATATTTGTATTTCATTAACTGATAGTACTCCATGTACAATACCATTCCATTCCATTGTTCCCCCTTTCATGATACTTCAAAAAAATAGTTTCAAAATAGACATAAAATATAAACAATATGTTCACATTTTGCATTTTCACCATATTGTTTAGTTCATCAAATTCTCCCCCTTTTGTCATCAAGGAAAAAGGTGTAAATCAAAATTGCAGTCCACATTGTATTCAGTCAAATGACTCTACAAATTGTCAAATATAGTTGTGTAAGATCTTTGATGTACTCAAAATGGTATCCCAAGTTATCCTTAAGTGTGCAAGTGAAATATTATGACCCATAAGATTACCTGGGAGATCTTCTAATTCATCCAGTGTAGTTGGTTCAGGTTGCCCAATCAAATGCTCAACATTCATAACACTGACTATCATTAAATTAACAACAGGGGCTTGTAGTTTCATTTTCTTCTTCTGGTTGGCTAGGTGTCTGTCATACATTCCGTGGATGATAAGTATTTGAAATCCTTTCCCACTGTTCTATGATTCCTTCATATAATGATGCAAAGTCCAATTCAATGTTGCAGAACGGTTTGTATAGAAACAATTCACTCCAATGAAAGGATTGGTAAGAGATATCTTCCTTTGAAGGGATGGTGATGAATCTAGGGGAGACTCTAACTATAGTTGGTGTGGTCCATTCTTTCCATTGTCATTGTTTGTAAATTGTTCTGAACGTCCATGCTTTTGTTATTTCAAGAAATGAAAATAACTCTAAATATGTTGGATGTTCCATATAAGCTTCAATTTGGTTTTGGATAGGAATTGTTGGCATGCCTAATATTAGTAGACACTAAAAGTTTTTTTGATTCACGTTCAAAGATACAAATTGTATACTACATAAAGAGAGGGGGAGTTTTTGTAGTAGATAGAAAGTCTCTTAGGCTCCAATATCATGGTAAAAAAGGTTCTCAAGAAGCATTGTTTGTAGTGCAGTTGGTGTAGGCATAGAAGAATTCAATTTCAATAAAATTCTTGACAATATTGCATGGTATGTTTCTGATTTAGTTTCTTCTTTGGCTGCATATTTTTCTATGTATTTGATGACTGCGTCAATTGAAAGGATGGGTTGGCAATCTACATTTTCTCTCCAAATAGAAATAATTTTGGTTTTATGTAAGTTTAATCGATCATCATTACGAGCTGTTGTGTGTTTATGTTGACCCTTATCTGCATTGGTCAAGTGTGAGAACTCTTGAATGTTCCATGGAGCTTTGTAGCAACATGCAAGTGCACCACCTTTCTTTCTTAGACATGTATGTAGAGTGCATTTTGTGTGGCGTAGAACATGATTGATCAATTTAGTGTAATCAACAGAAGCATCTATTGTATATATCATTTATGTATCCATTAGACAAGGGTCTTCAAAAGTACCATGGTGAATGCCTTGATTTATCTACTCTAGGGTTCATGGATTCCATGCAGATACATATCTGTCTATGTAATCTAATGCATTTTGTACAGAAAGATCATTATACTATTATAATTTTGAAATATCTAGCGATTGTGGTAGCCAAGTGAAGCCATGAATATGTGGAGAACCTTTGTATTTCCATTCATACCTGATTCACTTTAAAAAAAATAAAATTAGAAATTACATGGAACAAATTGTGAGGATCTAGTATGTGTACCTGTACGAATAGTCAATTACATATAGAATTTTTTCCAAGACTTCTTCATGAAATGTAGTAGATCTATGATGCATGTAGACTATTGTTAGATGTGGATTGGATTATATTTTTTACATGCCATCTAGTTGCCATAGTTGGATTTGCAAGTCTAGTGGATGGCATGACATTATGCAAATTAGGCCATTTTGTGTCTACAACACTTAGTGTTAAAAAAGGGTAGGAAAACCAACTTGAATGACCATGTCTACTAGTTATCCTTGGCATTGGTTCCAGTAGGATCGATTCCCATGAATAGTAGACCCAAACCACATTAGTTGATCTACTAGTTTATCATCAAGAAAATATTTTAGTCTTTGATGGAGATCTGCAATTGAAACAAGTAAAGAACTATCTAGTTGTTTCTGAACAAATACTTCTACAATGGCCTGGCTTCGATGGAGCATAATAATATTGAGTATGAAGTACCAAAATATTGGTCATTGCCCAAATATGTGGTCATAATATCATAGAAGGTGGAGAGCATAATCATGGAGCTTTACTTCTTTGATACATTGTTATTTAAATGCACACATTCCTTTTGGAAATAATGTGGGAAATTCCATTACAAACAATCCTTCAATAGTGTATTCATTTATAGGAGATGGTGAAATGGTGGGCCATGTAATAACTGGTATTGTTCAACCTTTACCTAATTGTAATAAATACCATACTTCTTCCATTTCTCTACATGCTAGAGGTAGATTACATACAAATGAACTATTTATTTGTACAGTGTCATGAAATGCATCTTCTTCTATTACTTCTAATGCAGAGGAGTCTTCTTCAAGTGGATCAGGTTCTTCTATTATTATACAAAGAAGGTCTGATATATCAATGGATTGTAAAGGAAATGATGTCAATCCAGTTTCATCTAATTGTACATCTTTATAATAGGGATCATTGTAGATTTTATATTTTAAAGCTTCATGAACATGACCTCTACTAACATAAAAACTATATTTTGGATTTCCTATGATGTCTTTGTTGACAATGATTATATCCAATGCATCTATATGTCTAGGTAAGAATTTTGCAATTGTGTTGACATCTTGAGGAAAAAATATAGTGTGTCCACTATATTTGAGTTGGCCACCTTTTGCATATGTAACTTGAAGGATAGGAATTATTCTTGCAATCAACACCTGCTCAATTTGTGTCAGTATTTGCAAACATTGTGGTTGTTCACCAGGGTCCATATTGTTCCATTTTGAAATTCAATGGCCATCTTTTTCAAATTTGCATCTATAGCACATAAAATTTTCATTTGATGTTCTTAGTTTAATTCCCAGATATCTTTCCATGCAAATTGAACATGTTAGAATGTTCAAAAGAGCATCCACCTTGGTACAAAATCCTTTTCTCGAATTGTAATATTTTTTACAGGAAGTTGGAGAGTGAATATGTTCAATTGTATTAATAGAGGTTGTATGTTCTATATGAGAACGAGCTATTTAGATTTGTGCTAAGGTAGGAGAAGCAAGTAGAGAGTATGTGGATGAAATAGTAATTTCTGGCTAAACTATCTGTAGTTGGTCTAATGTAGGGAAAGAAAGTAGATTGGATGTTGATGATGGTAGCGGAATATTTTGAGAAGTTTCTCATCTTTTTTTGCTAATAATTGTTTTTTTAGCATGATATCTTTCTCACTACATTTTATTTATGTGAGTACGCTTAGCTTCTTTTTCACTATTCTGAAGATTCATGGCTAGCTATGTACTGCTTTGTATATATCTAAGATAGTTGAAAATATTAAAGTTTAAAATAATAATAAAATATTAAATTGTAAACCAAAAAGTTGTAATGCTAGTTTTGAGAACATTTATTAACCATATTATCTAAAATGTATAAATTACATGCTTTATTATATTAAGTGTTTAGCATGATAAAAGATAACTATATTTTGACAGATATATTTCTAATTTACAAAAATAATATTCTACTCATTTAAGAGAAAATTTGTGTGCATTGGAAACTATTATTTATTTTCTATTCAAATAGAGAAAACAAAGTTTTATATGATATTTTACTATATTTTTATACATACATATGAAATGACAACTAAGAAGTTGTTAAATAAGAGAATTTATGTAATCATAGTAATTCAATATTTATGTATTTCATTGTAGCAAAATGAGATAGCATATCTCAAAATTTACATAGATAGGAAAACATGTCACTAGACAAATCTTCAAAATAGAGGAGAGGTATATTCTTAGGAAAGCTTTAGAGAAAGAACAGCTATGCTCTGTGTTTTTATCTCAATTTGTGCATTAAGTGTTGTCATTATTATCAAGTAAGATCAGTTGGTAATCTAAGTTGATCACTTGGTAAAAGATATAATAATGAGCTATAGAAGCTAGTCGGTTGAACTTACAAAGCCTTCATACCGATCAGTCACAAGGAAGAACCAAAAGCTAAATGTATATAGGTCTAACCGAGTATGTTTACCGAGCATCAGAGCTTACAGAGCACTGTGTTAGCACTTTTTCTTGTACCCTCTAATTCTAAAAGAGAAAATGATGACCAGACATGGGATATTTATTTGATTGACATAAATGTACTTCTTCCTACAAACCGAAGGACAAGAAAAGGATAACATTGACAAGGCCTACAAACCTGCTACACTTCAAGCTCCACTCACTCAGATGGGTATGCCTCATCTACACACACATAACTCCTTATTGCAAATAATAGGACTGCAGGTATATCACTTTGTGGAATAGTTTGCATACTTTTAGGTAACAAATACCTCAGTGTCCACTAGATCTTATGTAGAATCCCACTTGCATACAATGAATTTGAAAACTAGAAATACTTCCTAACTCCTCCTATCAACATGAAAGGGAAAATTATATCACTTATGTTCTGGGTGGAATGGATCTTTGAAATACCCCAAATCCCTCATAGAACAGTGCCTGCTCCAATGGGCAATAGAGTCAAATAAATCACTGCAACAAGAAGCTTATGAAACAAGAAAACAATACAAACTAATATGTTGATGCCTTACATCAAACGTAAACCATTTATCAAATTCTACTTAATAATCCACCCGTGTACTCAGACATGCAATCACCTATTCAAAGAATTTAACTCTCCCCTTGGAAGAGACCTGGAAATAGGAAATACATTGATCAACATCCCTTGAAAGAAAATTATGAAATACCCTTGGTATCTCAACTCATACACAATTGAAAATGAATCCTAAACTTAGTTATTCCCTTGAAATAACTCTATTGTGAACTCACAACAAAAGGGCAAATAATCTTATGCAACTCTGGTTAGATATTATCTCAATGTGTTAGAAATTTATGCCCCTACCATTCCATGTTATAACCTTTATGATTGATTGGGAAAGAACTTCCCCTTCCCTACATTCAGAAGCTCTGTAATTTTGACCTGACCTAAAGCCCGACCTTCTCCATTTCTTAGTTCTTTTAAAGATTTCCTACCTCTTGATTTGGCTAGTTTGGCACATTTCGGAGTATCTTTCCCTATATTATTCATGCTTAATCCTAGCCTTAAAGGCTTACTAGCTTTACTTTCTAAGAGATCCTCCTTTTCTAATTTAGATTCATCATTATCCATAGATTCTAAAATCTTAACAACATTCTCCTTGGTTTTTGCCCTTTTTTCCTCCTTTATCATCCAAGATATCTAAATCTAAACCTAAGAATTCATTAATGGTCTATATTTATGAGATCTCTGCGAATATTATCATAATAAGGAAAAACAAATTTACTTCTTAATACCTACTTATTTTGGACATCTAAGTCTTCCCCAATAAAGTCCTTAGAATCTACATTATTCACACAATTCCTAGCCATGTCGTTAGAAAGGGGAACAAAATCCTTCATAATTACTAGATCTTGCTCACCCATTTTCTCTAGCTCTTGTAGATCCATTGAAAGAGAGTCATTTTGTATTCTTAAAACAATAGAATTTATTTCTGTAGAAAAATATTCTCAAGTTGAAATATCTAAACCTACATGTTCTAACAAGTCCTCTTTAATATTATCTAATTCTTGACTAACTACTCTACTCATATATTCCTCCTAAGCCAAGATAATTTACAAGGATTTCTTGTAATCTTCAACTGTTATATCCTTCATACATTCACTATTAGTTTTACTTTTGTTTTTAGTAATTTCTAGATTTATTTTAGCAGCTTTTTTCATAGATTTCTCTTGAGGTTTTGAGGATATAGAAGGTTTACTCATTTCCCTAATTTCTCCTTTCTATAATACATCCATACTAGGGATCATAGTATCCTTAATAGAAAACCCCCCTATGTTATCAAGAAAACAAAATGACATCCTTGGATACTTGTTTACTACTATCCCTATAGATAAGCCATTCTTTGTCTTAGCACATTTGGGGCTATCAGACAAAGAGGATTTTGAATATTCCTCCTTTGCTTCAATAAAACCCTACCCCTTTTCTATTTCTTCATTACCTTTTCCAACCACTTAAGTCCCTTTTATGCATGTGCCTGCTCCTTTCCTTTGTTCTCTGAGTTTCCTAATGTTCGGCGGCTAAGTATTTTATGCCGCGACTTGGTGACCAAGGCTATCTCCTGATCTCACAATGTTTGATGTTAATTCTTTAACATCTAGAGATTGGGCAACAAGGTCAAGACTTAATAGGAAATATTTTTCTCCTCATCTCCAGATACTAACGGTTAGTGACTTTGTATTCTGAGATTCAACGACAAGGTGAAAAGGAAAAGTGAAACGTGGTTATCTCTAGATCTCGCAATGAAACAGCTAATTTATGAGGCATTTAGTGATTGAGCGAGGACCATTATTGATGGTGATGAAGATTAAGGGCTATCACTGAATCTCATAATGGGACCTGAGTTAAATAAAGTATCTACCAATCACGAGATATGTGTTGATCTCTGATTCTCATGATGAAACCATGGTTAAAGAAAAGGTTATGAGATTGAGAGACTTATCTTTTTCATCAGTTCTCCAGATGTAACTCCAATCAAGACAAATAATCAATGATTGAGAGATTTTCTTTGGTCACTAAATCTCTAGACTTGACTCAGGTTAAGTAAAGTGTTCAGAGTTCCTAAGAAGCCTTCACTCATGTGATCTCCAGATGATGGAGTTAGGGATTTTTCATGGTTAAAGAGTAAAGAGAAGAAAGATCTAACAGTGGTCGTGAAGCCTTAGGGAGAAAGTTCTCAGTTCATAGTGATCACGGATTTACGCTAGCTGTCTGATGAGAAGAACTAATGAGGAGGTGGGTCCTCGTGCCAAGTGTTACAAATGTGCTTGTTCCTGATTGGTTGTCGAGGAGGCGATGTGGATGGTTAATTTTAAAAGTCAAGTAAAGGTTTTATTTGATTTATGTGAGCCACATGATGTGTTGGGAAAGACAGGAATGATGGCTATGTTTTAAAATTGAAGGATTAATCATTAAGTCTAGAAATTTGAATTGTTTAATGGTTTCTTCAATAGGATGCAGTCAGTGAGCAATAAATGACAAGCCAAATTAGATGTTGTTCTATTCCAAGACGGTTGCAAGTGAGAATTGATGAACAAGATGTTAAGGTGGCCACCATAATCTGATTTGTTTCCTAAAATGCTATGACATGTTTAATGCAAAGGATTGATACTTTGAGATGGGCGGCTAGGGTATGGCAGTTGTCAATTTTTTCCATGCCCCAGTACATGCAAGATTTTATGAGATATTTTTGGCATTAAATTTGTTATCTGTAACAAGAAATCTTTTAAATTTGTACCTATAGTTGGCCTGTGATGATGAAACCTAGATATTGTAAATCAAATTTGATCTGATCCTCCTGAGTTTTTAGGATTTTCTATCTTCTTTCATTTCTTATTGTTTCTAGTAGTTGAGGTAGTTGTAAGACCTATTTTTGCCCTAATTTTTCCCATGTTTTGTATCTTTTTTCAACCCTATTCTATAAAAGGGTTTTGAAGATTGGGAAAAAGGGGTTCCGGTTCCAAACTCTCTGGGTTGTTTCCAAGAGTGGCTCCTTTTTTAAATACTATCCTCTTTTCTTCATACATGGTGTTCTTCTTTCCTATTTGGTTTTAGATAAGAATATGATTTGTAATAGTTTGTCTCATGAATAAGATTTCAACATTTTCATATTGTTATCAATTTGTCTCCATTTTTCTTCCTAAATCTCATGGGTTAAGGCATCAAGGGTGTTTTGGTCTCTTATATTATAATTTTGTAGTAGAGTTATTTCAAGGGAATAGCTGAGATTTAGGATTTGTTTATGGATGTGTATGAGTTGGGATATCAAGGGTATTCCAAACTTGTCTTTCAAAGGATGTCGATTAATGTATTGTCTATTTCTGGGTCTCTTCTAAGGGGAGGGTTAAATTCTTTGAATATAGGTAATTGCATATCTGAGTACATAGGTGGATTATTAAGTAGAATTTGATCAATGGTGTATGTTTGATGTAAGAAATTAGACATATTAGAGTGTGTTGTCTTCATTATTCATAGTGTTCTGTTATAGTGATTTATTTGACTCTCTTTCCCACTGGATAAGGCACTGGTCTATGAAAGATTTGGGGTATTTTAGAGACCCACTCGTCCAAAATATAAATGAAATCATTTTCCCTTTCATGTTGATAGGAGGAGTTAGAGGTATTTCTAGTTTTCAAGCTTACTATATGCAAGTGGGATACTACATAAGATTTGGTAAAAATACTGAGGTACATGTTACCTAATGGTTTGAAATCTATTCCACAATTATATATCTACAAGCTATTGTTTTCCACAAGGAAGTTATGTGTGTGCAAATGAGGTATACCCTCCTAAGTGATGTGGAGCTCAAAGTGAAGAAGGTCTTGGTACTTGTCAAGTTGGCTTTCTCTTGTCTCTTTTCTACTGATGGTGTGAGTTTGTGCTCCAAGTTCTCACTCCCACAACTTGGTCTCAAGTTCCCACCTAGGAAAGGAGGTTGCAATAAAAAAACACCAACAACTATGATTTTTGACAGTTTGATGGAAGTTCAAAAATCACACTCCTTTACTGTGATTTCTGATAGTTTGATGGAAGTTCATAAATTACACTCCTTTACTATGATTTCTAACAGTTTGATGAAAGTTTGGAAATTGAACTCTTTTACTATGATTTACAATAGTTTGATGGAAGTTTATAAATCATACTCCTTTACAACAATCTTCAATAGTTTCAAAAAGTGAAGATTCTCCTTCTCCACTTCTAACTCCAAACATTTAAGCACTTTGTCAACATCCAATTTAATCCTGCACATGGAAGACAAGTAGTAACCATTCCCATAATAAAATTTTAAGAGAAATAAGAAAAAATACTCTCATGCATTAATATTAAGGATGGGAAATATAATAATTTAAATAAATCCAAACTTGAACATGTACAATAAGGGCATAATTAAATTGTAAATTTAGTAGTCCAACACTACATTCAAGCTTTAGCATCCAAGGGATGACATATGGTGAGTAATCTTAGGGTGATTTGGGTAAGTCCACTTGGATCAATCCTTGCACAAAGGAAGTTACATGGCTAAAATGGTTGGCCTCAAAATCATAAGGTATTCGGTAAGGTTCTTCATTTATGACTACCCCTTGTAGTTTCGCAAGTGGAATTAAGGTCTATAGTCATACAAGTACCCAAAATGTATAGTCTCTCAAGAAATATTGAGACCTCTCAACCCTATACAATTTGGATGTACTCCCCTTGTAGTGTTGTAAACAAGATTGAGACCATTAATTAGGCCATACAAGCACCTATACAAGTGTAGTTTTTCTTAGCAAGATTAAAGAAACTAGGCCCTAAACATGAAGAAGCATTGGAAGTAGAAAATAGCCAAGTCTTCCCTCTCTTTAGATTGAATCAATATTTTTATTATAGTGGGATGGAGTTAGCTAGGTTCGCTTGTTTCCCACTTGGGTTGTTCTCAAAAGATTTCTCTCTTCGTAGGCCATGTAAATGGATAGCTAATGGAAGTCAAGATTTTGTATTTTCCATAAGGAAAAGACCATACTCTCCTACTCCATAGTTTCTCCTAAGCACATCAAGCACATGTTCATTTATCCAACATTCCTTTTACAATTAATCAATCAAGTAGGTCAAGATTTTGAATTCATCCTCTACAAGGTGAAAAGAATACTCTCCTACTACACAACTAATCACAAGAAAAGAAACCCCCTAATTAAGCTAGATGCCTAGAAAACCAAACTTATGCAAACACAATATTGACTTGTATCTCCAACGAAACCTGAAACACAAATAGCTTTAGTAGTTTCCAAACAAGTGTTTGGCAAGTGTCCTACATCCATATAATATTAGTAGTCTTGAAATAAGAAAGTGTTGATGTCTTTGACAAGTGATTTCTCTATCAAATACCCTGCAAAAAGTTGTTGAAACTTGCAAAATAGAAGGTCAAGGCCAAGACAAAGGCGAATCAAGCATCAAAATCCAAAAATTCTAACTGCGGGACCCTAAAAAATGCTCACTATTTTTTGAAATGATGAAACACCGATAATCACCATATTATCGTACAATAAAACCCAGAAAGCCACGTGATAAACTCCACAGATATTGTATCATACAATGAAATCCAATAGTACAGATGATGAAATACCCTACACCATATTATCATACAATAAAAATCAAAAGGCCACACGATGTTTGTGAGTATCGTATGATAATCTGGGTCATAGGGTATGATTTTCGTCGCAGTTTAAAAAAATAAATTAAAAAACCTATAAGAAAAGGGGAATTTTTTTTATTCTAGCCCCGCAATGTGAGCCAAAAATATGTGGTCAAATATTGGTACTCAAATTGGAAATCAACCAAGACTCAATAAACCATTAACTCAAGAATTTAGCTATAGGAGGCCATATCAAATGAACCAACTAAATTCCCAAAAGTGGCTTATTGCTTCCTAGTTGAAGCGAGTTTAATCCTTTTTTGAATGCTCATCAGATTGGCATGAAGGATTAGTTACTTGACTTATCCAAAATGGAAGATTCAAATGCAATGCAAGACTAAAAATGAACTAGAATGCAAGATTAATAGACCTAGAATGAGAAAGTTAAGCTAGACTGGATGCAAACAACTAGTATTCTAGAATGAGAATGCAATAAGTATGCTATGATTAACAATGCAATATTATGATAAGAATGAAGTAAACTAAGAATGTAAGAGATCTATGAGTATATAATTAGAAAGCTAAGAGCTAAGAAATCAAAATAACAAGATTACTCTAAGAATGCAAGAAAGAAAGATGCAAAAGACAGATGGAACCCTTGAGCCAAGGAAGAGATTCCTTTTAAAGGAATTTCCTTAAGAATGGAGGGTGGAGATTAAGAGGCAAAAGAAATGTGTGATTGGGATTAAGAGGAAAAGGAGATGTTACATAGAATATGACAAAATAGCAATTTTGAAAACACAAATCTCCTTTAACTACTAATTAATCAGGATTAAGTATGTGCACACATGTGAATGTGTTTATTTTAATAAAAGTGCAGGAACTTTATATTAAAAGCAATGTTATAGCAATTAAATAAATATGAAAGCTTTATAATTTAGACTATAGTATAAGCTTGATATAAGATTTTTGATTTAATTATGCAAAGGGGATTTTTAGGGTTACTTTGCACAATTATGTCTAGTATATTTTCCTTTGAGATTTAGGATTTTATTTGAGGAAATTTGATTGAAATTAGGGGTTTAGGTTCTATTAGACAAATTCTAGGTGATTACATGTACTACTTTGGTAAACTATTAATTTCTAGACCATTATACACATTGGTCTTTTTTTTCCTTTTGCTAAAATTTTGTGATAATGATTGTTGCTACAAAATAATTTCATTATTTGTACATAAATTATACTTTCTAACTAATCTTTGTGCATAATGTAAAAAATTTGACATAAAAAATAATCAATGATTTGTTTCTAAGTGAAATAAGGTGGAAAAATGTTGAACAAAAGATAAAAACTTACAAAAGTATAGATGAAATTAAGGATTTGTATATACACATTGCATACCAAAATCACGCTCTCACCATAGCTAAGTAAAGATTAGGAAACAATTTGGGCCACCTATTATACCTTCCAAGAGAGTTACAAGTTCATAAATGAAACAACTTTGTATTTTTTTTTATATCTTTTGGTTGAAGACTTCATGTACAAGGAATTAATTTTTGGGGATCTTTTATTAGGCCCAAAAGGATGAAAGAACAACTTAGAGGGGGGGTGAATTAGTTGTGTGTACCTATTATGATGAAGTCAAAGTTGGGGAATCCAATTAAGGACTGACCAATCTTGCAGCCAAACCAATACGTAGCGAAAATACAAAAAAATAACAACAGATCTGAAATGAAACATGAGTCTTTATTCATAAAATCATTGATTACATCCAATGTGTCAAGCTGTAAGGCCTTTCTAGTTATGGCCAATTACAAAGCAAGTAACAATCTACTAGATGTCGCAGGATCCAAATCTTTTCCACAACATCAACATTTAGCTAGCCCAGGTCTGCAACACACAGCACACTCGTAGGCACCCATGAAAGATCTAAACTTGTACTCAAACTTCCAAGCGATCTTCCTGTTCCTAAGCTCGCAAGCTACTAACTCTTTCCAACTTCCTTCCTCCTCCCTAAACATCTACCCAATCATCCTATAAATACTAAATCCCAGCCACAAGTTGGCTGATGAAACAATTAACCCTTACAAACAAATATTAAATGCTAAAACATCAGTCAACTCTCAAATAGCCTTACAAAATAAATAAACTCTCCAAGATGGCCCCAATGGTCATTAGATCTGCATATAGAATGCACCATGCCAGATCTAGGTCCCCACACATCCAATGGTCAATCCATAACATGAGGAGTGTGACCCAAATCAATGGAACCAGTCAGCCAAGCTAATCCATCCAAACAAAACAAGTCATAAAGCAAGAAACTGAGCAATAGAGAAATAATCAAGCACTAGAAACTGACCATGCTAAGCATAAACAAGCAATGTAGTTATCATCGAGCATCAGGAACACCAATGCCTTTAGTTACCAAGCATTCTTCAGAGACCGAGCAACGAGTCTCTCAAACCGATCAAGAATTCCACCAAACCAAGATCAAAACTAACAATCTACCTTCAAAGACAAACATATTTTTGGTTGATACAAGATTGCCAAGAATCCTAGGATGCTCCTGCATTAGACACTCGAGGTAAGAAATATTTTCTCATAAGGAAATCAGGAACGTCTCAAGGGAATCAGAATAGGTATACCAAATCTATTCTTAACCCATAACTCATCTTGTCCTTCATCCCAAGTAGTCTGTACTTCATCCACTGTCTCTCGCAGCAAGTTCTTTTTCTTTCCACTTCTCTTATCTTTCCATTCTGTAACTGATAGCAACTGATTCTGACCACTACCGACCATAGCAGTGTCTCAGTAAGGTTCATCCCTCTCAATCAACTCTATATCATCTACATCTCTTTGTGTCATGAATGTCATCATCTATTGTACTATCTCTATCAGAAAGACCATCTATCTCTTGATCTCAACAAATTCTTTAGATATTTCACTCTCCTCCTTCAAACTAGACCCTGCAGGAATAGGCTCATCAACCATGTGCTTCTGAGGTTTTTCACACAGACAACACTTGATGACTCCACATTCATTAGTCCCTGTCTCCTATAAAGGTATCAACTTATGCCAAGCTCCTTCATGCCTAACCACATAGGTGTTAGCACAACCATCAAACAACACATTCCTATCAAACTGCCAAGGTCTACTAAGCAACAAATGACAAGCATCCATCAGTAATACATCACATAATATATCATCATGGTAAGATCCAATTTGAAAATTAACCAAGAATTGTTCTTCAACTCTAACCTTAGAAACATCTTGTATCTAACTAACCAGATAAGGGTTAGGGTGTTTCCTTCTTTTCAAACTCAATTTACTAACCATTTCTTCTGAAACAAAGTTCTCAGAACTACCACCATCAACTATGACATTACATACCTTATTCTTGCACTTACATCTAGTTCTGAACAAATTTCTTCTTTGTACTGGTTCATGGAAACATGCAACTAACCTCCTAGTGATAAGAGTCTCACCTTTTTTTGCAACATTCACAATATGTTCTTCAATAGTCAGTGCCACCCTCTTCTTAAGACATTGAAAACTTTTATGACCAGCTTCACCATAGTTATAACAAGTACCAGTGAACTCATTCTTCCACCGTCCTCTCTATCCAACATTCTTAGTAACTTGACCACTGCTAGATCCTACATCAGACTTAGGATTTTTAGTCACATTACCTTTAGCAACTATCTCACTAGTTTTACCACCTCAGTTCTTACTATTTTTTCTTCCTTCATACTTCTTATTCAGCTTCTCTTCAATCTTTAATGCCATCTGATATGAATCTCCTATTGTTGTCATCCGAACAGTAAGTAATTCTTGTTGAATACTAGGTCTCAAACCATAGACATACCTAGCAACCTTCTCTTTATCAGCTTTAGAATGACCAGTCCTAATTAGGATTCTGTAAAACTCCTTGGTATACTCCTGTACCAATTTGTTAGTCTGATTCAAAGCTTGCATCTTCTTAAACATGTCCTATTCATAATCCACCGAAATGAATTGCTTCTTCAACTTGTCAACCATTCGATTCCACTTAGTGATCTTTTCTTTTCCTCTTCTACCTCTTTTCGTATGAACTTCTCTCCACCAAATATTTGCATGACCCTTTAGCTTAGTCTTTGCAAATCTAACCCTATCAGGATCTTCTATTTCTTCATACTCAAAATATTCATCAATCTTACTGATCTAATCAATCAATTCTTTAGGCCTAAGGCTTCCAGAAAATGTAGAAACTTTAATCTTAGGTCTCTTTCCAATCTTAGACATAGCTTTTAGGATTCAATTCTTCTCTTCTTCTATAGCTTCTTGAAAATAATCTTCCTCAAATTCATCATCACTATCCTCTTTCAAGGTAGGCTTCTTTCTTAATTCCTCTTGTAGGTCTTGCACTTGTTTCTACAAAGCCCTAAAATCATCAAGACTAGATTCTTTAATAGCTTCTTCCTCTAAGATCTCACAATTTATTCTCAGAGGCATCTTCAAATTGAGATCTAGATAAAAACACACAAGATCCACTTGGCTCCAATAAGAACAGACTTCGCTCAAACAGGAACAAACTTTTCTCCACAAGATGAACTCAACCTTGATCTGATACCACATGATGCTGTCAAGGTTGGGGAATCCAATGAAGGACTGACCAAACTTGTAGCCAAACCAATACGTAGCATAAATACACAACAATAACAATAGATCTGAAATGAAACAAGAGTCTTTATTCATCAAATCACTAATTACATGCAATGTGCCAGGCTATAAGGCCTTCTCAGTTACGGCCAATTACAAAGCAAGTAATAGTCTACTAGATCTCGCTGGATCTAAATCTTTTCCACAACATCAGCATTTAGCTAGCCCAAGTCTACAACACACAACACACTGATAGGCACCCAGGAAAGATCTAAACTTGTACTCAAACTTCCAAGAAATCTTCCTATTCCTAAGCTCATGGGCTACTAACTCTTCCCAACTTCCTTCCTCCTCCCTAAACATCTAACCAATCATCCTATACATACTAAATCCCAGCCACAAGTCGGCTAATGAAACAATTAACCCTTACAAACAAATATTAAATGCTAAAACATCAATCGACTCTCAAATAGCCTTACAAAATAAATAAACTCTCCAAGATGGCCCCAATGATCATTAGATCTGCATAGAATAATGCACCACACCAGATCTAGGTCCCCACATGTCCAACGGTCAATCCATAACATGAGGAGTGCGATCCAAATTAATGAAACTAGTCGGCCAAGCTGATCCATCCAAACAAATGAAGTCAAAAAGAAAGAACACCGAGCAATAGAGAAATAACTAAGCACCAGAAACTGACCATGCTAAGCATGACCGAGCAACGCAATTATCACCAAGCATCAGGAACATCAACACCTTTAGTTACCAAGTGTTCTTCAAAGACCAAGCAACTAGTCTCCCAAACCAAGCAAGAATTCCACCAAACCAAGATCAAAACTAATAATCTACCTTCAAAGACAAACATATTTTTGGTTGATACAAGATTTCCAAGAATCCTAGGATGCTCCTACATCATATTACTTTTAATTCCACTTTAATCACTTAGATATGAAAGATAAATAGTAATGCACGATCCACAACACATAACACATCACACTAATATTTTTTCTCAAGGAAACATGGTTAAGGGAAAATGTTAGTGGGAGTCAAACCCACTAGATGAATGTACTTTGCTAAAAGTACTACCTAATTAAGGGAAAATAGATAATAAAGGATGCACTTGAAACTAAAGTATTATGACCAAATTAGCAAGCACAATGCCGAAAGATCAATGCTCACAATACAATCTTAGATCTGGTCCTTAGTCAAGTTAACTGATCTATCTATAATTACAATATAGTGGACATAAAGTTCTTTACAACCAAACTGACATATAGCATCTACGATAAAAAAAAATAGTTCCAATGAAGTACAAACTTATCCACAAGTGAAAAATACAAATACAAACATCTTTCTCACTCACTTCCCTTATAATTATAAAATTATCTCTCATATATATTGATTACAAAGACTAATCAATCACTAAGCTAACTAAGACCTAATACAGTAAAAGATATAAACATTATGCTCAATCTCCAATGTGATCCAAATCATGTCAGCTAGGAGTTAGATAGGACCCAAATCTTCAACCATGAACATAAATGCATCTCACCAAGACACCATCAAGAATCATAACATGTTACTCCAATAGGTCGGTTGGGACCCAAATGAAGAAATGCCAACACACTACCAAAATAGAAGATCTAATCATCACAACAATGTAGACCAACAACATGATCATCACACGATCCAATAACACCAAAAAAGAAACATGAATACCATCCATAACCATTGCATCATCTCCAATATGAAATCCAAACTCATCTTTATATCTAATCAACAAGAACACTAAAATACTGAACTCGGTCATAACAAAAGATAGCTTTCTATGCTCTAAATCATGAACTATTAGTGTAGGTTTTTATTTCCTATTGGAATATTTATTTTTCCCTATATTATTAAATTTTTCCTACATTTTTATTAATCTCGCTTAGGTTAATAAAGCATGTCTTATTAGGTGAGTGGTTGCGAGATGTCACCTTCGTACATGTGAGAATTCATTAGCTATCTTAGGAAGATACTTTTCTATCTTTAGTCTGATAGATTGTTGCTCCTCATTGGTCGATGTTGCCACCTCCTCCCTCTTCCTAGTCTATATATGCATGCTACCTGGCTTGTATTTCATATCGCTTACTTTTGCATCCTCTTAATGCTATTTTTCTTCTAGCATTTTCATTACTCTCTTGGAGACTAACTCTGTGTTGCTATTTTAATTTTGTATTATTTACATTCATAGTTTAGATATCAATTCTTTGCACTAGTTTTCTAATTTAATAATCTTTTCATATTCTAACATGGTATCAGATTTGTTCTAGGTTTAAGAGTAGATTTTAGTTTCCATATTTGAGAGATTAGGGGTGGGGTGGGGGGTTGGGGGGGCTAATAAATCTTATTACAGTTTTCAAAAAATCCAATATTCTCTTCTCTCACATCTTCGGATGATCTTGAGAATCAGAAAAGTCTGAAGGAAACTTTTTTAATCTCTAGGGTTTGCACATGTGTTTTTTTATGGAATCTAGGTGATTGTAGAATTTCTGGTTATACCAATAGCATTTTTATATGTTCCAATACAACCAAGAGGCTTCAGAAAGTCAGATTTGGCATTTGTTTCACCGAAATTAGAGATCGTCACACACAACAATGGAACTAGGGTTTAAAGCTTAAATCTGACAACCATCTTGCATATTTGATGTTTTAATCAATATTGTATGTTCTAGCAAGCCGTAGCTTGTCTTAGGTAATAGATTCAGCCTTTGCATGTTTTTTTTGGTTGTTGGGGTCATTTTTTTGTAGCTAAAGGCATTTTGTTTAAAATGGATCAACATCTTTTGTACATTATCAAGAAAAACGTCTTATGGGTTTTGTTTGAAACACAGAAAAACCATCTAGGTATCTTTTTTATTTTGGATTTCATTTGTATATTTTGTAGAATTGAACTCAGAAAGTTGCAACAGTACACCTCTTCATTGGCAGCTGTAGATTTTAAGGCAGTTTTCAAATGCTTTGTTCTTGCTCATACGAACTCTGTTTCTCACAAATTTTTTTATTTTGGATATATTTTTGTTCTCTATGCACTAGTGTAGACATTTTTTGATTTTGATGTAGAGATTTTTAAGAAATTGTAGATTCTCAGTTGTGACATTGCACATTTCTTCTTTTGGGAACTTCGGAAGATCATAACTTTCTCATACGACCTCGTATTGAGGCAATTCATTTTTTGAAAGTGTATTATTTTTTTAGTAGATCGCAGTGGTTCTAATTACTTCTCTAATTATTGTGCCAAAATTGTATTTTTAGCATATGTTCTTCGTGAGGTTTTTGTAATGCATTAAAATTAAGACCACTTAGTATTTCTTGCTAGTGGTAGTCATAAACACACTAATATAAAGTGCCAAACCATATTTTCTCGGGGGGGTTCTTTATATTGAGTGAAAAGGGGGGGGGGGGAGGGGGGGTGTCTTGGTTGAGTTCTATTCTTTCAACATTTCTTCTCTGCATTTATTCATCATGGATCAAACAAATGTGTCAATACTAACTCCATACAATTACTTTGAGTGTAAATCATGCATGACAATTTAGTTAAGGAAAGATTAATTAAATAGTATAACTATGGGACTTGAAACTGAAATTGCTAAAGATGAAGATAAGCCTAAGTGGTTTAAAAAATGTGATGAGATATATGGAACATTGTGTTTGTTTGTTTCTCCTGATATTCTCTTTCACATTGAGTCCTTGAATACACCAAATGAAATCTAGACAATGCTAGAAATATTATTTGACACACAATATTCAATGAGGGGTCATATGTTAGAGAATAAACTAATTATTTTAAGTCTGGGAAATTTCAAGATAATCCTATTGGTACTCAAAAAATACATGGGTTTTTGAGTACCTTGGTAAAATTTTGCAGTTTGAAGCCCTTTAAATGTTTTTCATGCATATGTACCCGACTATCATTTTGAAGCCTATGAGGTGTTCCAAGTGTTTAACACACTCCATTCAGTATATGCATGCAATCTATGATGTTATTTTATAATCCCGAATCATTCGGTGAAGTCCCATTTTGAGCAAGTGTCAAATTGGACAATTCTGCCAAGTGTCAAACAGAGTACAGTAGCCCAGTTTGCCTTTGAATATCATGTATCTAGAAATGTTTCATGACCTACCACTTTGAGGATGTTTATTATGCATATAAAATAACCTATGTTCCAATTTTCAAGTCATTTCAAATCTATTTGATTAGGTTTCAAACCCCTCAAAGTTGGTAGTTTGTTGTTGTCATGCACTTGTGTAATTGTTCAAAATTCTGGAAGGGCCTATTTGACCAGTCATATCTTTGACCCAATTGACCCTATTGAGAAAATTATTTTTGCATCATATTCTAGGGGTCAAATACTTCCTATGTTTCAATTTTGAGGTCATGACGAATCCGTTTGCTCAGTTTACAAATCCAATTCCAAATACAACTTCTATTGTTTTACAAGTTGTGAAATGTGCAGATTGCTTTGTACCCCTGTTCGTGATGTTATAAGTTTTGATATGTGATTGATGAGCCTAAACAGGATGTACCACTATGTTCTACTCTGAAAGTACTACAAGTATGCCAAGTGAGAAGTCTTGACGAATCGTTTTGCATACTTTCCCAGGGTCATTCTGTATGCACAAATCATTGTTTCACTACGTGTCCTAGTTTGCAATTCCGAGAGCCTATCTTTGCCTGATTTTCAAATGCACCCTATTATTCGTCATGACCTCAAAATTATGGAATTATACTCTTTGTATGACAAAGAACAAATACCCCTATTTTTGGATCCTAATGTTATGTTTAGCCTAGTTTTCAAAGCTGATTCCAAACCCGGATTCTATGTTTTTCAATGTTCTAAATTCTGAACTTATCTAACAAGCTGACTTCAGTGATTAATTGTAACCATCCATTTGATCTTTTTGGAAAATTGGTTATGGATTCATGTTCCATGTATGAGGGAAAATCAATACCCGAGTTTTCGGTCCCTGGAAGTTTCAGTTGGTTAGTTTTTAAAGGTGGTTCCGAAGCTGACTTACGTAGATTTGACGACTACAGACAGAATTGGTTTTAATGTGGCCATATTTGGTCATTGATATCTTTCATCTCATCTCTCTTTGTGATTTTTCCTCTGACCAACATACTGTGATGTTGGAAGTTAGTGTGTGTGCTCAGTGGCGCTCTCCTGTCAGGTCGTTCAGTCAATTTTTAAAGCCGCATTCAGGAGCTAGCTAGTACTATTTGATAGTTTTATAAAAGATGTAAAGAATGAGCATGGTGGTTGCAAAATTGGCACGGTTCATTCTATCTTTGTTTGAGTAATCACATTTTGTTATGAAATAATTTGCACCTTACAAGAACAAAACATTAATGGGATCTAGTTTGCCTCTCCGAGGTTACATATCTAGTCTTCACTTCCACCCATTAATGTTTCATCTTCATCATCAAAAGCTTATTTTACTGGAAATAGCAGCAGTGGATGTCATTTTTCTGAACAAAACTTTTGGGGCCGTTTCTTTTTGCGATGGATTACATTCCGCCAGGCATCATTGCATGATTTGCTTGAGTGGACTTTTGTGTGAAACATATTTTGCTCTTTAAATGGTGCAAACTTCTCTAAGTTTTGCAGCACAGAGATGATGCTCAGTCTTTCTCACCAGGTCACCCTTTTTGTGAGGTCTGTGCTATTAATACCAAATGCAAATTCCAGCAACCTATAACTTATGTCAATCACCTGGAGATGTATGAAATATAGATAGAATTAGGAGGATGCCATTTTGAACTCAAAGTGTGTTGATAGATTTGTGCTAGCATATATCTTATGGCTATAACATTTACAAGAATGGTAGACTTGGGATGAAGACATATTTTGCATAAATTGAAAACTGGTGCAAAGCAAATAAGAGAATTTCCTGTAGACTAAGTAGAATGTATACAAGGAGATGGGTCTGCTTTTAATTTTGATATGTTGCTTAAAAACTGCCAGCACATAAAAGTAGTGTATGAGCAGCAAATCAATGACCAGTGTGTGGCTTTCTTCATGGTTCGTTTCCAAGTAATGGACTATCTACAAAATGGAAAGGGGGGCCTGTGTTAGACATTGAAGGGGCTGCCAGTAAGAGGTAGATGTGGAGGGGTATGCGCTAAGAAAAGAGGCTTTGTGCAAATGGTAAAGGAGTTAGCACATCGATTGATGCCTTGCACAAGGTAGGTGTACTGTTAATCACATCTCAACTCATGCCAATGGAAGAAGAACTCATGCAATATGTGAAGATTTCATTAGGAGACTGCCAATTTGGGGTTTTGCACAAAGAAAGGAGGCTTGCATTAGATTTGTGTGGAGGGTGCAAGGTCATGCTTCCTATCCTTCGTGAAAGGATATTGCAATGCAGACTGGTGCGTGAGTATTGGTCAGTTGCAAAAGAGGCCAGCGCAATGCAAAGTGGAGGCTACCTATGAAAGAGGGAGCATTACACAATTTTGGAGAATTGTATAAACAATAAGACCCATGCACTAATACATGCCAGCCCTTGTGTAAACTGAAAGAGAAGGCATTTAGACAGCCCACCCAATGCAAGAAGCTTTCTGGTCTTAATCAAATGTGAGTGCCAACTATATAGTCACTACATCAGCATTTGGTAACAAGACAGAGAGGGAGTCCACGTCTTAAGAATAGTGCCAGCAATAAGAGAAGCCCATGCCCAAAATTGGGACTGCCAGCGTAAGGGATGTTCCCATGCGCAAGTAGGAGAGACGGCTCCTAGCATCAATATTTTAAGATGCCCACCTAATTGTAAGCTTGCCTTGTGTGAACAATTGTAGCCGCACACAATGAACTAAGATAGGGCTCACGCACTAGCAGTCCTAGATGAGTGTTAAGGAGGTTGGGAGCCAGTGTTAATGTGAAAGATCATTACAGATGAATCCAGCCAACGAAACCCAAGGCTCGTGCATATAAAAGAAGTTGTCTGCCAACACATACAAAATACTTTGGAGCTCAGTGTGAATGCGAGGGGAGATTGCATGAGGCATGAAGGTGGAGATGCTGCACAATTAAAAAGAGGCTGCCAGTGCATGACATGATGATGAATTGGAACTAGGATACAAATATGATGCTTCATGCCATACAGTGGTGGGAGCTTACACAAAAAATTGGGGGCCTAGGCATTACTTTTAAATGGTGTGTGTATGAAGGAAGCCCCTACGTGAAAACCAGAGGGGTCCTCTTTCAGTCGAAATGGCCAGCTTATGTCCATAGTGGAAGCCTGTATAATGACATTTGGGGGATTTTGTTCAAATGAATTGTCCCACATTTACGTAGGGTAGTGTTTTTTAAAAGTTTATAACCAAGGATGCCCAGATGTGAAGTAAAGAAAATGAAGTAGAGAGCCTATGGCTGTCTCTGCCTTGTGGGCCTGCCTTGGGACACATGCTAGCTAGGCAAGCTGAGGTATTTTATTGAAAGTCTTTAAAAACACTATCAAGCATTGTCCCACATTGATCCCAATTGGGAAAGTTATAATGAATAAATCCAAGTCTGAGCACATAGTGAAATAGATTGAGAAAGAGGAGGCTCTGCCCACGTGACCAATTGGAGGTGCGTTGATTTCCATGCTAGCGGGCCCGGGGACAAGAATTTTTGCAGACGAGTGACGACAACAGCTGGGTGAAATGGACATGTGTCATGAGGTCGCGTGTTTGTGAGAAGGAACTGGCGGTTAGGCTAAAATTGAGTGACTTGGAGATGTAGTTAGTCGCCAAATCTCGGTGGTTAAGACTAACATCCAATGACCTAGCTGACAGTTAGTCACTAGGTCATGTAATCTTGGTGGTTAAGTGTTTGAGATCCGGAGATCATGAGACTGCCTAGTCGCCAGGTCGCCAAAAGCGGATCTAGAGACTTGGAGACTAGTGTATTTGCCAGGTCACCAGATTTAACCACAATTAAGAATATCATTAGGAGATTTAGAGACTAAGGTATTCTCCAAGTCTCTGAAGGCAACTGTGGTTAAGAGATAACTCCAGAGATTTGGAGACCAATTTAGTCTCCAAATCTCCAGATAAGCAGGGTGAAATGTGAGTTTACAGAGCCAGTCTAAGAAACCAATCAGAGCATGACACATGGTGAGTTCTAGTGGCATTTGTAGATTTAAAAGTTTATAAAAGATTTAAAAAATCATAAATTTTAAACCTTGGGATAAATTCGAAATTTCTCATGCCAGGAGCCTGCTCAGAGTTTTAAATGCTGCAGATTCATTTTTTAACCAAATATAGCAATATAATATCTTTCTGAAAATGCCAGAAGATGACGGATGCAATGATGATGGAAAGAATCAGATTTGATTGAGTTGCTGAGAGCAGTAAAGGATTTTTAATTTGAGGTCAGATTTTTGATAGATATTTTATTCCAAACTTGATTGATTTTGCAGAACCGATAGAGGGAATGAATCTAATATAATCAGATTTGCATGGTGAAAGGATAAGAGGTCACAGAGGATTAAATCATATTTCAGAGAAGATAAAAGACAAAGTAAATTAGATGATATCAGATTTGAAGCAGTGGTAGTTGGTTTCAGAGGATGAGTGCCCAAGAAGATTTGATTCTAGGGGAGAGAGAAAGCAAGTGAAATCAGATAGAGAAGACAGGTGTTGATCCAGCATGACTTTTAGGGATTCTTCTTCTTCTTTTTATTCTTCTTCCCTTCTCATTGTTAGGGGTTCCTATTCCTATTCCTGGAGGGTTCCTGTACTTGCTCTGTTGAGAGCAGGTCCCTTGATGATGAATATTGAAAATACAAATTTTGCAAACCAAACTTCTCATTTTGAGTCTGAGCTTTTGAGTAAAGAGTTTTTGTATCTATTGATACACTTTTCATGAAATACAATACAATTTTTGCAATGTTTTGTTATTGTCTCTTGGCTTTGTGTTTGTTCTTGTATGCTTTCATTTTTAAGGCACATAAAACATACTATTTGTTAGGTAATTACTCTAATTGTTTCATGAGTTTCTTTCAAGGAAAGGATTAAATCCTCATGTGCAATTTCAGAGAATGAACACATCTGTTAAGATCTTGATGATAACAATCTAAGACTGAGAGGATAAGTTGTAAGGCATTTTGTCTAAATTGTATGTAGTTTGCAAGGCACATGACTGTATTTCCTTGAAATCTTCATGTGCATTTATATTCAGACTCTTCTACCCAAAGGATTAGGCACTGGTCTGACTTTTGTTCATGCAATTACCTTTCTGTCATCAAGCACAAAGTTTCATTACCAATTCTTTTATGTTTTTAAGCTCATGCATACTGTGAAGGGACTATATCTAGGTGATAGAGTTCACATTTGCTGATTCCTTGAAGAGAGAATATAGAGGTTAACCTTCCTTGAGTTGTACTCATAAAAAGAAGAAGGATTCACTTCCTTATACCACTATTCATTTTGTTACATCTATAATTTCCTTTGTCATATTCTATATTAGGATGTTCTCAACTGTTTACAGAATCATCTTTCATTGAAGTAGTTTGAAATAACACAATAGCATAACAGTGAAGAACCTAATCCACTAATCAAAATCTTACTTGAAATATAGTAACCTATCATAGGCAACACCTGCCTGAGTCCTGTGGAGCTTGAAGCAGAAGGAAGATCTTATCCAATCCTCATCAATGAGGCTTTTCTTGCAAACTTGGAGTCCTTTTTAACTGAGAATAAAGCCCGTAAATTTGCCAAGTTTGATCCTACAAGAAAAATCCCTAACAAATTGGTGACTCTACTGGGGACTTGTGAAGTGAAGATAGAATAACACAGGTACGAGTAGAGCTAGACTCCTGGCCGGCTTATTCATTTATCCAGTGGAAGTCATTGAAGTTATAGAGTCATGCTTAAAAAATTCATATTCCTTAATTTTTTTGTAGAGGAGTCAAGTCTTTCATGTCTATCATTGCAAAGTGTCTGTGAGTCCAAGTTCTTGAAGCAATACCTGTACAATCTCCTATCTTATGAGTGGCAACTCTGAGCTCTCTGATTTGCACCAGTGTGCATGTTTTGAAAAAATATTATAAATAGAGAGGTGGACTTGTAGTGACAAATGAAACTAATTTTTGTACTCTTGTGGCTATGGAGTGTGTTGGGAGTTTGCTGATTTGAAGAAGATCAGAGCTGGGAAAGAGGATCTTAGCTTATTGTAAATCTTTTCCTCTGCAAAGAGGTGGCTGCTCTGCAAAGTTGAAGACTGATTTGGAGATGACTTCAGATCAAATATTATTGTAGCTACTCTAATACATCTAGGTATTTTAAAATTTTTAAATGCTTTCCTTATCAAGTGATCAAAGCACTAAGGAAAAAAGGGAATAAGGTGTGAAAAGAGGTTTGCATATTTCAAAGATTTTAGTTGCATTCCTGCAAAATCTGAAGTGAAATATGTATTAGAAAAGATAGAGACAGTTTGTAATCTTTTGCCCACTAAGATGTCACAACTATTTAAGAATAGGTTGTTTGGGGCAATAAATTTTGAAGGTATCCCTAGATACCCAAATCATATTCCAGAAGTGGTAAGGGATAGTTTACCAAAATTCACTAGTTTTTGTGAGCAATCAGCTGAAGATCATTTGCAAAAGTTTGCTGACCTGATAGATGATCACAATATCACACATGAGGATGTACTACTAACCCTGTTTGTAGGATCTCTAGTTGAGATTACAAGGGACTGGTTTAAAGAACTACCTCATGACTCAATAGGATCTATGGCAGCATCGAAAGATTGTTTTATTGGGAAGTATGGTGATATTGAGAAATATAATGATATGGAACATAGTGATGAACAAGACATATCTAAATTTAAGGACCCTGCATCAGAGCTTGAACTTGTTCAGGCAAAAAAAAAAATGTTAACACAAAGGTTGTAGGAAAGTGTGGTGTTACATTTACAAGAGAACTTGAGCAAAGAGGAGGGTGAGTCACAACATGATCTCTACATAAGATTTACTGATAAGATCAAGGAGTTTGACATTCCTTTTTGTTCTTGGGATTTTGTATGGGAAAATTTATTTGTTAAAATTTGTTCTCCTCATACACTTAATTTTCCAATCCCTCAGAGGGTAGAATGTATTCAGCAAACTATGCTATGGATGGAACATGTAGAATATCTTTCTTCTATAGATATAAATGAGGCTGAATACAATGATGTTGAATTTGAAAATCTAGAATATACTAATGTTGAATGTGATAACAATGGTGAGTCTAGTTATGCCATTGAATATGATTTTAGTGATTATGATGATGAGTCTACTTATCCTAAATGTTTTGCTGATGATAATGTTAATAATGAACTTTGTGAACAGCAAAACAATGAAAATGTTTTGTGTGGACAGCAATATGACAACTATGATGTAGATGTGAGTGTTTGTACTGATTTTTTGACACAAGATGATATGTTCCAAGAAATATCACTCCATGATTCTAATGAGGTAAAAATTTGCAGCATCAAACAAGAAGACAGTTGGGATAAATCAGAATGTCAATCCTTGACAGGCAGTGAGAAAATTTCAGATTTTCAGAGGTATGTATCAGAAAATGATTCTCAGACTTCATGCCTCATGGATATAAGTTTTGATAATAATAACATTGCTAAGGGTATGGAAAATGATAATGAAGATTTTGATTGTGAAAGTGTATCAAAGATAAGTATGAATGATGATAGTTGTTTAGTTCATAGTGAACAAATTTCTAATTTTTTATCCTATGAGTATCTCAGAGTTTCAGGGAAAGAAATATTAGAAACTCAACACTTCACACATATTAAGTTTGACAAGGAAAATACATCAGATGGTCAAAGTTTTAATACTTATATTTCTGATTTTTCTTGTTCTCCCATATCGCTAGACCACAATCAGATTGAATATGATATGTCAGATTTTGAAATCATCAGTGTTGTTCTAGATTCAATGGATGTGGAGACTCCAGACATGATGTTGAGGCCTAATTGGGATAGTAGTGTGGATTTTGAATCTTGTTCTGATTCTGAATTTTCCATCAAACTATTGAGGGATGATCTTTCATTTGCTCAAGTTTCATATGCTTATGATATATGCTTTAATGTTTTCCCTCCTACCCACCAACAAGCTCTGGATGTGTATCATGCTAATACTTTGCAAAGGTATTGAAGAAGATTTTGATGTGAGTACACAAGCCACTACTGATAATCTTTTTGAAAATCAGAATATGGATCATGATATGGTGGTTCCAAGTTTTGAAGATGATCAAAATTATTTACATAAGATCCCTATTGTTTATGATGAATATGATGGCTCACGTGTTGCTATGGATTCAGATTTTTGTGAGTCAATGATTTTTGTTTAAGCCATGATTTGGAAGAAAGAGACAAATTTGAATATGTATTTTCAGATTTACAAATGATTCAGGAACCAGTGATGGAAAATGTTTTGTTCTATTTAAGAAATGCTAATAGAGCTTGTGATCATTGAACTATCCCTGATTCTTTGCAGATAGATTTTTGTTTAAAAGGTTTCTATTTTAGTTTGCAAAATGCTAATGTGAGAGAACTGTGTTTTGTGGTACAAATTAATGATCAGAAGTTTGATTTCAGCTTTGAGAGAGAGCTGGAATGTTTTCTCATTTAGCAAGTCAGCAATAAGGAAGGGTGTGATGTTTTGATATCATACAATGATCAGCATTCACAGTATTTTGGTGACTCTGTTTTACCAAGTGATGATGAGTTTTTTTATTATCTTTTGTTTGATGTGCTGAAGGAAAGTGACAGTATGTTCAATCAAACACATGCAAGCAATAATTTCAGTTTACCACTGTTGTATGGAGATGAAAACCAAATGTATGATAGAGGTAAGAGCTTAATCAAGTTTGAGGCCTTGGGCCTTTTTTAAATAATTTCCCTGTACGTACAGTTTCTTTTCTTTCAGTTGTGTGTTTTCTTTTAGTAGAGGTTCCCATTTTTTGAGAAGTGTTGTTAGGAGGGAAAGGTGAAAAGAGAGAGAAGATCTGGATTTGATTTTATGAATGGTCTGCTTCTACCATGAGATTATGAAAGTTCTATGCATGCCCACATGGGGCATGTGTCCACAGTCAGAGCCACTGTTGGTACTCAAAAAATACAACATGGGTTTTTGAGTACCTTGGTAAAATTTTGCAGTTTGAAGCCCTTTAAATGTTTTTCATGCATATGTACCCAGCTATCATTTTGAAGCCTGTGAGGTGTTCCAGGTGTTTAACACACTCCATTTAGTATATGCATGCATTCTTTGATGTTATTTTATCATCCTGAATCATTCGATGAAGTCCCATTTTGAGCAAGTGTCAAATTGCACAATTCTGCCCAAGTGTCAAACAGAGTACAGTAGCCCAATTTGCCTTTAAATATCATGTATCTAGAAATGTTTCATGAACCACCACTTTGAGGATGTTTAGTATGCATATCAAAGAACCTATATTCCAATTTTAAAGTCATTTCAAATCCGTTTGATTAGGTTTCAAACCCCTCAAAGTTGGTAGTTTGTTGTTGTCATGCACTTGTGTAATTGTTCAAAATTCTGGAAGGGCTTGTTTGACCATGTCATATCTTTGACCCAGCTAACCCTATTGATAAAATTCCCTTTGCATCATATTCCAGGGGTCAAATACTTCCCATGTTTCAATTTTGAGGTCATGACGAATCTGTTTGCTCAGTTTGCAAATGTGATTCCAAATACAACTTTTGTTGTTTTACAAGTTGTGAAATGTGCAGATTCATCTGTACCCCTGTTCGTGATGTTATAACTTTTGATCCGTGATTAATGAGCCTAAACAAGTTGTACCACTATGTTCTATGATGAAATTACTACAAGTATGCCAAGTTAGAAGTCTTGACGAATCTTTTAGCATACTTTCCCAGGGTCATTCTGTATGCACAAATCACTGTTTCACTGTGTCCCAGTTTGCAATTCTGAGAGCCTATCTTTGCCTGATTGCCAAATGCACCCTGTTATTCGTCATGACCTCAAAATTGTGGAATTATACTCTTTGTATGACAAAGAACAAATACCCATATTTTTGGATCCTGATGTTATGTTTAGCCTAGTTTTCAAAGCCGATTCCAAACCCAGTTTCTATGTTTTTCACTATTCTAAATTATGAACTTATCTAACAAGCTGACTTCGGTGATTACTTGTAATTGGCCATTTGATCTTTTTGGAAAATTGGTTATGGATTCATGTTCCGTGTATGAGGGAAAATCAATGCCCGAGTTTCCAGTCCCTGGAAGTTTCAGTTGGTCAGTTTTTAAAGGCGGTTCCAGAGCTGACTTATGCAGATTTGATGAGTGAAGACAGAATTGGTTTTAATGTGGCCATGTTTGGTCATTGATATCTTTCAGCTCGGATCTCTTCATGAGTTTTCCTCTGACCAATGTACTGTGATGTTGGAAGTTAGTGTGTTTTCTCGGTGGTGCTCTCTTGTTAGGCTATTCAGTAAGTTTTTAAAGCCGCATTCAAGAGCTAGTTAGTGCTATTTGACAGTTTTATAGAAGATGTAAAGAATGAGCATGGTGGTTGCAAAATTGGCATGGTTTGTTCTATCTTTGTTTGAGTAATCACATTTTGTGATGAAATAATTTTCCCCTTACAAGAACAAAACATTAATGGGATCTGGTTTGCCTCTCGGACATCATTGCCTCTCTGTCATTTTTCTAAACAAAACTTTTGGGGCCGTTTCTTTTTGGGGTATTAGATTCCGCCAGGCATCATTGCATGATTTTCTTGAGTGGACTTTTGTGTGAAACATATTTCTCTCTTTGAATGATGCAAATTTCTCTAAGTGTTGCAGCACGGAGGTGATGCTCAGTCTTTCTCACCAGGTTTCCCTTTTTGTGAGGTTTGTGCTATTAATACCAAATGCAAATTCTAGCAACCTATAACATATGTCAATCACCTGGAGATGTATGAAATATAGATACAGTTATGAGGATGCCATTTTGAACTCAAAGTGTGTTGATAGATTTGTACCAGTGTATATCTTATGGCTATAACATTTACAAGAATGGTGAACCTGGGATGAAGACATGTTTTGCATAAATAAAAAATCGGTGCAAAGAAAATAAGAGAATTGCTTGTAGACTAAGTAAAATGTATACAAGGAGATGGGTCTGCTTTTAATTTTGATATGTTGCTTAAAAACTGCCAGCACATAAAAGTAGTGTATGAGCAACAAATTAATGAGTAGTGCATGGCTTTCTTCATGCTCCCTTTCCAAGTAATGGACTGTCTGGAAAATGGAAAGGGGGGCCTATGTTAGACATTGAAGGGGCTGGCAGTAAGAGGCAAATGTGGAGGGGTATGCGCTAAGAAAAGAGGCTTTGCGCAAATGGTAAAGGATTCAGCACATTGATTGATGTCTTGCGCAAGGTAGGTGTACTGTTAATCACATCTCAACTCACACCAATGGAAGAAGAACTCACACAATATGTGAAGATTTCATTAGGAGACTGCCAATTTGGGGTTTTGCACAGAGAAATAAGGCTCACATTAGATTTGTATGGAGGGTGCAAGGTCACACTTCCTAACCTTCATGAAAGGACATTGTAATGCAGACCGGTGCGTGAGTATTGGTGAGTTGAAAAAGAGGCCAGTGCAATGCAAAGTGGAGGTTTCCTATGAAAGAGGGAGCCTCACGCAATTTTGGAGAATTGCATAAACAATAAGACCCATGCGCTAATACATGCCAACCCCTACGCAAACTGAAAGAGAAGGCATTTAGACAGCCCACCCAATGCAAGAAGGTTTTTGGTCTTAATCAAATGTGAGTGCCAACTATTTAGTCACTACATCAGCATTTAGTAACAAGACAAAGAGGGAGTACATGTCTTAAGAATAGTGTCAGCAATAAGAGAAGCCCATGCCTAGAATTGGGACTGCCAGCGTAAGGGATGTTGCCTTGCGCAAGTAGGAGAGAAGGCTGCGAGCATCAATATTGTAAGATGCCCACCTAATCGTAGGCTTGCCTTGCATGAACAATTGTAGCCCCACACAATGAACTAAGACAAGGCTCATGCACTAGCAGTCCTGTGTGAGTGTTAAGGAGGTTGGGAGCCAGTGTTAATGTGAAAGATCAGTACAGATGAATGCAGCTAGTGAAACCCAAGGCTCATGCATATAAAAGAAGTTGTCTGCCAGCACATACAAGATACTTTGGAGCTCAGTGTGAATGCCAGGGGAGGTTGCATGAGGCATGAGGGTGGAGATGTTGTGCAATTAAAAAGAGGTTGCCAGTGCATGACATGATGAATTGGAACTAGCATACAAATATGATGCTTCACGCCATAGAGTGGTGGGAGATTACACAAAAAATTGGAGGCCTGCGCATTACTTTTAAATGGTGTGTGTATGAAGTAAGCCCCTACATGAAAACCAAAGGGGTCCTCTTTCATTCAAAACGGCCAGCTTATGTCCATAGTGGAAGCCTATATAATGACATTTGGGGTATTTTGTTCAAATGAATTGTCCCACATTTACGCAGGGTAGTGTTTTTTAAAATTTTATAACCAAGGACGCCCAGATGTGAAGTAAAGAAAATGAAGTATAAAGCCTATGGTTGTCTCTGCCTTGTGGGCCCACCTTGGGGTTTGTGCCAATTGGGAGAGCTGAGGTATTTTATTGAAAGTCTTTAAAAACACTATCAAGCATTGTCCCACATTGATCCCAATTGGGAAGTTATAATGAATAAATGCAAGTTTGAGCACATAGTGAAATAGATTGAGGGAGAGGAGGCTCTGCCCACATGACCAATTAGAGGTGCCTCAATTTTTTTTCCAGCGCGCCCGGGGAAAATATTTTTTGTAGACGAGTGATGGCGATGGTTGGGCGAAATGGACACGTATCATGAGGTCGCGTGTTCGCGAGAAGGAACCGGCGGTTAGGCCAAAATTGAGCGACTTGGAAATGTAGTTAGTCGCCAAATCTTGGCACTTAAGGCTGACATCCGGTGACCTAGATGGTGGTTAGTCACTAGGTCATTTAATCTTGGTGGTTAAGTGTTTGAGATGTGGAGATCGCGAGACTGCCTAGTCGCTAGGTCGCTAGAAGCAGATCTAGAGACTTGGAGACTAGTGTATTTGCCAGGTCGCCGGATTTAACCATAGTTAAGAAGATCATTAGGAGATTTATAGACTAAGGTATTCTCCAAGTCTTTGAAGGAAACCATGGTTAAGAGATAACTCCAAAGATTTGGAGACTAATGTAGTCTCCAAATCTCCAGATAAGTAGGGTTAAATGTGAGTTTACAAAGCCAGTTCGAGCAACCAATCAGAGCATGACACATGGCGAGTTCTAGTGGCATGTGCAAATTTAAAAGTTTATAAAAGATTTAAAAAATCATAAAGTTCAAACCTTGGGATAAATTCAAAATTTGTCATGCCAGGATCCTGCTCAAAGTTTTAAATGTTGCAGATTCATTTTTTAACCAAATATAGCCGTATAATATCTTTCCAAAAATGCCAGAAGATGACGGATGTAATGATGGTGGAAAGAATTAGATTTGATTGAATTTCTAAGAGCGATAAAGGATTTTTCATCCAAGGTCAAATGTTGGAGAGATATTTTATTCCAAACTTGATTGATTTTGCAGAACTGACAGAGGGAATGAATCTAATATAATCAGATTTGCATGGTGAAAGGATAAGAGGGTATAGAGCATAAAATCATATTTTAGAGAAGATAACAGACAAAGTAAATCAGATGATATCAAATTTTAAGTAGTGGTAGTTGTTTTCAGAGGATGAGTGCTTGAGAAGATTTGATTCCAGGGGAGAGAGAAAGCAAGTGAAATCAGATAGAGAAGATAGGTGTTGATCCAGCATGACTTTTAGGGTTTCTTCTTCTTCTTTTTATTCTTCTTCCCATCTCATTGTTAGGGGTTCCTGTTCCTGGAGGGTTCCTATACTTTCTTTGTTGAGAGCAGGTCCCTTGATGATGAATATTGAAAATACAAGTTTTGTAGACTAGACTTCTCATTTTGAGTCTAAGGTTTTGAGTAAAGAGCTTTTGTATGTATTGATACACTTTTCATGAAATACAATACAATTTCTATCCTATTTTGTTATTGTCTCTTAGTTTTGTGTTTGTTCTTGTATGTTTTTATTTTGTAAGGCACATAAAAACATACTAGTTGTTAGGAAATTACTCTAATTGTTTCATGAGTTTCTTTCAAGGAAAGGATTAAATCCTCATGTGCAATTTCAGAGAATGAACACATTTGTTAAGATCTTGATGATAGCAATCTAAGACTGAGAGGATAGTTTGTAAGGCATTCTGTCTAAATTGTATGTAGTTTGCAAGGCACACTACCGTATTTCCTTGAAATCTTCCTGTGCATTTATATTCAGACTCTTTTGCCCAAAGGATTAGGCACTGGTCTAACTTTTGTTCATGCAATTACCTTTCTGTCATCAAGCACAAAATTTCATTACCATTTCCTTTATGTTTTTAAGTTCATGCATACTATGAAGGGACTGTATCCAGGTGATACAGTTCACATTTGCTAATTCCTTGAAGAGGGATTCCAGAGGTTAACCTTCCTTGAGTTGTACTCATAAAAAGAAGGATTCACTTCATTATACCACTATTCATGTTGTTACATCTATAATTTCCTTTGTCATATTCTGTATCAGGATGTTCTCAGCTATTTACATAATCATCTTTCATTGAAGTAGTTTGAAATAACACAATAGCATAACAATGAAGAACCTAATCCACTAATCAAAAGCTTACTTGAAATATAGTAACCTATCATAGGCAATAATGGTCTGAGTCCTATGGAGCTTGAAGCAGAAGGAGGATCTTATCCAATCCTCATTAATTAGGCTTTTCTTGAAAACTTGGAGTCCTTTTTAACTGAGAATAAAGCCCATACATTTGTCAAGTTTGATCCTACAAGAAAAATCTCTAACAAATCCAAGATTTATTCACTAAATTGAAATCGTTAAGGCTGTAGTTAAAATGACATGGAATTGAAAAGAAATATGAACAACTGATTCTTAGTATTCTCTCTAAAATAAGTTCAGAATATTTTGTGTTTGTTTCTGCCTTCTATGATACTAAGGGTGCACTTGATACTCAATTCACCATACCATCTTTAGATGATTTTGTTGTCAATCTCACTCGGGAAGAGGACAGGGTAATCTATATGGGCACCCTTAAGTCCTCTAACTCACATGCTTTGGCTGCCAACCAAGGCACAAAAGAACAAAAAGGAAAAAGTAGTGACAACAATAGTAAGGATAAGATACAAAATAATAACAAGGAGAAGAAGGATTAGTTATTGTTTGCTTCAAAAGAAACTAATAAGACACAATCTTCCAAGGGCAAAAAGCCTAAGAAAGAGAAGGTCCAATGTGCATATTGTAAAAGTCCTGGTCATGATGAACATAAATGTCTAAAGAAACAAACTGATCACTTGACACGTATTCTTGAGAAGAATAATACCAGTATTCTTGAGTCTATCAAATAGAGTTCCAATGAGGGGTCTAACAAGGAAAAATAAAATAGCAAGGGAAAAGGAAAGGGAAAGGCCCTTGTTGCAATTGCTTCTTCACCATCCACCTAGGTTCTTGATTTGGGTACTTCGCACCACATGGCTTCATCTAAGGAAGAAATTGTATCTTTGTAGCCATGTTCTATGCCTTCTATTTTTATGAGTGATGACATTCCTATTGAGGTGTGTGCAAGAGGGTTTGTTAATATTGGGGATGGAATATTCAATGATGTTCTTTGTGTGCCCTCATTAACAACTAATCTCCTATTGGTATACCAGATCACTCACATAGGTTCACGAAAATGGGCTGAGTTCACTCCTGATTCAGTGGAAATTGTGAGTTACACAATGGTTCTATTGTTGTAGTTGGGAGATAAGATCATTAATCAAGGCTCTATCTATTTTCTCACTTTGTTTCTGATTCTCCTTCGATTATTTTTCTCACTCATTCTAATGATGTGAGTAGATTATGACATGAGCGGTTTGGCCATCTAAATTTTTTCTACTTGCATCAGCTCAACCAGTAGAGCATTGTCACAGGATTGCCTTCAATTCAGTTTTCAGGTGGTGTTTTCCAAGGTTGCATTCTTGGTAAGCATCCTA
This sequence comes from Chamaecyparis obtusa, assembly GCA_027943335.1. Lineage (NCBI taxonomy): Eukaryota > Viridiplantae > Streptophyta > Pinopsida > Cupressales > Cupressaceae > Chamaecyparis > Chamaecyparis obtusa. The sequence goes on along the minus strand of BSBK01009573.1, from coordinate 201,070 downwards.
AGGAAAATTTTGACAAAGGTAAGGAATGGAGAGCTTTATAGATAATGGAGTTAGCTCACAGTGATTTGGTTGGTCCATTTCAACATCATTCTTTCAATAGGACCTGATATGTCCTCACATTCATTAATGACTTTTCTCAATATACTTGGGTGTACTTTCTCAAATAAAATTCAAAGGTATTTGATCATTTTCAGGACATTAAAACTTTTGTAGAGAAGCAATCCAGGAAAGTCGTCAAAGTTTTGCACACTGAAAATGGTGGTGAGTATTTCAACCATCATTTTGAGAGGTATTGTACTTCATAGGGGATTGATTTGCAACATTCAGTTCCATACAATCCTCGATAGAACAATGTTGTAGAATAGAAGAATAGATCCTTTAACGAAATGGAGAACTACATGATTCACTCCAAATCTCTTACACCATAGTATTGGGCAAATGCCATTAACTATGCTTGTTATATCCAAAACTATGTTCGTCACTGAGCCTTGAAGGGAGTCACTCCTTTTGAATCTTGGAGCCGTCGGAAACCATCAGTTAAGAACTTTTGAGTTTTGGTTCTCCTGCATGGGCCCACATTCCTACAGAGAAACCTTGCATATTTGTAGGTTATCCTGATGTTGTGAAGGGTTATTAGTTTCTCCACCCTACTACACATGAGTTGTTCATTGAGAGGAGTTTTCAGTTTGAGGAGGGCTCTTCGAGCTGACTTTTTATCACTTCTCCAACTCCTTCTACTTTGACATTGGAGTCACTTCGGATACATGATATTAGAGGAGAGCGCAGACAAGATAGTTACTAATGTAAATAGGGAGGTTAGTATCAATGAGCTTAGAATCTTCTTATTCCTAATATTTCTATTTTGGAGACCATATCAGTAGACTTAGACCTTGGTCTTAAGTCTAACATGGGATTCACTCCTAATGGGTGACATAGTGGAGATATAAATATGCATACAATAGATGGCATGATCAATGTTGAGGAGACAATAAAGAAGAATTGGGAAGCTGAATTCCAAGTATGAAAGGTGAACTTCAATGATGTACTTAAGAAATTAAGTACATAATTTTAAATTTAGAATTTTAATTGTATATACAATTTTTTTTCTAGAACCTTTTTCATTGATGTCAAAGGGGGAGTGTAGGCAGTAAAAACAGTGCATATATATGGAGTCATAAGCATAGTTAGCAGCAATTATGTACTTCAATAATTTTGCACTTTTGTTTGTGTTGATGTTCTACACTTAGTCATTTTTCACTAAGTGTTGCCATCAATGCCAAAGGGGAAGACTATTGGCAAGTGGTCAACATTGGATTTCATGCATGTTTTCATTTATGGAAACACTTATCCCCATGATCACCGTAAGACACAAGAACACAACTTTTTGATAGGAAGTGAAGTGAAAAATGCCAAAGTCCATAGTCAAACACAGGAAGATAGGTACAATGTTGTGGATTGAAAAGATTCTACAAGATGAATTGTGGCATGAAAAGTTACAGGATGATTTATTGATGTATGGAAGAGATCTATGTGTGAGCACACATGTTTTAGATGCACGGTTTTAGAGATGTAGCTCTATGATTACAGTTACAAGTAGAGAATGAATCATCAGTGTTAGCATGAATTATAATGGTATTCCTATGGGGTAGGATCCTAGTAATGATGGACACATGTTACAGTGACTATTTGTTGCACTCATGATAGAGTTTGTCATTAATGTTAACATATGTTATTGACTAGTTGTTTAGAAGCCTCCAGACAGATTGCAGAGAATTGTACAGACACAATACTAATAATTACAATGTGCCAACTTATAGGAAGACTCTTCCTAATGTCTTGGGTCACCATCCATGATCGCAAATGATTATGAGTTGATCGAATAGAGTTATCATTGATTTATTGATAATTGTTTCTCAAGAGATAGAAATTGTGAGTCTCACAGAGTTGATTACAAAACTGTGTGAATAGAACTCATGTTTTTTTGAGTCATGATGTGAGAATATAGGTTCATGTTGTACACTATCTTGAGAGCTTATTGTGATCATATGGATTTATGATCACACAGGTGACATTAGCAATTGAATGTGTATTAGTGAAGACATATTTGGAGGCTAACTTGGAACACATTTCAAGTTATGTGATATGCAAGCTTAATTTATGGATATAAATGATAAATTAATGTAATCATTATGTTGTAACATTGTAAGAGGTTTCATGTGCATCTTCGCATGGGCCCATTTGTATCTTGTAACTAATATTTATCCTATAAAGACTGACTTGGATATGATTATAGTAACTTGTATATAAGGATTGAAATCCTTGGAAAATAAGTGTGCGACATAAAGGATAATTGCATATGCAAGATGCAGAGGTGAATGCGATCTTGAGGATGAATTGGATATTGTTTAAAGAAAAATAGTTGTGCACTTAGGCACAAGGTGAAGTTTTCTTGGAAGTGGTTGAGTACTGGAAGTAGTTTTAGACTAGAATTATCTCATTCTTGAAATTGTAAGGTTTGGAGAACCTCAGGGTGGCCTTAATTTCCTTTAACAGGGTTGGACTCCTAGAAGGGTCAATTCCTTAATTGGGATCACATTATAAAGGCTCCTAATAGGGTCTATCCTTTAACCAGGACCTACCTATTATAATACTTAGCTCCTAAAAGGGTCTAAAATCCTACCAGGATTATTATACTCATAGTGAAAAAAATTGTGGGTACCATCCCCACTAGGGTTTTTCCCTTAACAGGGTTTTCCTTGAGAACAAATAACAGTGTTCATGTGTATGTTTACTATTGTTGCATTTAGTTTTCAGTTTAGTATTTTGTTTTGAAGTTAAGATATAAAATTGTCATCAACTGATTCACCCCCCCTCCCCACCTCTCAGTTGATTAGGACATTGTTATTCCAATAATTGGTATCAAAGCTTTGGTCCTCAATCAAGAAAAGCCTAACATCTTGAGGTAAAGATTAGGATGGACTTATTCAGAAAGGAGAGTCCTAAGTTTGATGCAAAAAATTTTGACACATGGAAGAAGAAGATTAAGAATCATCTAATGTATATTGGATTGGAATATTGTCTCATTACCAAGAAAGATGTGTTTATTATAAAGGAGGAAGACCTTGAAAAACATACTACCACTGAAGAAGAAAGGAAAAGCTTTGTGTAATGTTGTTGCAAAGGAAGAATTGGTTAATACACTCTGTGATGGTGAATTCATAGAGGGAAAATATCCAACAAAGGAAAGTGAGATCTGGAAAATATTAGTTTCACTCTATGAAGGAGATGAATACACTAAGCTCGCAAAGTTACAAAATTGAAGGACAAAACTGGAGACAATAAAAAGTAAGGATGATGAAACAATAAGTATTTATGTTTAGAGAGTGTCTGAATGTGTAATTTGGAATCAAAAACAATGGAAGTACTTATACAGAAGATGAAATCATAGCAAAAGTTTTGAGATCTGTAACTCCTCCCTACAAACCAAAAGTTATTTCTTTGGAGGATACTATACCACAATAAAAAGATTTCACCAAAGAAATGTTAGTGGCTAAGATAACTACCTTTGAGACCGCACAGTTAAAAGATGTAGTACCTAAGATGGAGACAACATTTAAGGAAACTATTCAGAGAACTGGATCTACTGAAGGTGGATCTAGCAGAGTCAACAAGCACAATGAAGATCTTGGAGAATATGATGGAGAATGGGAGGAAATTAAGAGGCTAGACAACCAAGTAGATGAGAAGATCATGGCCCTGATCACCACAAGAGAAATGAAAGGCAAAGGTTAGTTTGAAGGAATATTACCCTTGAAATGTTTTAACTGCAATAAGGTTGGTCATTTTGCATCTAGATGTCCAACTAGGATACCTAATCATAGGCCTAAATATAGAAAATACAAGAATGATAAGGAATGTTATTATGCTAGTGATGGATTTGAAGATTTAGATGATGAATTCAATGATGTGCTAGGTTTTGTTTCTATCAAAGAAGAGGATCATGTCTATGAAGAAAAAGCCCAAGTTTCTCATGTTGACAGCAAAAATGATTGGATAATTGATAGTGGATGTTCGCATCACATGACTGATGACATGGATAGATTCATTCAGCTAAAGAAGTTTGATGGTGGTGTTGTAAGATTTGGTGATAACACTCCTGGAATGATTGTTGGTAAAAGATTAATTACTTTATCCGGAAAGACTAACATTGACGATGTACTATTTGTGGATGGCTTAAAAAATAATTTATTGAGTGTTGGACAACTTGTGGATAAAGGTGTATGGTGAAAAAGTGACCACACTTCTATGAATCATTACATTCAAGGACACTCAACAATAAGGCCTCAAAAATTGATCCATAGCTCTCTATGCATGGAGTTGCAAGATTTGTAAAATTGCTCTCAGCTAGAGCTATAAACTCATGACCTTGCTAGTCAACCACACAATGAGAGATTCAAATGAAGACAAGGGCAAGAATGCCAATATCCCCAAGAAATCAATATGGATGCAATGCAATGCAAACTAATCTATGAGAATGAAAGATGCAAGCTATGCTATGAAAGGAAAATACAAGTGTTACAAATCCTCCTATTAAGCTATGTGAGATTAATCTATTACATAAAGGAAATCTATACTAAAAATGCCATGATTATGCAACTATGATATAAGAAAACAAGCTAAATGAAATGCAACAACAATGTCTTCAAATCTTGAATGCAAGAATGTCTTCAAAAAGCTCCAAATGACCTAGAAAACCTGCAACATAACATTAGCATAAAAACCTAAGATATGAAAATGAAGGAGAGAGCTCTCCTTTTATAAGAAATGAGATGAAAATGGACCATTGAGATTAAGAGGCAAAAGACTTAATCAATGGTGGAGAAAAAAAAAAGCTTGATCCTTGTAGACAAATATCGTCCAATAGGAAAATAGGAGTTGACTTTAGTGTCCATATGAGACAAAAAGTACTTTTTCTCTTTTTTATAAAATAAGAATAATGCTTTATTTGTGCAACATAGGATAAGAAGAAAAGTGGGCATTTTTTATTTAAATAAAAAGGGAGGAAATTCCTTTTAATTAAATAAAGGCTTAGGATAAAGTGATTTTATTATTTAATTAAAAGAGATTTTTAATTAATTAAAAGGGAGCATGTTCTCTTAATTAAATAAGATTTTTATTTTTTTCTCTTTTAAATTAAATAAGGCTCAAACCTTAGAAAATATTGAATTGATTATGATTTGATCAAGGAAATTGATATAATTGATATTGTTGATATTTGAAAATATTGATTCAGGGATTTGATAAATTGCTAAATGGGGGCCCAAAGTCTAGGCGACCATTTTAGGGTGCATACATTTGCCCCTCTTTGACTAATCTATGATCATTTTGGGAACACATGCAGTCAAAGAAGAATTGAAATGTGAGATCAATTTGGGATCACAAAACAACACAGATGTGTGTTCGATGGATGGGAACACATCAGGACAAGAATAAGCATAAGCTGAAAGACAAGACCAACACCATCACTGCTAGGTGCAAATCAAGCCTTAGACAAAACTATCACCGTCGTTGCTAGGCAATAATCAAGTCTAAAAAATAGGAGATAAAAATTGAAAGACAAAATCACCACCATCATTGCTAGGTGATAATCAAGTCTAAAAATAAGAATCTCAAGCTAAGCTAAATGATAAAGCTGAATCAAAGATGAAAGCTAATAGGTATTGCCCCCTCGGAATCAAAATCAAAATCAGATAGAGGAGAACAACAAATTGATAAACTTGATCAAGTCATAATAAATCATAATCGAAGGATGGAGCATGATAGGATAACCATCAAACAGTAAAGATATGCCCCAGGTTGATAAGGTTTGACTAAAAAAGATATAGGATAAAGATTAAGTCAAACCTCAGAGAGAGGAAGCAAAAGGAGTGAATGAAAGACTAGAAGTTTGGAAGACATGGAAAGGAAGAAATTCCATCGAAGATCGAAGAATTATGCCTCAAAAGGTTAGTCAACTACATAGAAGAATGAGAAAGCTTGGAAATGCGACTCGGATTTCAATTTCAAGTCTGAAAGTGGATAGAAAATGATGTGATATGAAAGACCAAAAATGAAAGATATGATCAAGAAGAATCAAAAAATGAGCACAGTTGACCAACTAGTCCATAGATGATAAAAAGGAGAGCTCTCTCCATATGCAAGATGAAAAAACTAAACTATGATGAACCTAAGAATGTAAGATACTATGAAAGTGGTTGACTTGTAAGGTCACAATGCTTATAGACATCTAATTATCATCATTGAGCATTATTGGTAGCATCGTAAGATTATACAATGCACACTAGCATAACTATGTGGATATGAATATGATCTTTATCAGATAGAAATGTGGAAATCCCACTTGGGCATCAAAGACATGGAGGTCAAGATGACTAATGCAGTGAGATTACCTAAGTTTGATATGGTGAGATTATGCTTGTATCAAGACTCATGAAAGTCAGGATAACTAGAAGCATGCACTCGCAAAATAGTCAAGGATAATACCTTGTCAATCCATAGTGTCAAGTAAGACCAACATAAATGCTCATGACAGTTAGGACCAACAAAATATACCCACAAGCAGATAAAGAAATAAAACATGTTCTCATACCCTCAGTCTTCTAGCTATGCATCATCGAAAACTTCTCAGGGAGAGACCACTCATCAAAGAAATGCTCATAGACAACACACAAAGAAAAATAAAGTCAACATATCTCAACGAGTTGATTATTTAAGTGCGTGTGTGTTGGTCATAGAGTCAAACTTTGAGTATCACATTTGCAAATGAGCAATGTTGCATCATACTAGACTGTTGGGTAAGACATGTGATAAGCGTTAAGAAACACTCGACACAAGGGTAGTGTTGAGAAACACTATTTGGGGTGGTGTTGAAAAACACCGGTTTGTGAAATGCCCCAAGAGACAAATGCACCTAAAGGACCTATGCTAACAGGTATGCCCCCAGACAAAAGTAAAGACCAATTCCAGACTGAGGCAACAAGGTCAAGTCATGATGAAGAATGGCTAAGTGTCGAGGACGCATGCTAACAAATAGGAGTGCAAAGGCCTCAAGTAGTGCATGTTTCCAGGTTTTCACCACTTGGAGATTTTCTTTTTTTCTTTTTTTTTCTTTTTTTGTATTTTTGCTACCAAGGCGCCTGTTTCCAAGTTTTCACCAAGGCACTTTTTCTATTTTTTTTGAATTTTTTGCATTTTTTTTTTTGTGTTTTTTTAGGACTTTTTATGCTTTTTAGGATTTTTTCAGCATCATATATCAATTTTTTTGGTATTTTTTCAAGATCATAAAATATGTACAAAGGATGCCCCCAGATAGGATGGGCATCAAGGATAGAGCTTCTTTAGGTGCAAAATGTTGATGGGCTCAGGGAGCTGTTCTCCATCTTCATTTGACAGTAAATATGCACCTGTACCAAAAGCTGTTGTAATAATGTATGGTCCAAGCCAATTAGGTTTGAACTTGCCCTTTTGTTCTTTGTTCTGTTGATTCTTAGGGTTCTCTCTCAAAACAAGATCACCTATCTGAAATTCCCTAAGGCGAACCTTCTTGTTGAATGCTTTGGACATACACTTCTAATATACTCTCATGTGATCAAAGGAAGCCTTACGCTTCTCATCTAGAAGTTCTAGTTCTTGTAACCTCATGGCATGGTAATCCTCATCTATAATCAAACCTTTGAGAGAGATTCTAAGTGAAGGTATCTCTACTTCTAAAGGAAACACTGCTTCAACACCATAGGTAAGAGAAAAAGGAGTAGCTCCTGTAGGTGTACGAATGCTAGTTCTATAGGCCCATAGTGCCGGATTGATTTGTAAGTGCCAATCCCTACCATTCTTGTGTATTGTTCTATGAAGGATTTTAAGAATGGTTTTATTAGAGGCTTCTGCCTATCTGTTTCCCTATGGAAAATAGATGGAGGACCAATGTTGCTTAATTTTAAACTTCTTACATAAATGCTTTAGGTCCTTGTTCTTGAATTGACCTCCATTATCAGTAATAATCTCAGAAGGCACTCCAAATCGGCAAATAATATGATTCAGAATAAATAGGGAAACTATTTTTCCTCAGGCAATAGAAAGAGGGACTGCCTCTACCCATTTCATGAAATAATCAGTAGCTGTGATGATAAACTTATGTCCACTTGATGAGTTGGGGTGAATTTTCCCAACAAGGTCAAAGGCCCAACACTGAAATGGCCAATGAGAAATAGAAGGAATTAGCTCCCTCCCTGGAGCATGAATTAGGTTTCCATGTTTTTGACATTTCTCACAAGATTTAGAGAAAGCTACTGCATTAGTTTGCATTGTGGGCCAGTAATACCCCGCCCTAAGCAACCTTCGGGCCATGGAAAGACCATTAGAGTGTCCACCACAAATGCCCTTGTGAATGTCAACTAACGCTTGGTCAGATTCCTCCTTTTCCAAGCACCTAAGAAGTGTCCCATCTAAACCCCTCCTATATAAATCACCAGAGATAAGGGTGTGGTGAGAGGCGTTACAGATGAGGTTTTGGTGTTCAGAATGGTTGAAAGTGTCAGGGATGATGCCATTGCATAGATATGAATAGATAGCACCATAGCGGGAAGACTCATGTGTGACAAGGGTACAAATGACATTGCTTTCAGATGAGTCAAATATGGGGTGGTGTAGCTATTCCACCAGTAATTGAAATCTGGATTCATGTATTCCAACTGTAGGAGTGAAGCTAATGTAGCCATAGCATTTGTAGCTTTGTTTTCTACTCTAGGGATCTGTTGAAATGTCACAAAGGTAAAGTAATGTCTGAATGAATCAACCATCTTTTTGTAAGGTATCAATTTATCATCTTTGGTTTGATACTCCTTATTGACTTGGTTGATAATTAATTGTGAATCTCCAAAGACATGCAACTCTATTATGTTCCATTCTATAGCTAGTTTGAATCCATTGGTTAATGCTTCATATTCTGCAATATTGTTTGTACATGGGAATAAAATTTTGTAGGATTTTGGTATATTATACCCATGAGGAGAAACAAACAATACTCCCGCACCTGATCCATTTTGCATGTTGGAACCATCAAAGAACATCTTCCAAGTGTGAGTGGTCATGTATAGAATGTGTTCATCTGGGAACTCAACCTGAATAGGCACACTATCCTTAACTGGAAAATCAGCTAACTGATCAGCAATAGCTTGCCCTTTTATGGCCTTTCTCTCAATGTACTCTATATCAAACTCAGATAAAACCATCATCCACTTAGCAAGTCTACCAGTGAGGGAAGCCTTACTAAGAAAGTACTTAAGAGGATCAATTTTTGCAACCAAATGTATAGTATGAGCAAGCATATAGTGTCACAACTTTTGGGAAGCAAAGACTACTGCAAGACAAGACTTATCAATGTTATTATAATTGATCTCATAAGATACTAGAGTATGACTGATGTAGCATATGGCCCTTTCTTTCCTAGTGTCATCTAATTGAGCCAACAATGCCCCCAAGGAAGACTCTGTTGCTAAAATGTACAAAATCAATGGTTTCCCTGGAATAGGAGGCATCAAAATTGGAGGATTAGCCAAATCCTATTTTATTTGATCAAGGCTCTTTTGGCAATCCTCATTCCACACACATGTGACTCCCTTGTGCAATGTTTTATTGAAAGGTTGTGCTATATTTGCAAGTTGTGAAATAAACCTCCATATAGATTGGAGTCATCCTTGAAGACTTCTCATTTGACTTATGTTCTTTGGAGGTGGCATATCTAAGATGGCTTGGACTTTTTCAGGATCAACCTCTATTCCTTTCGCTAAAATTATGAATCCTAGAAGTTTACCTAAGGTAACTCCAAATGCACACTTTTTCGAATTCAATCTAAGTTGAAATTGTTCCATGCGATCTAGAATCATTTCCAAATCATCGAGGTGTGTATCCTATTTCCTAGATTTAGCCAAGGTATCATCCACATAATCTTCCATGTTCTTATGTATCATATGATGAAAAATTGTGGTCATAGCTCGTTGGTATGTTGCTCTCGCATTCTTTAGGCCAAATGGCATGACGTTCCAACAATAGGTTCCCCATGCACATGTGAAAGCTATTTTCTCTTGATCTTTGGGAGCTATTTTAATCTAGTTATATCTGGAAAACCCATCCATTAAGGAATATATCTCATAACCCGCCGTCATATCCACTATCATGTCTATGTTTGGGACTGGAAAGTCATCCTTTGGGCATGCTTTGTTGAGGTCTCTGAAGTCTATGCAAATGCTAATGGACCCATCATGTTTTGAAACTGGAACAATATTGGAGATCCACTCAGCATAGTCAATAGCTCGAATGAATCCTGCGCGTAAGAGCTTTTCTAATTCAGCTTTAACAAGAAGAGCTACGTGAGGGTGCATTTTCCTCAACCTTTGTTTGATCAGTTTTATTCCTAGAGCTATAGATAGATGATGCATAATAAGATCAGTGTCAAGCCCTGGCATATCAAAATATGTCCAAGAAAAGTTGATTTTTATCTTTTGCAAAAAACTTTGTATATGCCTCTTTTTCTTCAACTGATAGAGACTGAGCTAGGTGCACTATTTGGGGAGCCTCTTCTGTATTCAAATTCACTGGTTGTGTGGGCTCAATGAGAACTAATGACCTATCTTGGAAGTAACTTGGCAAGTTATTAAGTACCCCATCCTTAGGCACCTCAAAGAGGTTTTCACCCTCGGATATGTCATTTATTTTTACTATTTTGGGTTCTGATACCACCACAAAGTGGTTTTCGCCATCAGAACCATCTTTCTTTTTTTCTTTTTCTTTTATTTTTAGACTAAGGTACTTAATATCAGGCTCCATAATACTTGTTGTTGGTTCAATGGTGGAAGAGACTACGGGTTCAAGAGCATTTAGATAATAGGCAATTTCATAGTCATTTTGAAAGTTTAAGAGCTGAGGCCCTTGGTGATGTTGAGACCAATCAATTAGGTGGAAATGAACAAGGGGTAGGTCAATGACTATTTCAACATTGTGTATGTGGAAGGTGTTATCTCTGGTGACCATACAATTGGGATTCATCAAGTCTCCTTCTAAGATACCTAAATCAAGATTTATCCTACCAAACAAAGCATCGTCCACTAAGGAAATTCAAGGAGTCCAATCCTCTAGTCCTACACTAGGCTCGTTGGTCACATCGGGTTGAGTACTATAAGTATGGACAACATCCATGTCCAAATCAACTGTTGCATCTAAAAGTGAGTCCCATTTGAACTCATGTGAGTCTGTCTCTAAATCATTATTTGGGCCTCATGATGTAGAAGCCTCAAGGTTAGGAAAGGTTTCCCTTTCTCTAGCACTAGCATTGTTACTATCTGTCATAGCTAGGATAGCAAGACTTTCCATTATCAATCTAGCATTCATATAGTCACTATCCATTGCAGCTAGGATAGTAGGACTGTCAATTATCAAATCTTTTGAATCTCCCCAAAGGAGATTTGTTGAAGGCACCCAATCATCAGACATGTCTTGCTGATTAGAGAGATTAGGTGTTTAGTCTGAGTCATTGTCACTATCTGTCGTAGCTAAGAATGGGACACTTTTTTGTTTCTTATTTGCAAAACCTAAGCCAACTATTGACTTAGTCCTTCATCCAAAAAGGGCATGGTTAAGAGGTTCAACTTTGGCATCCAACCGATGACTAAGGGGACCATATCCTAGATAACCCATATTCTTGACCAATGTATACCCTCTCCTATAAGCTCGAGGTGAAGGTGCAAAATCCTCATTATGTCAGTATTTCTCCTCTCAGTAAATCCAGTCCCTAACGACAACCTCTTCTTTTTCCTCTTGAATTGGAACTAAGGATTCTACAAACTTGTCAAACAATGTCATGGCTGAAGATGAGGGTTTCATATCTTGAGAAGATTTGCCATAAGACCTAGGGGAAATTGGCAATTTTTTCAATGAATCAATTTTGTAATCCCCCATGCCAAGATCCATAGCTTTGAATTTGTCTTTGTATTGTTCAAATGTAGTATCAAAAGTGTTAGCCTCCCTATTCAAAGGAATGTGAGACCTTGCTGAAATTGTGTTGACTGACAATGTGCTATCCCGGGGTATGCAAACTTCTTCTCCATTGTAAGGGAACTTCACACATTGATGATAAGTAGATGGGACTGCTTGCATCTCATGTATCCAAGGTCTACCCAACAAAATATTGTAAGCCAAAGGACCGGCATCAACAATTTGAAACAAAATATCTTTCTCTACAGGACCAATTTGGATAGGAAGAACAACCAATCCTTTAGAACTACATTCTGCTTCATCATAAGCCTTGATAGTTATCTTCTTCCTTGTGTCAATGACTTCTTCTAAATAACCCAAGGCCTTCAATAATCTCAAAGAACAAATATTAAGCCCAACACCCCCATCTATCAACATGCACCTAATACGGGTCTTGTAGATCATAACCTCTATATGAAGGGCCAAATTGTGTGGGTGGCTTAATAACTTGTCATCTTCTTCTAAGAATGTAAGGTAGTGAGGGCTAGCCAAGTGGTTGACCATATTTTGGAATTGATCTACATCTATATCATTAGGGACATTAGCCGCTCGCAAGGCATCCTCAAGGACACGCTTCTGCTTAGGGGACAATTCCAAAAGCTCAAAGATTGAAATCTACACTAGTGTATGTTGTAATTGGTCAACAAGATTATAATTCAACTCAGGACCAACAACAGATTTAGGAAGAACACCTTTTGACACTAGTTTCTTAGACTTACTAGAGTTAGGACCTCTAATAAAAATGGGAGCTTGAGACTGACTCCTAGTGACTGCATTGAGGGGTTCAGACATCCTTTGTGAGTGAGGACCTCTTAGTACCACAACGGGTCCTTCATTAGGCATAGGATTTGAATCCACATCATATCCATAAGGTTCTTTCCCTCTCATCATGTTGACATTATCATCAACAACTTCAAGCATATTAATAACATTTTCAGCATTTGTGTAGGTGTAGTTGATAGCAGCCTTGCCATTCTTGTTGTTAGAATTCTCTCCTTTCTCATATTTGGGCAAGGGTTCTTTAAAATATTTGTGATCTGCATTAGTGGTTAAACCATAAACTTGTAATCTTCCACTTTCAATAAGATCTTAGACAAGATGCTTAAGTTTAAAATAATTTTCTATATCATGTCCAATTCCATTGTGAAAGACACAGAAAGCCTTCTCATCCCACCAATGAGGTTTAGGATCTGGTATACTGAACTTTGTAGGATCCTGAGGTTGTGCCAAATTATGAGCAATTAACATCTTGAAAATATCTACATAGGAGTCCCCAAGTTTGGTAAATTGTCTCTTTTCTATTTTAGGTCTCCCTTGATACTTGGGTTTATTTTCTTGTTGTGTTGAAGATGTTTGCATCTTCATGGCTTGGACTGCATTAGAGAGATTAAGAACTCCTTCATTCTTAGGTTGTGATGAGTCAACAACTCCATCATTGACCACTTGCTTATTCTTATTCTAATAGGAATTCTTTTTGTCCTTATTACCATTATTATTGTTGTTTTGGCCATTGTTGTTATTAGTTGTTTTGGCCAAAATTCCTTTTTCTTTTAGGACATCCTCTATGTGACACACCACTTCTACCATGGTATCAAAAGAATTAAATGGGATCTTCCTTACTTCATACCTTAATTCCAGTACCAAGTTTCTCACAATGATGTCTATTCTTTCCTCCTCAGGAATTGTCCTTGGATATTCTGAGCACAAACGTCTCCATCTTTGTAGAAAGATAACAAAGGATTCCCCTTGATTCTGCTTGAGTTTGCACAAATCAAGTATGGTGACTGACCTTGATAATTTGTAAGAAAAATGTTGAACAAATCTTTCCACAAGCTCTCTAAATGTCTTAACTAGAGGAGTAAGGTTAGTAAACCACTCCATGGCTTGACCCTTGAGACTCCTTGGGAATAATCTCATCAAGTAGGAGTCTTCATGGTGAAAAGAAAAGCTCATTATGTAGAATTGTCTAACATGGTCGTGAGGGTCACCAACGCCATCATATTTGTCATAGGTTGGAAACTCAACTTTCTTAGGAAACTCAACTAACACCACACTCTTGTCAATTGGGTTGGGACATATGAAGTCCAAATTAAATGTGCTCTTAGGAGCCCTCATCCTTTCTATATCCTTTTGAAGTTGTTTGATCACCTCATTAGTTGATGGATCTTGCTTCTTTACCTTTCGGTCCACATCAAAATTATATGGGACCTTAGCACCTTTGTTGATGAGACTTTCTAGGAACTGATCCTTGTTTTGTTCCACATACCTTTCTACATATGTTTGAAAGGATGGTTCTTGTTGTATAGTCATACAATCTATATGATCAAAGTTGGCATAACTTCCTACATGTTGTGAGTCATGATGTGCTTGTTGGGAGGGTTGCTTTGAAAGTCTAGGAGGTGACTGTCTCCTATGGTGATCATATCTTGAAGTCCCTCTACCTCTAGGACTTGGGGATCTTGAGGGTATCCTTGACCTTCTTCTAGGACTTGGTGAGGGAGTAGACAGGGGTGAGTGGGTCCCACTATTAGTACCCCTCCCATTGAATCAATTTTGGAGTTGTTGTGCATAGAGTCTATCTTCTTCTTGAGTGAATCTTTTCCTTATGTCCAATAATGCACGTTCCTCTTCCTCTAGTTGTCTAAATTTCTCCTTTTTAGTAGCTTGTTCATCTAGATAGACTTTCTTCTCCCTTTCAATGCTCTTCAATCTCATATTTGCATATCGAGAAGTATCTCTAAGTGGAGAAGGTTGCCTTGACTGTCTGATTGCATTGGCTGCATTGATGTGGTGGTCACTAGACTCATTGCTTTAGTCTTCGTGTTGTGACCCTAAATCTGAGTGAGTTTGTTGGTGATGTCTCTCATCTCATTGGTGAGCATCAAGATACCTTGTGTTGATTGGGGGTGATCCAGGTGGACTAGCATATGCAGACCCAGCAGACATCATGTTACCCCTATGTCGTTGAAATATGTCATCAAGAGTCTGGTTCATTTCTTCTCTTTGTTGTCAAGTGAAGGTGTAAATCATGTCCATACTTGATGAAATGGGTGCTAAAGAGGTACTCACTTCACTAGGATTACCTTTTGGATTAAAACAATTAGATTCACCCTTAGGAGATTGATAAAAAAGGGGTCATTTTCCCTTATGCTGTTGATGAGTCTTAACTGGTGGTAATTGGCTAAAGACAACAGGGGGTCACTTCCCTTGATTGACTTGGTACCTTGTTGTAACTGACATGAAAGAAAGAGATTCTTAATGATAGGGTGACCTTGCAAAGTGTCAATACCAAACTAGGATAATCAAAGTTCTCTATTGTCCAAAATGAAATGAAAAGATAGAAATAAAAGGGCTTTTCCAACACTGTCAAAGAGGTGCTAAAATCAAAGGATGAATATCCTTGCACTTTTGAATCAGGAGGTTGGAATAGGCCAAAATATAATTGAAATTGATTAAATGAAAGTGATTTGGACAATAAGTGCACTAAAATTCTCCAAGAATGTAGCTAACAATTCTAGAGATAAGCTTTCTCACCAAGAATAACTTTCTAACTTGACAACTATTTCCAAAGTGGCCTTGTAAACCAATTGATGCTATTCCTAGAGGGTAGAAACTGGAGATTTAAAGTCAAAACAAGTCTCTAATGACAGGATAGAAAATTGAGCAAGCTGTAAAAAGTTGGGTGTTTCAACTTAGGAATTCAGTTGTTTTGTGGTTTAATTAGACACATTAACAGATTTCCAGCATTTTATCAAGAACATAAGACAACAATCAAGGAGTTCAAACAAGCAATTGTCTTCAAACAATGAGCAAGAGGCAAAACAACCTTGTGCATGAACAAGGATAGTGACTTAGTATTTCTACTCCTTAAAGGTTCTACTTGTGTATGTTCTTGAAAATGTTTTAGCAGGCACATAGAACACAACAACACCTTAACAAGCTATCTACAAGGATATACGTGGCTTTCTAAAAGGAGTCCTCGATATACGCAAGGTATGTGAGGCCCAAATTCATAGATGAGAAGAATCCAAAATCACACAGCCAGAGGGAGACAGTAACCCAAATCTCCTCCTTCACTTCTCAAAGGTATAAATTTCTTTGAGGCTTAGCCAAGAGTGATATCAAACTCAATTCCCAAGAGAGGTGTCTTTCGATTCACCACCCACTATTTATACTCTGTCGGAACATGGGAGTTAAGGTCGTCCCTTGAGGTGGTGTGTCCCAAAGCAGGCCTTCTAAAAATAAAATTAAGTAATTCACTATAAAAAGTATTTAAAGCACTAAAGGTGGAATACTTAACTCTTCAAGTAAATGTGAAGTGAGTCCAAAAGTGGAACATTTAACTCTTCAAGTGAATGTGAAGCGAGTCCAAAAGTGAAACATTTAACTCTTCAAGTGAATGTGAAGTGAGTCCAAAAGTGGAACATTTAACTCTTCAATTGAATGTGAAGTGAGTCCACAAGGTGGAATATTTAACTCCTCACACAAACTCAAAGTGAGTCCAAAAGTGGAACATTTAACTCCTCACACAAACTCAAAGTGAGTCCACACCTTAGAAAACTAATGAGATCAAGAAAGCATAAAAAAAGGGAAACTTTGTGGAACACTTAATGCTCTTTTCAAGTAGACCCCTCCCCTATGTATGAATGTTGACCTTGCATCCAAAGGGTGGTAATGAGGGGCAATTAGAAATAAGCGAGTCCAACACCCAATTCAGCTAACAAGATCAATCAAAAGTACTCTAAAGTTGCTTATCAATACTACTCACAAATGCAAAAGGGTTTAAACCATAGAATATTTAACTTTCCAAGTAAACATGAAGTGAGTTAACAAAATGGTGAATTTAACTCTTCATGTAAACAAGGAATGAATCCATGCCCTCAATCATTCAATGAGATATTTGATAATGGAACCAAGAATTACTTAAGGTTTAAACACAAGCATTCACTTATATAAACTTATAAAAACAAATCTATGTTCTTTCATTTCCCAGTAAGAGCATCAATTGAAATGTGTTCTATGAAAGCATGTAAACACTCAAGCCAAATAGATGAGAGGTTCAATTTTAATCTCAAAATCCAAATGTTGTAGAGATGGAACAAAGTACCTCAAGTCCAATGCTTTGTTTTAAGTATTTTCCATGAAAACAAGAGCACCTTCAAATGAACAAGACAAGAAAACAAGCAAATAAGATATGCAATGTATATCCAACTTATGAAAAACCTAAGGTTAGATCTGAAAATCAATTTTTAGGAGCAATAATAGCCAGCAAATAATCTAAATGATAACTCATATCATCCATTGAACAATGAAAAATAAGTGCATACCCATCACAAATTTTATTTTATTTTGCATTTGACCTAGTCAACAAGATCTGATTTTTTTGATATGATTTCAGCCAAAAAAAAAGGAAATGTAAAATAAAGACCCCTACTAAAAAATAGAGAGCTTTTCAAAAATGTAAAAATTTTAGAAAAATCTCTTCATTTGTACCTTAGAGAGCCACTTTCCCAAAATAGACTAGTTTTTATAAATCAATTATTTCAGCCACTATATTGCACCCAAATTCAAAATATAAAGAATGGACCCCCTATAGAATTTGAATAAATTTCTGAAAATGTAAAAAAAATTTAAAAATATGCTAATTTGCACCAAAAATTAATTTTTTATGAAAAATTAAGAAAAAATTATAAAAAATTGAAAATAATTCAAAAAATTTTAAATGTTTTATTGTAGCTTCTTTAATATGTTTCCAACTTGGAAAAAAAATTTCATATGAAAAAACCAAGCCGTTTGGGAGATATGATCAAATCTTTCAAAATCTAGGGTTTTCCATCTCCAAACAAATCTGCACAAGGGTTAGCTCCAAAAATAATCAAAAAACCAGCATTTAAAAGTGGGTTGCCCCATGGTGGGTGCCAAAAATGTACACGTAAAAGTAGTGCACTTCTATGAATCCTTACATTCAACAAAAGTCAACAATAAGGCTTCAAAAATTGATCCATAGCTCTCTATGCATGGAGTTTCAAGTTTTGTAAAATTGCTCTCAGCTAGAGCTATAAACTCATGACCTTGCTAGTCAACCACACAATGAGAGATTCAAATGAAGACAAGGGAAATAATGCCAATATCCCTAAGAAATCAATATGGATGCAATGCAATGAAAACTAATCTATGAGAATGAAAGATGCAAGCTATGCTATGAAAGGAAAATACAAGTGTTACAAATCCTTCTATTAAGGTATGTAAGATTAAAATATTGTATAAAGGAAATCTATACTAAAAATGTCATGATTATGCAACTATGATGTAAGAAAACAAGATAAATAAAATGCAACAACAATGTCTTCAAAGCTTGAATGCAAGAATGTCTTCAAAGAGCTCCAAATGACCTAGAAAACCTATAGCATAACATTAGCATAAAAACCTAAGATATGAAAATGAAGGAGAGAGCTCTCCTTTTATAAGAAATGAGATGAAAATGGACCATTGAGATTAAGAGGAAAAAGACTTAATCAATAGTGGAGAAGAAAAGAAGCTTGATCTTTGTGCATAGGAAAATAGGAGTTGACTTTAGTGTCCATATGAGACAAAAAGTATTTTTTCTCTTTTTATAAAATAAAAATAATTCTTTATTTGTGCAACATAGGATAAGAAGAAAACTGGAGATTTTTTATTTAAATAAAATGGGAGGAAATTCCTTTTAATTAAATAAATGCTTAGGATAAAGTGATTTTATTATTTAATTAAAAGAGATTTTTAATTAATTAAAAAGGAGCATGTTCTCTTAATTAAATAAGATTTTTATTTTTTTCTCTTTTAAATTAAATAAGGCTCAAACTTTAGAAAATATTGAATTGATTATGATTTGATTAAGGAAATTGATATAATTGATATTGTTGATATTTGAAAATATTGATTTAGGAATTTGATAAATTGTTGAATGGGGGCCCAAAGTCTAGGTGACCATTTTAGGGTGCATACAAAAGGATACCATTTGGAATTCAAGGATGGTCACTACTGTATTAGAAGAACTAATGGACAACTAATCACATCTGGTACTAAGACCAAAGGTAACATATTTTAGTTAAACTCTACTGAAGTTAGTTATTTTATTGTAAATATTGATGAAAATTGGTTATGGCATAAAAGGTTTTGTCGTGTCAATTTTGATAACATGGTAAAAAAATTTAACAATAATGTTATTAGAGATCTAGCTAAGATTCTGAAACCTTCTAACATTACATGTAGAGAGTGTGTTTTGGGAAAATAGACAAGGAGTATTTTTGCAAGAAAAGAGTACTCAGCAAAAGGAAAGTTGGAACTGATACAAGCTTGAAGATAAAGTGTTTGAGATCAGACAAAGGTGGATAATTCACTTCACATGAATTCAATAAATTTTGTGAGAAGCATGGTATTATGAGGCAGACTTTTGCACCTAGGACACAAAAACAAAATGGAGTTGTTGAAAGAAGAAATAGAATAGTTCTTAATGCTGCAAGAACCATGTTGATAGACGAAAAAGTTCCTCATATGCATTGGAGAGAAGTAGTCAATACAGGAGTATACATAATGAATAGAGTACAAATTAGAGAAGGTATATGCAAGACACCATTTGAGCTATAGTATGGTTATTTTAGAATTTTTGGAAGTAAATGTTACATTAAGAGAGATGAATGTATAGGAAGATTTGATGCTAGAAGTGATGAAAGAATATTCCTTGGCTATTCTACTAGAAGAAAAGCTTATAGACACTACAACATTTGGGGTCAAATTTTGACACCAATTTACGATGCCACTACCATTCGTGTTTGTTTTTTGTGTTTTTTTTGCAACTACCCCTGACAGTGTTGTAATAGTGACGATGACATCGTAATTGCAAAACCTTCTTAGTTATAAACAAAAGAAAAAGAAAAAGAAAGTGTCATTTGTAATTTTTGTGAATTCGAAGAGTTTCCGCGAAGACAACACTGCATTTTTGCATTTTGTAGAGAGGGCATTCGAGTTTGGCTTGCACAAAGAGGTTGGCATCATGTGGAAAGAGGGCACTGACACTTGAGGTAGGCATTCAAGCTTTGTCTTCTCATTAACCCAATTTCATTTTGATGGCATTTTTTGATTTAATAGCACAATATGAATGTTAATAGTGACATTGCTTACATCTTAGCATTTGGAATGCTCGATAACCCACAAGGTTTGAGAGATAAGGAATCATTTCTATTACCTTCAAGGCATTATGTGAAGTGTCTGATCTCTCTTTATTTGTTTTGTTGTTGATAATCACTATGTGGTACTCCCCGTTTATGAACATTTTATGAGGAAATGTCTTGATGGCTCGCAAGGTACAAGCTAGAGAATTATATATTGTTTATGAGCTCACTATTGAATACTGACATTGTTTACATCTTTTCATTTGGAATGCTTGATGACCTGTGAGCTTTGAGAGCTAGGGCATCATTGCTATTACCTTCAAGGCATTGTGTGAAGTGTTCGATCTCTCTTTATTTTATTTTTTGTTGATATTCACTATGTGATACTCCCCATTTATGATGATTTCATGAGGAAATGTCTTGATGGCTCGCGGGCTACAAGCTAGGGCATCATATATTGTTCATGAGCTCATTGTTTAATATTGGTATTGTTTACATATTTTCATTTGGAATGCTTGATGACCTACGAGCTTTGAGAGCTAGGGCATCATTTCTATTACCTTCAAGGCATTGTGTGAAGTGTTTGATCTCTCTTTATTTATTTTGATGTTGATATTCACTATGTGGTACTCCCCGTTTATGATCATTTTATGAGGAAATATCTTGATGGCTCGCGGACTACAAGCTAGGGCATCATACATTGTTCATGAGCTCACTGTTTAATACTAGCATTGTTTATATCTTTTATTTGGAATGCTTGATGACCCACAAGCTTTGAGAGCTAGTGCATCATTTCTATTACCTTCAAGGCATTGTGTGAAATGTTTGATCTCTCTTTATTTGTTTTGCTGTTGATATTCACTAGCTATGTGGTACTTCCCGTTTATGATCATTTCATGAGGAAATGTCTTGATGGCTCATGGGTTGCAAGCTAGGGCATTATGCATTGTTTATGAGCTCACTGTTTGAGCACCTCATGTCCCTATTTGATTTTGGGTTAGTTTTATGTTGTTTTATAAGATTTTATTAAGACTAAATATATGATGTAAAATCATAATTATACTTGATATATATAATAAAATGGTATGTAGTATAATATATACATTTGTGAGATGTAATTAACTCTAGTTATATGATGTTTTGGGATTAAATTGATGAGTTTGTATACTTTCTCCATTTTAAACGAAACTATGACTTTAAAAGAGGAATTATGAAATATAGTTGTAGGTAGTTATCTCTTCTATAATGATGGAGGAGTGAAAGGTAATGATCAATGAGGTTTCTTCTATAAGATCATACATTAATACACTTACTATTTTGAATTTCAGCTCGAGCATCATCCAATGTTATTGTTGTCATTGCATGCTTATTGTTGTTGTGCACCATATATTGTTTTATACACTATTTATTTCATTGAGACTGTGAGCTTGACATTTGTAATGTATTTTTTTTTATTAGATCAATGTTGCCATGTTGTTTAGGTTGTAGATGTCCTTTTACTGATCTTTTATAAACAACATATATACCAAGTTGACTCACAACCCATGAGGTGTTGCTTGATAACATATTTGAGATCATACCTTTCGCTCCATTTTGGTCTTGATTTACTCACTACATGCACATGTTTCCTGACTGCACATGTTCTACATAGCATGGTTCATTTTAGAAGTGTATGGCTTGACTATGCATATGCATAATTATAGATGAGGATCAATAATAGGGTGCCACGCATTGCTTAGATCCTTTGGATCTAACCCCATCTTTTCCTTCCTTGTAGGTTTTGGATCATACAAGAGCATACTAGATTGAACCCCGGGTCAACACTTCATTACTTTAGGCAATGTCTAGTACCCTCATTATTTATGTTCATCCACTTATGTATGTTTGCATTCATTCATATTATTTTGAAAGTTGGCTATTAGTGACCATATATGACGATTCTTGATGTTTTTGGGTCATTTGATGAAAAGATGTAAAAGTTTCTTATTAAAAGTATATATTTTTTATTTTTATTTTTAAAATCATAAAATGAATAAAATTTGAAGATAACAAATTAAAATAATCTTTGTCTTCACTTTTAAAAAAATATAAAGTTCATAAAGCATGGTAAAAACATAAAGCTCATAAAGCATGGTAAAAGAGGGCCCTAACTATGATAAAATAAGAAAGTTGCCACCTTGCATTGCTCTTCATATGGCAGTTGCTAAGGAACTATGTTATAAAATTTCAAGGCATGAAATTTTAGACTTTTTGAAATCATACTTTTTTCTCCTTAGCATTGAGTTTACAGTGTGGGGGAGTCAAAGAAAATATATGTACAGTTATAAAATTTCATGTCTTGAAATTTGGCATGAAATTTTATAACATAGTTCCTTAGCATTTGATCTTTATATGGAAGTCATGACTTGAGGTGGGCATTCAAGATTTGTCTTCTCATTAACTCAATTTCATTTTGATGGCATTTGTTGATTTAATGGCAAAATATGAATGTTAATACTGGCATTATTTACATCTTTGTATTTGGAAGGCTCGATGACCCCCGAGCTTTGAGAGCTAGGGCATCATTGCTATTACCTTCAAGGCATTATGTGAAGTGTTTGATCTCTCTTTATTTGTTTTTCTATTGATATTCACTATGTGGTACTCCCCATTTATGATCATTTCATGAGGAAATATCTTGATGGCTCGTGGGTTGCAAGCTAGGGTATCATGCATTGTTTATGAGCTCACTGTTTAAGCATCTCATGTCCCTATTTGATTGGCCGGTGATTTGTTTATTATATTGATATTATTAGATCAAATAGAGACACCAGTAATAAAATAATACACTTACTATTTTGAATTTGAGCTCAGGCATCATGCAATGTTATTGTTGTCAATACAATAAGTGTATTAATGTATGATCTAATAGTAGAAACCTCATTGATCATTACCTTTGACTCCTCCATCATTATAGAAGAGATAACTACCTACAACTATATTTTATAATTCCTCCTTTGAAGTCATAGATTAGTTTAAAGTGGAGAAACTATACAAACTTACCAATTTAATCCCAAAACATCATATAACTGAAATTAATCACATCTCACAAATGTATAGATTATACTACATACCATTGTATTATATATATCAAGTATAATTATGAGTTTACATCATATATTTAGTCTTAATAAAATCTTTTAAAACAACATAAGACTAACCCAAAATACTTTGTCTTTATAAAATCTTAATAAAATAATATATTTAGTCAAGTCCTAGGCAGTAAATCTATTTTTTGTAGCAAAGGGAAGAGTGGGTAAGGTGAAGAGGTTGAGAGATAACCAAAGAGGGTTCAAGGCGAAAGGAATGGAGGGAAATGTGAAGTATTTGGAGCAGCAGAGGACATTACAGCCAGAGCTTGCACAATGGTATGCCGCCATGGCAGATCTCTACAAGCACAAGCTATGGCATCGACTCACTCTCAAAATAGATTAGTTCTTGCTCCTTGCAATTCTGTAGGGTGGTGATACACTTATTCAGCTATATCACAATTTTATTACAAAATTTGAAACAAAGATAAATCTGCTTAAGCTTGCACACTTTGTTGTTATAGTTTCACGTTAGTACATAGAAAAGGAGGCAGCTATTAACTTTTTGGAGGGAGTAATTGAGAAGCTTTATGCCACAAGGAAGATGAGGATTGATGAACCAATCATATATGTTAAAATGTAAATAGCTGAATTCAAACTTGAGCAAGGTGAATAGAAAGAGTGCAAAAGGTTGCTAGATGATGGAAAAAGCACTCTAGATAGTATGACATATATTGATCCTACTGTTTATGCAAGCTACCATTGGGTCTCATCGCAATATCATAAATCAAGACAAGAGTTTGTTGAGTTTTACAAAAGTGCCCTTCTCTATTTGGCTTATACAACTATAGAGTCTCTTTTAGAACCATTTAAATTGGATATGGCATTTGACTTATATCTTGTTTCTCTACTTGGAGATAATATATACAATTTTGGAGAATTATTGGCCCATCCAATAGTGAAAATTCTTCTGGGAACAAGTGTAGAATGGCTTTACTACATTTTGCAATCTTTCAATTCTGGTGATCTTGTCTGATATCAAGAAATTTTCCATACTCATATGGTAGCCCTTAATACACAACCAGGTCTTGTTGAGAATGAGAAAAAAATGTTGGAAAAGATTAACATCTTGTGTTTGATGGAGATCATATTCAGCCGACCCTCAGAAGATCGAACAATCCCATTGAGGGTCTTTGTTGAACATACCAAATTATTAGTAAAAGATGTTGAATATCTTCTTATGAAAAGTCTTTTTGTGCATTTTATTGAAGGGGTAATTGATCAAGTTGAAGGGACTGTGCATGTATCTTGGGTGCAACCCAGAGTGTTGGGAATCCCACAAATCAAATCATTATGGGACAGGCTTGACAATTGGTTGGATAAAGTCCATACAACTATTTTGGTTGTTGAGGCTGAGACACCAGGCTTAGTGGTATCATGAGTGAAGGGTAATAGTCTCTGTGGATTACTTATTTTATTCTCTATGTAGATTTGGTAACTTTATTATTACCCATTGAGTATGTCTTCTGAACCTTATTTCATTCAAGTGATTGTTTTTAGTTTTCTTGGTTTTGAGGGGTAAGATTTTAGAGATATGTGAGTTCAGCTTTGGAATTCACCTTCCCAAATTTGTAGACTCACTTGAGTATCCATAAATGCTTTTAGGAGGAAGAATTCATATACTATATTATTGGTTTTGTAATTTCCCATAAGAGGGGTCTTGAAATATAGTAAGTAAAAATATTACACAGTGGCATTCAGATTAAGTATAATATGAATTCACATGCCTTTAATTATGATACACTGAAAAGCTTTTCATATATATATATATATATATATATATATATATATATATATATATATATATATATATATATATAGTAATAAAATCTTATAAAACAACATAGATTGTGTGAAGTGTTTGATCTCTTTTTATTTATTTTTCTATTTATATTCACTATGTGGTACTCCCGTTTATGATCATTTCATGAGAAAATATTTTGATGGCTCACGGGCTACAAATTAGGGCATCATGTATTGTTTATGAGCTCATTGTTTGAGAACCTAATGTCCTTATTTGATTGGCCGGTGCTATGTTTGTTATATTGATGCAATTAGATCAA
This sequence comes from Chamaecyparis obtusa, assembly GCA_027943335.1. NCBI lineage: Eukaryota > Viridiplantae > Streptophyta > Pinopsida > Cupressales > Cupressaceae > Chamaecyparis > Chamaecyparis obtusa. Next base: position 175,645 of record BSBK01009573.1, on the reverse strand, counting down.
ATAGGGACATCAGTGATAAAATAATACACTTACTATTTTGAATTTGAGCCCAGACATCATGCAATGTTATTGTTGTTATTGCATGCTTGCTGCTATTGTGCACCATAACAACAACCAGAATGCAATGTTATGAAATTTTGGGATTAAATTGGTGAGTTTGTATACTTTCTCTATAATGATGGAGGATTGAAAGGTAATGATCATACATTAATACAATTAATATTTTGAATTTGATCTCGGGCATCATCCAATGTTATTGTTGTCATTGCATGCTTGCTACTATTGTGCACCATATATTATTTTATACACTATTTATTTCATTGAGACTATGAGCTTGACATTCGTAATGTATTTTTTATTATTGGATTAATATTGCCATGTTGTTGAGGTTGTAGATGTCCTTTTACTAATCTTGTATAAATAACATATATACCATGTTGACTCACAGCCCATGAGGTGTTGCTTGATAACACATTTGACATCACACTTTTTGCTCCATTTTGGTCTTGATTTACTCACTGCATGCATATGTTTCCTGAGTGCACATGTTATGTAGCATAGTTCATTTTAGAAGTGTGTGGCTTGTCTATGCACATGCATAATTGTAGATGAAACATCAACACGAGATGAAACAACAACATCTGGTGTTATTGTTGCACTGTTTGAATTGTGTAGTCACAATAGTAGTGACTCGCCAGGTGTTCATATAGACATAAATGTATCTATTTACTCTCTACAACATTCTTCTGAGTGCACATGTCCTGTAGCATGATTTTTCTTTCAAAAGTGTGTAGCTTGACTATGCACATGCATAATTGTAGATGAGGATTAGTAAAAGGATGTCATTCATTGCTTAGATATTTTTGATCTAACTCCCATCTCTTTTTTCTTTGTAGGTTCTAGATCACACAGGGGCACACTAGATTCATACCTGGGTCAAAAATTCATCACTTCAGGCAATGTCTTGCATCCTTATTATTTATGTTCATCCTCTTATGTATGCATGTACTCTTGCATTTTCTTCGAAAATTTATTTTCCTTGTATAGTATATACAATTTATTTTTCATATATATACATGTAATCTTTAGATGCAAAAATTTATTTTCCTTTACATGTATCTTTGCATGAAATGAACACAAACTAAACAAGATCATATAATAATGCAAACTAGGGTACTATAGTCACTCATCTAGTAATTAGTTCCCCAAACCATTATTAAGGATTAAACATATGTCTAAGTCCCCAAACCTATTGTTCTATGTGTCCTTATTATCTTCGTAATTTTGGTTCAACCCCTATAGGATGCACAAGCCTAGAGGCCAAGGAAACTACCTAAGAGCACTTGAAAGAAAGATGAATGAAACCATTGTCCTTATGTGGGTAAACCCATATAAGTGTTCTTCCTTTGCATCACAACTCCTACTTGAGGATCTACAATCATGCATTTATGTTCAAGATTTATTATTACCTTGGTCCTTTTGAATCTTATGATGACATATCAATTAGGAAAGGCAAACCAAAACCTTTCATAGACCAATAACAACCAAGGCATGTGGGTGCTCTTCTATTGTATAGTTATACTCATAAAATATATGTACAGTTATAAAATTTCATGCCTTGAAATTTTATAACATAGTTCCTCTTCATCAAAATAGAATGGAAGTGGTGATTCAATGCATCTACCCACATTCTATGTGCTTTGAGCTAATGAAATTTTTATCATCATGATGAAGTAATAATGCATTAAATGTCTTACTAATGTCCCTATTTGATTGGCTGGTGCTCTATTTGTTAAATTGTTACTATAAAAATAGAATGGTAGTGGTGATTCAATGCATCTACAACCTCAACAACATGGTAGAATTGATCCAATAATAGAAAATACATTACAAATGCCAAGCTCATGGTATCAATGAAAGAAACAGTGCATAAAATAATATATGGTGCACAAAAACAACAAGCATGCAATGACAATAATAACATTGCATGATGCCTAAGGTCAAATTCAAAACAGTAAGTGTATTAATATATTATCTAATAACAAAAACATCATTGATCATTATCTTTCACTCCTCCATCATTATAGAAGAGATAACTACCTACAACTATATTTCATAATTCCTCCTTTGAAGTCATAGGTTAGTTTAAAATGGAGAAAGTATACAAACTCACCAATTTAATCCCAAAACATCATATAATTAGAATTAATCACATCTCACAAATGTATAGATTATACTACATACCATTGTATTATATATATCAAGTATAATTATGAGTTTACATCATATATTTAGTCTTAATAAAATCTTATAAAACAACATAAAACTAACCCAAAATACTTTGTCTTAATAAAACATTGTTTATGAGCTCACTATTTGAGCACCTCATATCCCTATTTGATTGGTTGGTGCTCAAACAGTGAGCTCATAAACAATGCATGATGCCCTAGCTTGCAGCCTGTGAGCCATCAAGACATTTCCCCATGAAATGATCATAAATAGGGAGTACCACATAATGAATATCAACAACAAAATAAATAAAGAGAGATCAAACACTTCACACAATGCCTTGAAGGTAATAGCAATGATTCCCTAGCTCTCAAAGCTCGCGGGTCATCAAACATTCCAAATGAAATGATGTAAACAATGCTAGTATTAAACAGTGAGCTCATGGACAATGTATGATGCCCTAGCTTGTAGCTCGCGAGCCATCAAAACATTTCCTCATGAAATGATCATAAACAGGGAGTACCACATAGTGAATATCAACAACAAAACAAATAAAGAGAGATCAAATACTTCACATAATGCCTTGAAGGTAATAGAAATGATGCCCTATCTCTCAAAGCTCATGAGTCATCGAGCATTCCAAATGCTAAGATGTAAACATTGCCACTATGAACATTCATATTGTGCCATTAAATCAACAAATACCATCAAAATGAAATATTTTGGGTTAGTTTTATGTTGTTTTATAAGATATTTATTAAGACTAAATATATGATGTAAACTCAATATAACAAACAGAGCATCGACCAATTAAATAGGGAAATGAGGTGCTCAAACAATGAGCTCATAAACAATGCATGATGCCCTAGCTTGTATCCCGTGAGCCATCAAGACATTTCCTCATGAAATGATCATAAACGGGGAGTACCAAATAGTGAATATCAAGAACAAAACAAATAAAGAGAGATAAAATACTTCACACAATGTATGTTGTTTTATAAGATTTTATTACTTGACTAATTTTTTTTTGCTTAACACAAACGTGTAAATGCAAAGATGTAACATTGATATTGTGCAATTAAATCAAAAAATGCCATCAAAATGAAATTGAGTGAATGAGAAGACAAAGCTCGAATGCCTACCTCAAGTCATGGCTGCAATATGAATATCGAATGCTAAGGAACTATGTTATAAAATTTCAAGACATGAAATTTTATAACTGTACAAATATAAAATGTCAAGAAATGGAATTTAACCTTTGATTTGACCTTGATAATGTCCCCTCCATTGCTTATGCTTGATCATGACTACCTTGTGTTAATGGGCATGGTGGGTTACTATTGTGGATGCATCATTTGGAAATGATGCAATAGCAACACCAGATGGAACAACAACATCTGGTGTTGTTGTTGCTCTATTTAGATGATGCAATCACAACAGTGATTCACTAGGTCTTCATAGAGAGATAAATGCAACCACAACAGTGATTCACCATGTGTTCATAGAGACATAAATGTAGGGCTTCATTTGGATTCCAGCACCTATACACTACACATGTTCTATAGCATAGTTCCTTTTATAAGTGTATGGCTTAACTATGCACATGCATAATTGTAGATGAGGATCAATAATAGGGTGTTAGGTATTGTTTAAATCCTTTGGATCTAACCCCATCCTTTCCTTCCTTGTAGTTTATGGATCATACATGAGCATACTGGATTGAACCCCAGGTCAACACTTCATTACTTCAGGCAATATCTGGTACCTTCATTATTTATGTTCATCCACTTATGTATGTTTGCATTCATTCATATTCTTTTGAATATTGGCTATACTCATATTCTTCTTTTTTCTGAGTCTTCCAACCATGATCAATTTAATGTTGTAAATCTTGACATATAATTCAATGTCAACCTATCATATATCCATTCCAAATGATATAACTCCACTTGAAGCTAATGAAAGGAGGCATCTCAATTATGTTAAATCACAGGGGATTCTCTTTGTTCCCTGCAATGGAGTGAGCTAATTCTGAAAGTATAAATTGATAATTTTAACAATGTATAAATTCCTTCACAAGATGTAATAAAAACACTAGCAAGGCATGAGAACTATTTGATGAAATGCCACAATAGTGGTGTCTCATGCAATGCTGAGATGTTTAGTTATATGCAATGCTGAGATATTCAAAATATTGTTGGATAAATAGATAATTTTAACAATGTATAATGTCCTTCACAAGATATAATCAAAACTATGGAGTGAACTATGTTTGTCTGATTATATAACTATTATCTTATGTCAAGTATCCCACACAGTCTCATGGATTGTCAAGTACAAGTCAATACACCCCATAGAGATTAATGTCTTTTACCATTTGTATAATATCTCTCTCATTGCCACCTGTCTTTCTCATTGCATGAAGTGCAGGTACTAGTGAATATGTATTTGTCAGAATCATCTTCCTCGAGCAAGGAAAATCTAGGAATAGAAGAAGAAAGTGAGACATTTAGTATGTTTAATTCAATGAGATCGACTCGAGGTCATAAGATTGGAAAGAAATTCAATAAACACATGAAATTTTTCCTTTCTCAAGGGGAGTCATGTTCTTATGATGATGAGATCAAAGGTGACTCCGAGCTGCCCTTTAGGTACAAACATCTATAGAAACAATGGGTCCCCGATGAACTTCCTTTAATAAACACTAATTTTTGTGTTAAAGAGAGGATATATTGCATAGCACCGTCTTCATTACATGGTTTGGGCCTATTTTCCATGGATGGCATAAAGGTCTCTTACAAAAAAGTTGTCGAATTGATGGAGTATGTCAGACCTTGTTATGATTATAGTAGTTGGATGCAGATTGTTAAATATTAAAAAAAAAGTATGTGTAGGTATGCACTCGCGACAAATTATATACAACAAAAAGTCAGTGAACAAAGTAAAATAGTAACTATATATGTTGACAGAAGACCAAAAGAATAAGAGAATATTGCAGGTTTTATAAATAGTACATGGCCTACGTCAACTAAGAAGCAACCCAATTGCATATTTGAGGTGCCGAGGGAAATTGCGTATTTGTATGTGCAATCAAATCAATATGTGGAGGCGAGGAGCTGCTTATCAATTACAATTTGATAATTGTCTATTATTCAATGTAACTTAGAATAAGAAAACATGTGTTTTAACATGTCTAAATGATTTTGTTTGAAATACAGAGCTATAGTTTGGATCAACAACCACACGATATGCACAGCGGTGATAGTTCTCATGGGACTTCTTCTTCCTGATAGGTAAAACTCATTGTTGTTATACAAATGCACATACAAGAAAAATGTTAATGCGTATTTTTTGTTATGTTAATGTGTATTTTTTGTTGTTCTACTATTTTGGATTGCTTTTAAATAAAGGGCTAATAATATTGTTCTCACAAACAAGTGTTGATCAGAAAAAGGGAAAGGAACAAGTAGTCCATGAGGAGTCGCAGGATGAGTAGGATCCATTTGATGTTGATTTTTATTTGAGGTTAATCATGTGGTTGCACTAGAAAGGGTCCTTTGTGCAATATCAAAAGAGTTAGCTCAAATGACAGATATTCAACCTCACACTCCTGAAATACAAAGGATAGAGGATGTGTTGATTGGTCATGTTCAGAATTATAGAGTAAGTATTAATGTATTTTTTAATTATAAAAAAAGTTCAATAATGATTTTTATAGTATACTATTTTATTTATGTCTTTAACTAAAATATATATGTGTTATATTTATAGAGGATGCCAAATAGATTAAAGGGCGACACCTCAGATGTAAATACTTTGGGTGGTAAATCACATGTTTTATCCTCCATCTTGTCCATGGTTATCCATATTTTTTTATGCTCCAACAATATTTATGTTTAGCACCTTCTATTGATCCTATGTTGAGTACGTTGCCTGGTACGAGGATCAGATCCATAGAGGTAGTGCTTCCTGCAATGTCAGAAACACGTAGCATGACCACATATGCGATGACAACACCTACTATTGGTAAGTAGACTCCTCTTTCTCTCTCTCATTTATCATGTGTTTATTTCACTTGAATTATATATTCTTTCTTAGGGGGTATTTTGTAATATTGGATTCATTTTATGTAGGAGGCGATGACGCAATTCCTAGATGTACTCATGTTAAATATATAGGAACAATACAAAATTATGATCAATTACTCGTGAGCAATGAAGATGGACTTCCCTTGAGGGTAGCCCAGCTTCCTAGTACTTTAAAGATTGATCCTTTCTTTTACTATACAATATTATACTCATAATGGAATGCGCTAACCCCCTGTATGGTCCCTTGCAATAACTAATTATAATAATCTCATAATTATCTTGCAGGGAATAATCTATTTTATGAAAAACTTAATGATGAATGTTTGTGCATTTTCAGGCCGACCATACACACATGGTATCATATTTTGATTTCATTGTAGGATCAAATTTCATTTCATCCCTTTCTTCAAGTATATCAAAAGGTAGATTCACTTCATTTATGAATCTAACATTTTTTTTTTCTTAAAAGGTGGTCATCACAAGATAAAGGGTTAAAGAATAAACTCATTGACTCTATGACAACACTTTTTGGACCTGAATTCTTTCATAGACTTAAACTCCTTGACAAAGCGAGCACTATTTTGAAGTATATTAGGGACAACTATAGGACCCAAATAGAACACAACCCTTATTACAATTGGCCTCCCTATATTCCTATTAATGAGTGGGAGGATCTTAAAAAGGATGCACTTGAGAGAAGCACAAGACATAGTGGATGAGTACTATCACCTGAGAAAAGAAGGTATGTGGTAATGTTAATAATGAAATTATGTACTATTTACTCTTTGTACTTATGTGATCTAACATATTTCAAACATCACATAGGTTTCCTGACACAACAAAGGCAATAGAAGAAATTAAAAAAAAGCACGGGCAACACAAACTTGGCTCGGGTGGATATTCAAAACTTGTTGCACGAGTTGTAAGTATTAGTAAATAAAAAATCGTATGCAAATATTTATAAATTGAAATCAATTTAGTTTTGATGAAATTAACTACAATAAAAATTCATGATACCAATAAAAAATGCAGGCCTTGGAGTTCAAAAAATTGATTACAGAAGAGAACAAGAAAATAGGCTACAAACAAGGCTATAAAGTCGTGGCTGAACAATACTGAGCAATGAGTGCACAAGGTTCTTCTATTGGATCTGTTGATGAGGTAAATAAGCCAATTGATTTTTATTTCAAGTTGAAAACTTTACCAAAATTACTGTATTTGATGCTAAGTTCCAATATAAAGTGAATATATTTGTTTTAAGTAAGGAAACAATGATTATATATTTGTTTAAAACTTTAAAGTGAATATATTTATATGTATTAAACTGAATGATTAACATTTCTCAGTATTTGTCTTGTATTTATATGTATATATTGTCGATAAATGCACTAATTATTTACATTAGAATGCAGCTTGCCAATATTGATACTGCACAGCCAAGCACGATGGAGGTGTCAATTCAAATGTGAATTGTAATACTCAAGGTATACATTTTCTATTCGAATTTTGATTAATGAATATTTAATACAAGTAAACATGTTAAAATGAATTTGGCGTAGTAATAAAAATTTAATTATAATGTGTTGGGATTAATAAAACATTTTGTATTGCAGTTGCAGGGGATGTAGAGGTTGTTCCCGATGAGTGTGTTGAGGTTCAAGTTGTCGGGAAAGATGATGTGGTTGGACAAGGTAAAGAGATTCATGTTTATGTTTTTTTAAGTATTGAAATGCTTGTAACAATAATGAATATGTTTTTAAATTAACCCCAATTATGATAGTATGTTTTTAATTGAATCCTTTTATTTATTATTGCAGAGGACCCACCTTTGCAAAGGATAGTGAGATCACATGCACCGACAAGAAGAAATGATGATGGGGACATGGATATACCTCTGCAACAATATAGGGAAGCAAAAAAAGAGAAAAAGCCAAAAAAAATGATTCTCATTTATGCAACTTATTTGATAATGACTAATGTTTATTTCTCGATGTTTATTTGATAATGATTGATGTTTATTTACACATGTTTGAGCTTAGTTCCATGTTTTCTTTCATTCTTGCATTTGAAATGTTAATGGGCTACTTACAAAGGTATGTCATGAGTCTATAGGGTTTTCTCCCTCCAAGCTTATTGTTTCTATTATTGTTTCTTCTACTTTTCTCAAAAAATCTATTTATCGCTACTAGAAACACTGAGTTTCCTTTTATACACTATTGTAATGTTGGAGGGGTTTTCACTAAATTTTAGTGGATTTCATATTTTGGGAGAAATTAGTATTAGAATGTTCAATGGGTTCTTTTCTAAAACACACTACTTGAACAACAACAAAAAATGCTGATTGCAACTACCAAGTTAGAAGCTTCACAAAAAACCTTAAATCATCATCTTGTCTAGAATGGTAACCATAAGTGATGGAGTTGAGGGGAGATGAAGGAATAGAAAATAATGAAATTGGAAATTTTCATCAGAGAAATTGTAGTGGAGGTCTGATCAATAGTGAAGATAGTAATGATCGACCACAAGAGAATGAATAGTGGTTACAGTTGTAGTGGGAAAGAAAGTGGAGGCCATCCATGAAGAAACTTGCTGACAGAGATGGTGTATAAGAAACAAAGGAGCATGAATGCTACCTAGAATTGAACCTTAGCCAAAGGCTACCTATAAGATGAGCACTACAAAAATGCATGATTGAATTTACATCCAAATCATCCGCGTATCCCTTGCACCTTCTTTCGGTGCAAGTGCTAGTGTACTTTTTAATAATAACAAAAGTTCAATAATGATTTTAGATGTTAACTATGACAATCTCTTGGTTTCAAGAAATGTAGAAGGAGACACCTAGTTCAATATGCAATCTCAATCATATACATAGGATATTAGGTGGAGCTGAAAAACACAATAGGGTTGCATTTTTGATAGAGGTCTTTAATTGCATATTTTAAGTTATAGACCATCACGAACATTGTAATTTTGACCTATTAAAAAAATGTAAACATGTTGTGTTTTCTCAGCTCCACCTGCTATCCATGCATATTATGCTTGTGTTGCATGCACATTCTCGATTCAAAGTGGGAAAATCTTATTTTTGATGTGCAAGGGAGAGAAGCCAAACACATAAAGAACATGAAAATAAACATGACAGCTACAAAACATAAATGTAGGTATCACAATAGCTAAGAAACATAAATGTAGGCATCATGGTCACAATTATTTGGAGACACAACATAATTGAATGCTATACCTAGAGGATGCAACACAACCACTACTCCTACAGTTCTAAGTTGACACTGCAGGATCCAAAAATCATATATAGATTCCTTATCTTTGGTTTTTTGATCCCGCAGTGTCAACTTCAAACTGTAGGAGTAGTGGTTGTGATACATAGTTTGGGTATAGCATTCAATTATGTTGTGTCTCCAAACAATTGTGACCATGATGCCTACATTTATGTTTCTCAGCTATTGTGTCCCAGGACCCCTTATGATCCTTTATGACCCTTTATGATCCCCTAAGACTACATCTTAGAGGTCTTAAAGTGTTGTAAAGGGTCATAAGAGGATCCTAGGAGGGGCCAAATGAGCTTCCACCTTCACGTGGTTGGCCCTATTAAGTAGATAATTTTAAACTATTCTTGAAACAAAGAGAAGCTCAATAATTTAAGATCTCAATCCATGTACGAAAAATATATATTTCTTTTTAAAAAATAGCATGAGCTGTCGAAATTACAATGGAAACCACAGAATAACCGATGGAAAAACTAAAAGAGATGGCTATCTATCGGAGACATCAATCACTTCAAGGAGCAATTATCACTTTAGCTCACCTCAAGAAGTCTTGACCCAAGATCAAGTCATATCGATCCATCTCAATGGCTACCAAATCAACAAATCTCTACCAAGAACCCAATCGCAAAGAAACACCACAAACCACACCACAAACCCGTTGTGAAGAGGCACCCAATGTCTCATAAGTTGCATCAAATGACCTACTTTCTATAATCCAAGTCTCTCATCTCGGTTCACCAAGAAGAAGACTTCGTTCAAGTCATCACAGACACCATAGTGATCTACAAAGCTCCAATGTACAATTTCTACAAGTCGCTCTGTTGACATCACATCTAACTCATTTGAAACTATGGTAAAAATGGTAGATGATCCCAGTGATCCATCACAACCTGATCTCAACAACAACAACACAAAGATTAGCTCGATTCTATCTTCAAGTCGATCAATGCACAGTCTACTCAAACTCCAAGTCAAGTCACTACTACACGCCATAGGAACAAAGCACATCCAATTTGGACCAAAGAAGTCAAGAAGTTGCTC